>JASJUX010000027.1:0-309035 GCA_033971965.1 Cucurbita ficifolia | reverse complement strand
CCCGCTTGTTCGACAAACGGTAAGGAGACAAACGAATGAGTAGAGCCATAATCAAACAATGTCAAGGCAAAGTGTCCTAGTATAGAAAGCGTACCAGTCACCACGGTGCCAGACGTCCCTGCCTCCTTGCCGGTCGTTGGGTATGCCTTAATCTGTGGGCGAGTTTGTACGGTGGGTTCCCGAATGACCGGCCCTCTAAGGGGTTCTCTTGGGTTCCCCGTGCCCCTTGTAGGACAAGTCCTAGCCAAATGACCTGCATGTCCACAGATATAGCACATACCTGAGCCCGCCAGACACCTCCCAACATGTTGTTTCCCACAGTCACGACACAGGGGTTTCTCCGATGGTAGGAATCGGGCTATTGAGGGTGGAGCAGGTGGCCTATTATGATATCGAGGTCTCTGGGCAGTGGCTGGAACTCTGTAATCCCGACCTCGATAGGGCGTTTCCTCCCTGTGACGACAGTAGGTTCCTATTTTTTCTCTTCCGGGGGTTCCTCTAGGGCCTTGGCCGTCCTTAGGGCCTCTTCGTAAGTTTTTGGGTTAAAAGCCTCTAACATGCGGCGAGTCTTTGGGTTCAACCCCAGCACAAACTTCTCCGTCTGTTTCTCTTCTGTGTCGGCTAATGACGGTGCAAACCTTCTTAACCTCATGAATTCCTGGTCATACTGATCCACCGTGCCATCACCTTGAGTTAAGTCGTTAAACTCTTGTTGTTTCTTTATACGGGTTTCCTTTGGGTAATAATACTTTAGGAAGGCTTCCTTAAAGGTTCCCCACGTTGTGATCCCCCCACTCGGGTTGATACTCTGTTTATTATCTGACCACCACACTTCTGCATCTTTTTGTAAAACATACGTCGCACATGCCACCTTATGTTCGTCAGGACATCTCATTGATTCAAAGGTCGTCTCCATGTTTGCGATCCACATCTGGGCCGCTGTGGGATCTTCCTTTGAACCAACAAATGGACGGGGGGTTATATCGTCTGAAATCCTTTAACCAATTCGCACCTCTGTCCGGTTGCGAGTTGTTGGCCGGTTGTATAGCTTTCGCACCCACCGGTCGCATGGCCGCCGCGTTGGCCGGTTGCGTGGCCATTGCCGCAACTTGTTGCGTAGCTAATAATGTGGCCTGTTGTGTGGCCAGCATGGTCTGCATGGTCGTTTGGAGTGATTCCAACATTATCCTTGTGGCGGGGTCTAACCCGGCCTGTGGTGCAGCTTGAGGGGGCGGTTCGTATTCAGGAGGGGGTACAACTTGTGGGGGAGGTACGTTTTCAGTAGGTGGTACAATTTGTGGGGGAGGTATATGTTCAGTCGGTGGTACAATTTGTGGGGGAGGTATATGTTAAGTCGGTGGTACAAACGCATAGGGTCCAGTAGTCGACCCTTCTTGGGAAGCGCTTCTTTCGGCTTCCCCCCTTCCGCCTCTCCTAATGGGAGGTCGTCCTCTCCCTCTCCTACCTCGTCTACGTCCCTTGTTCGGCATGGTTCTAGAAACCAAAATAATGACCCTGGCTAAGTTTAAGATTTACTTATAATATTCTCTACATCCTACCGTGTAACTCACATAGCAGAAAGCATGAATATCATGACATAAAGGCATGCATTAACACCAGATCACATCACAACACGAAACCATACAACATCATATTCTTCAACATTTAACGCCAACCACATTAAATATACCACCAAAAGCTATACATCCCTAATGCTATGTAAGGTGTACCTGACAACGATGGGGCATCGATAATTGGACCATGGAACATGCCAAGCCTACTTTGTAGGCTAGTCTACAAGATCTATAACCTAGAGCTCTGATACCAACTGTAACGACCCTAATATTTTACCTATTTTGTCTAGGGTCATTAATACACTTTGAAACGCGGAATAAACATTAAGTGGACCCTGTATCATTAATGCGGCTTACACTCGCCTTTTATTACCTCGTGAAAGAAAAATACAAGGGAAAGAAAGGAAAAAGAACAAAACTGAAATAAATCTCTTATCCTACCCTAAGGTTTATTATGCAAATACAATTCAACCTATACTAACCTAGACTAATCACCCAAAACGAATTCAACTTATACTAACCTATACTATGAAGGGACAAAAAGAAAGATGACTGCCCTATGCATGTGCCACGGTCCCGGGGTGAAAGATGCCGCCGACGATCTCACATGGGTGCCTTACCCTTATCTGGAAAAAGATGTAGCACGAGGCTTGAGTATTTCTAGAATACTCAGTAAGTGACTCCCCTATCGGGGTTATGTAACAATCACAAGCAATAAAATGATGGGACCTATCTTTCGTTTCGTTTCGTTTTTTTCCTACGGTGCTGTCCTAACAGGTAACTCTGGATGTGTACCATATACTCTACACACAGCCCATACGTGCGAGTATGGGCTCACCAGCTAGTTCGCACACCGCTAGGCCACTTTCATTACCCGGTGGGCATACTCTAGGAGCCCCTTATGCCGGGACCCGTTAGAACTAGTAACCGTCACGGCAGCGTTACGCGAGGCATAACGATCGTTGCCCTGCCATTGGGTGTACGCGTCCGTACCCTCGTGATGGAATGGGGGTATCCCCCCAGATGCATGAACACACACAATGCATGAGGTCCCCATTAATACTATATTATCATTAGTGAACATAACCCCTCAGTTACGTTCCATGCAAACATGTCAACCCCGTTCCCTATTTACGTACCATACATAACTCTATTGGGGTTTTGTTCTCATGAATCTACCTTGTTTCATGTCATACAATTCATGCAGTTAATATTCTACATTCCACACAATCATGTCACAACCATTCAGGAACAACTTAACGTCACATGCATTACATATCGTATCAGATTACAAAGCTTAGATAGCATATAATTACGTTCACATCGGTACGTATTTAAACACACAATTCAATGCACTATTTAATGACACGTGCAAAACCACGGGCACGTGTCATCACACAACAACAACGCGTAATCCTACGACGGGGTGAGCCACTTACTTGGTAGGCCTTAGCCGAAGTACTCCCTAAAATATAACGTAAGCTCCTAGCTCCTCGTAAAACGTCCTACGCTTCCGTGGGTAGTTGGTTCCTATTGGATCATTCGACACCTTCGTTAGTATTTCACAATTATCATAAATATCCAACTTGAAATTGTGACATACGTTTTTAAAATGGTCTAATTTACCTTAAACGGGGCCGAAATCACGTCTGGGAGGGTCGGAACAGTGACAAACGGATCGGAAATAGGTTTCCCGAGCCGGATAAGCCGCCGGAGCCGAGAAGCCGCCGTCGAGCCGAGGGGTGTCGGGCTGCCGAGGTGACACGTGGCACAACCAGAGAGCGACACGTACAACGGTCCGGGTCAAGGCGCGGGTTTTCGGGTCGAGCGCGTGGGTCTGGGTTGGCCGCGAGCGACGGGTCGGCCCAAGCTGGAGACTGTGTAGGTGGGCTGGGCCTTAACTGGTTTTTCTGGGCTGGGCCGAATCGTTTTGGGCTGCGGGAGGTTTCGTCGGCCAAATCGGGTCAACGTGGGTTGGGTTCGGTTCGGGTCGCGGGGTCCGACGTTCGGGTCGGACTTCGTCTTCTTCGCCTGGCTTCCTCGTCGATTTCCGACGACTGTTTTCTCCCTCCGTGACGTCGCTTCGCCGTCATTTTTCCCTCCCTTTTCCCCGTTTCCGAGTCTCCTTCTTCCCCTAATCTCGTTTTTGGGATTGGTTTGGAACGTAACGGCCTAACACTCCCGGATCTGAGAGGGTTTGGGGATCCGACGTTCTATCTTCCTTGCCGGTGGTGTACAACGTGTAGGACTCGCCTAAATCTATCCCCGGTGTATGTAAAAGGCTCTGGGATTACTTTCGTTACGTGAAATTGAAGTTTGACGTCGATTTCGTAAGGTTTGGGCCTCGCCGGAGTTTCGTCGACTTTTTCCTCTTCCTTCGTTTTTCCTTTTTTCCTTTTCCTTTTTCCTTCCTTGCAGGTGCTCTCGGGGTGGCTGAAGGTCGGGTTCGTGTTTTTTCCGCGATCTCGACTTTGCCCGCCCTTTGTGGGTCGTGTGCGAACGAAAACTTCGACGTTCGCCGGAGTTTTTGGTCCTGCCGACGACTCGCGGGTTTTTTTTTTTTTTTTTTTTGATCCGTTACATACGTTTCTGTGAAGATATGACTAAGGTGCATTCACGTAACGATATGACATGTTATGATACGATATATTGTGATGTGATGTGTTATGTTTAAATTGTTTTGTGTGACCATCGAGGTAGTTGTTGTATGAATTGCACGTTATGAAATGACATGTTAAAAGCATGGAGCGTTTTGTTATGCTTTCTAAATTGTATGTATACAGTATGTTATGAATGACATGATATCACGATAAATGAAATGAAATGTAACCCCGATATGAATGATGAACGATATGTGAAATTATATGAGAAATGATATGATACGAATGAAAGATGATAGCGGGGTTATATTCATTAATGATAAAAGTAGAAATATTGGGACCTCATGCATTATGTGTGTTCATGCATTTGGGGGATACCCCTATTCCATCACGAGGGTACGGACGCGTACATCCAATGGCAGGACAACGATCGTTATGCTTTGCATAGCGCTGCCGTGACGGTTACTAGTTCTAACGGGTCCCGGCATAAGGGGCTCCCAGAGTATGCCCACCGGGTAATGAAATTGGCCCAGCGGTGTGCAAACTAGCTGGTGAGTCCCTACTCGCATGTATGGGCTGTGTGTAGAGTATATGGTACACGTCCAAAGTTTACCCGTTAGGACAGTACCGTAGGAAAAATGAAACGAAACGAAACAAAAGATAGGTCCCATCATTTCATTGCTTGTGATTGTTGCATAACCCCGATAGGGGGGTCACTTACTGAGTATTTCTTTAAATACTCAAGCCATGTGCTACTACATTTTTCAGGTTAAGGCAAGACATTCCTGTACGGCTGACGACGGCATCGCAACTCGAGACCATGGCACATGCATAGGATAGTGGTATTTATTTTCTTAGACTTAGGCTAGAATAGGATGTTTTTAATTTAAATGTTTATTTATTTTATTTACTCTTTTGTTGTGTCGTTTTAAAGATGTTTTTGAAACACGTAAGTCCATGGCTGTGTTTTCAAGATAAAGATTATGTTTTATGGAATTTAAATGAAGTCTTCCGCATGCAATGTTTATGATATGTATACAGTAGCGACCTTAAATTAAGTAGAAAATTTCGGGTCGTTATAGTAATGACATAGGATGCTATTATATGTATGCATGTGATATCCATTACGCCATGTTGTAAATGAAATGAATTACTATGTACATCAAGTTATGTATTGTCACGTAAAGTTATAGGATTGATCATATGATGATTTCCATGTATAAACGATGCATATATGAAATATGTCATGATGAAATGAGATTAATGTTGCGAGATTCCACATTGGTTGGAGAGAGGAACAAAACATTCTTTATAAGGGTGTGGAAACCTCTCTCTACCAGACGTGTTTTAAAACCTTGAGGGGAATCGTTGAAAGGAAAGCTCAAAGAGGACAATATCTACTAGAAGCGAGCTTAGGCTGATACAAATGGTATCAGAGTCAGACACCGAACGGTGTGCCAGCGAGGACGCTGGACCCCCAAGGGGGGTGGATTGTGAGATCACACCTCGGTTAAAGAGGAGAACAAAGCATTCTTTATAAGAGTGTGAAAATCTCTCTCTACCATACGCGTTTTAAACCTTTAGGGGAATTCCTTGGAAGGAAAGCCCAAAAAAGACTAGGGGTGTACATTCAACCCGACAACTCGGACCAACCCAACCCGAACTACAAGGGTTGGATTAGCATTTCGGGTAGAGTTGGGTTTATTTTTCTGAACCCGAACTGAATCGGTTTGGTTTCGGGTTTGTGGGCAAGATCCTCGGGTTGACTCGAGCCAAATTCAAATAAATAAAATATATTAAGAAATTTTCCTTATAATGAATTTGCCACAGTGGTACTTTGGCCGGTCTAAGAAGACACATGCCCAAATTCGAATCTAGACAAATACATGTTTCCAACCGTGGACACAAAATTAGATAAAATTAGTTTAAATATATTTAAATATTTTATTATTAAACTAAGATCCGTAATAAATATTTTGTTATTAAACTAAGATCCATAATTCTAAATTCTAATGTATTTATTTTTTATTTGTTGCAGCATTATTATATCACAATTTACATAGTTTTTATTTTATTTTTCTAATAGTTTAGAACTCTCTATCATTATCAATTATCAAGTTCACGTATAATTAAGCATATTTCAATTAAAATATTTATATATATATATATTTTTCTTATATACAATATTTTTAAACTAATCATTTTTATCGTTTATTTAATTTCATGATATATCCTTATATTTTTTTTTACTTTAACCAATTTTCAAGAAATGTAGGTATTTAGTAGTCTTTAGTTTTATGACAATGTTGAACTATATTAATATGTTACAATTTTCGCTCGAACTATGTTAATATGTTACAATTTTCGCTCGTTGTTTTTTATTGAATTTATTTTTTTTTTTTGTAAATAATTATGGATTGATTCGTGTTTGTTTGTGAACTTTTAATATATTTTATCTAAGATTGTATGCGAATAATTATAAATTGTGGATAAATAAAACTTTAAACAAAAATTGACAACCCAACCTGGACCCAACCCGAAAAGTTGGGTTGGGTTACCAATCCAACCAACCCGAACTTTTGGGTTAGGTCAAAAAAATTCCTCAACCCAACTCAATCCGGACCATGTACACCCCTACAAAGGACAATGACAATATCTGCTAGCAATGGGCTTAAATTGTTACAAATTGTATCAGAGCCAGACACCGGATGGTGTGCCAGCGAGGACGCTGGCCCCCAATGGGGGTGGATTGTGAGATCCCACATCGGTTGGAGAGGGAAACAAAATATTCTTTATAAAAGTGTGGAAACCTCTCCCTACCAGACCCGTTTTAAAACCTTGAGGGGAAGTCTAGAAGAGAAAATCCAAAGAGGATAATATCTGCTAGTGGTGGGTTTTGGCTGTTATAAATGTTATGTTATGAATGAAAATCATGGGACCTCATGTATTGATGTATGTCATGTGCATTGGGATACTTTCCCGTTATGTTATGCTAGTACAAGCGCGTACCTTCGATATTTATGTTTGTCATGATATCATGCAGCCCTTTCATTTTTTGTGGTGTTCGATGACGTGTTAGCATGTGTGCCCCCACAAAGTCAGCCCTAGGGGTACTTATATGAGCTCATCTAGTGGGTCCATGTGCACGTACGTGGGTCGTGTCTGGAGAAGTACCACACATCCAACCTTGGGCAAAACTGGAAAGAGCCTAAGGTCATGTTACGATTTTAAAAGATACTTCCCCGCTATGTTATGCTAGTACGGACACGTACCTTCGATATTTATGTTCGCCATGATACCATACTGGCCTTTCCTTTTCTGTGGTGTTCGATGACATGTTAGCACGTGTGCCCGACCAAATCAGGCCTAGGGGGTACTTATACTAGCCTGTCTAGTAAGTTCATGTGTGCCTACGTAGGCCGTGTGTGGAGAAGTACCACACATCCAACTCTGCTTGAAACTAGAAACAGCCTAAGGTCATGCTACGGTTTTAAAAGATAGGTCACAATCATGTAATGTGCGTAATTGCATTACTAACCTCCCCAGAATTCTTGCGCGTTTTCCAGCGACTGAGTGTTTTTTTTTATATGTGGTCGTTGTAGAAAAACTAACCCAATCTCCTTTCATATGACTCGGAGCTAAAATTACCAAAAATCCATTAATATTTGAGGCTAAAATTGATTTAAGAATGCTCGAATCAAAACCCACGATACTCACCTTAAACTCAAAACTAATTTTTCCTCCTCGAGCTTCTTTCATGCTGAGAATGTTTGCTTAATCCACCACACCATTTAGGTGTGAAAGTTATCTATTTATAATCAAATAAATTATAAGGATACGAAAAGGGTAATAAATGGAAAGATACCTATGGTAAGAAGGCAAATATCTTGCCTTATAATAAAATATCAAATATGATATATATTACCACTTTGATTTTTGTTTGACTTACTTCTTAGACTCGATGTCTTTTTTTTATTATTAAATATTTGAAAGAAAACAAAAACTAGAAAAATTAATGTGAATTACCCTTTAAATTATAATACTTTGAAATCTTAACTAATTTTAAAAACAAGATGTATGATTTTGTAAACTAATATTATTCAATTATATTAAAAAAATTGATTTAGATTTGAAGGTTACAAAATCTAATATTATTCATCCTAATCTTAAAGCATGAACTTTATTGTAATTTTAATAAAAAAATTAATGTAATAATTACATATAGGCTTCAATTATTAAAAGTAGGTTTGAAGTTTGAAATTTATATAAAAGATAAACAACAACAACAAGTTGATTTGATATTTAGTTCCACACTATAATTAAAACTACTATACTATGTGGCTTTCTCACAAAATATTTTAGTTATATTTCTTAAAAAAAAAAAACATTTCTTATGTTTAGGAAATGGTAGCTCGAGTTAATAGTTAAATATATGTCTTTTAGTTGTCGAAGATACCAAAGTTAAAGGTAAACATAGATTCAATTTAATTGAAAAATCTCAAATTTTTGAGTTAGTTGGATTGGTGACACAAACCACTCGAATATAATTTATAACTCTATCAAACACGGTATTTTTTAGTTGGGTTGTTAGATTTTTCTTTTTTATATATAATTATTTAAAAGAAATCTCTTTATACACCCTACATAAATTTTATAAAATTCAAATATCAAATATTTAAAAATCACAATATATTACTAATATTAGTTATACACGTTAAATGTTCTTAATTTTTTTTAGAGTAAAGTAGAGTTGAGTTAAATTGCAACCTTATTTTTCGAGTTGGTCGGAGAAAAATGTCAACCCACAGACCTAATCGAATTTTCAATTTTTCAAAAATTCAATTAAAAAAAAAACTAACCCAATCTAACTTATATAATTTGAGTTTATATAGTTTGAATTAGTCAGAATATCGAGTTAGATGAATACTCCTACACAAAAAAATAAAAAATTAATTATTTCCGAAAGCTTAACATCATTGTTGAACATTTATGTAGCCAATAATAAATGTTGTTGCTTCAATATTTAAAATCTCAACAAAACCTACTCTACCAAATATCTCCCACTCTCTTTGGACAAGTTGTAATCAATATAGCAATTGATATAATCATGATGTCACGAAGCTCATACCGAAGTTCTAAAACATATTTACCTTAATGATCAATATCAAGAGTAAGAAAAACTTGTTTCTATACTCAATATTCCAACCACTCAACAAGATAACGTCAAAGCTATTTGAATGGTTCTAGCATGCAAATCTAAACACAAGAAGTGCAAAAGAACAAGTTTAGGGTTACCAATCTCAAAAAAATTATTTCTAATGTGAAAAATTAGACAAAGCTGCAACCACAAAGTATATTAAGAGTTTCAAGAGATGTAACGACCCAAAATTTTCTACTTAATTTAAGGTCGCTATTGTATACATATCATAAACATTGAATGCAGAAAGACTTTAAATTCCATAAAACGTAATCTTTATCTTAAAACACAGCCATGGACTTACGTGTTTCGAAAACATCTTTAAAACGACACAACAAAAGACTAAATAAAATAAATAAGCGTTTAAGTTAAAAACATCCTATTCTAGCCTAAGTCTAAGAAAATAAATACCACTATCCTATGCATGTGTCATGGTCTCGAGTTGCGATGTCGTTGTCAGCCGTACAGAAATGCCTTGCCTTAACCTGAAAAATGTAGTAGCACATGACTTGAGTATTTAAAGAAATACTAGTGACCCCACTATTTTAAGTGCAAGAACATGCGAATGCAATGACGGGACCTATCCTTTCAATCTATTTTCCTACGGTGCTGTCCTAACGGGTAATTTGGACATGTACCCTACACTCTACACACAGCCCATACGTGCGAGTATGGGCTCACAAGTCAGTTCGCACACCACTGGGCCACTTTCCTTGTCGGGCGAGCATACTCTGGGGGCTCCTTAGGCCGGACACCCGTTAGAACTAGTAACCGTCACGGCAGCGCTATGCAAAACATAACGATCGTTGTCCTGCCATTGGATGTACGCGTCCGTACCCTCGTGATGGAATAGGGGTATCCCCCAAATGCATGAGCACACATAATGCATGAGGTCCCCAATATTTCTACTTTTATCATTAATGAATATAACCCTGGTATCATCTTTTATGCTTAACATGTCATTTCTCATTTTTCCGTCTACGTATCATACATAATTCTAACGGGGTTACATTTCATTTCATTTATCGTGATATCATGTCATTCATAACATGCTATACACATACAATTTAGAAAACATAACATAACGCTCCATGCTTTTAACATGTCATTTCATAACGTGCAATTCATACAACAATTACCTCAATGGTCAGACAAAACAATCTAAACATAACACATCACATCACAATATATCGTATCATAAACATATCATATCGTAAACACTTCGTGGTCATATCGTTCCCTAACTTATCATAGTCTTAACGTTCTTATACCTATCACAGTATCGTTACGTGAACGTACCTTAGTCATATCATCACAGGAACGTATCCTAACGCTATCGTTCTATCAATCTATCACAAACTTATCCCTTTCTACCCATATCCTAACCATATTCTTTCATCAATCTCCCCTATCCATAGCACTCCGGTATGTAACCTAACCTTAACGTTTCATGAACGTATCTTACTCCTATCGTTACATTTCGTTTTGTGCATCCTTCTCGTATCCTATCTCAAACGTATCATTGAACACATCGTACCATAATTATTATCATACAATTCACATATTATAACATAACATAAACATAATATAAGCATACCGATTAACAGATAATTCACACATATCAGTATATGTGACACGTGTAGAACCACAGGCACGTGTCAACATCAAATATAACTATGCCGATAGTAAGGCCACTTACCTGGTTAGCTTAAGTTGTTGTCACGAATATATCCTTAATGAAAGTTCGATTCTTGTCCTTTGAAATCCAAGTCAACCCATGTGAGCCCATGACATCCGTTTCAAGTTTGAACTCTATAAAATTATTTCTCTAATTTACATTGGTCCATGGTTAAAAGTGTTAAAATATTATATATCTATAATTATGTTTTTATTAAAAATCTTATTTTCCAGGGTTACTGTTGTATAAAAAAAAAAGTAGATAGAGTTATTTCAAGTTATTCTGGGCTTTACTCGTATTTACTTTTCTCTCTATATTTAGTTTGTGGTTTTTCATTCTTGAATCTTCATTTGTTTCCTTTATCTCAGTGTTCTTGTTCACAAATTTTCTTGGTCATTCTATTTTTAATCTATTCATTTGACTACTGATATAAATTTAATCTAATATTACTAGTCTGACCTGATTTACGTTATTTACTAGAATTCGTATAAATGATTGACATTTAGTTTCTAACTCAAAGGTAAACCATTGTAATAATTTAGTGGAGATCTAGCTATAATTGGTTGTGATTTGTAAAAAAGAAATAGGATAAAAGAAAATGAAGATTTAATATATACCTTATTCCTCCAATCTATCTTCACGCAGATCTCTAGTGAATCTCAACTAGTAAAGATCTTTCTCATTTTTTTTTTAAGTAAATCTGACCATTGTTGTTTTTCTGTTTCTTTTTGGAGTAATTGTTACTGGTCTAAGGATGGGTTGATGAGAGATAATTGGGGAAATGGATGAAGGTTAGTGGAGAGAAGTGGGGAATGGTTGTTTTTGTTGTGCCCCAAATGCTACCACCACAAAAATATAATACTGATTGTTGTAGCGGAAGTGGAACAAATGTACTCATGAACGAAAAAACATAAAGAGACACCAAGATATTTCCATGATTTAGAGGGAAGAAATTCCCCTACATCTACGGGTAGCAACCAATCACTTATAATCAAAGTGTTACGAGTGAATACTTCACTCTTACACTACAAAGTCTCTCACCAAAATGTCACTCAAGAAATACAATGTGACACACAAAACTCTATCAAATTCCGATACCAATTTCGATATAAATTCCGATATGATCAACCTCGTAGACAAGCCCATTATGTAGGGACAATTGGTTGAATCATCAAACGTTATGAAATTAAATAAGATTAATATTAAAATGGTTACCATATTAATAACTAAATTAATAGTATTCTTATTTAATCCACGGTTATAAATTGACGAAAGTTAATGGCTAAATTTAATAAAAAACTTATCACATTTTACAACATTCTCCTCATGAGATCTAACTGATTTGGTTGCCACCACCTCAAACCTCATCACCCAAAAAGATTTTTTTTTTCTTCCTAAACCCATTTATAACCAATTTTCTTTTTACTTTTTGAAGTTGTACCAAGTCCCAAGTTTGATTTATTTGTTGATTCATAGCCTCTTGCGAGTGTAAGATATGCGGGCTCTGAATAGTATCTTTGTAGTTGTTGGGAACTCCATCAAGCATAGGGAAAGCATATGCTATCGTATCATCAAACCTTGCAGGTTTTCGAATTTTCCTTTGTGGTCTATTCCTGACGATGGACTCAGGTTCCTCCACTCCTTCATTTACAAGGTTTTGCTCCACCTATTCTAAGACATCAGAGTTATTATCTACCTGCTCAATAGGTTCTTCAGTAGGAGCAACCATATCAGGAGAGAACATCACCTTCTCCACCTGCTTCGATACCTCGTCATTATTTTTAATTTTTTGCAAAAATATTTCAGACTCATCGAATGTCACATCTCGACTATTAACAATCTTACTTGTTTCTGGACACCATAACCTATAACCTTTCACGCCTTTGCTAAAACCCATAAACTTGGCTTTTTTTGCTCTAGGATCCAGCTTTGAGTCTGTCACATGATAATAAGCAGGACAACCAAACACATGCAATTTATCATAATCACTAACAGGAGTACCCGACCATACCTCAAGCGGAGTTTTTTCACCATTTCCAAAAACAGGTAAACGATTCACCAAGTGAACTGCATAATTGAGAGCCTCAGCCCAAAATGTCTTACTCAATCCTGCTTGAGACAATATGCATCGAACCTTTTCTAACAAGAGGCTACATAGTTATATGGATTGTGGTGGATAGGCTCACCAAGGCAGCTCACTTCTTGCCAGGGAAGTCCACTTATTCCGTGGATAAATGGGCTCAGTTGTACTTGAAGGAAGTAACAAGATTGCACGGGGTACTGGTATCCATTGTGTCAGATAGGGATCCCCGTTTCACATCAAAGTTTTGGAAAAGCCTTCAAAAAGCGTTGGGTACACAGCTAGAGTTTAGTACAGCATTCCACCCACAGACGGATGGGCAAACTGAACGCTTAAACCAAATTCTGGAGGACATGTTACGGGCCTGTATGTTGGACTTTGCCGGTAGCTGGGACACACACTTGCATCTCATAGAGTTTGCTTATAGCAACAGTTATCAAGCGACGTTGGGTATGGCACCTTTTGAGGCCTTATACGGGAAGAAGTGTCGATCCCCAGTGTGTTGGGATGAAGTGGGAGAACGCAAGTTGTTGGGCCCCAATTTTGTGCAAGCAACTAACGAGGCTATCCAGAAAATAAGGACTAGAATGCGTACGGCCTAGAGTAGGCAAAAGAGTTGTGCTGATGTGAGACGAAGAGATTTGGAGTTTGAGGTGGGAGACAAAGTATTCCTTAAGGTGGCTCCCATGAAAGGCGTTCTTAGGTTCGGACGCAAAGGAAAGTTAAGCCCACGCTTCATTGGACCATTTGAGATCTTGGAGCGAGTGGGACAAGTAGCTTACACATGCAATCATGATTAGGGACCTATCGTTTAAAACCATCGTGGAGGTGGATTCTAGTCTAAATAAATTGGGTGTGTAGTACTTACCTACACATGGTCCACACGTGCGAGCGTGAACCCATCAGGTGAGCTCGTGCACCCCCTAGGTCTGCATGGTCAGGCTAGCTGGCTGTAGCCAGGCGTCCTGAGGTACATCCAACCCTCATATATCATGCAAAGCATGATGATGATGATGATCATCATAGTGTACACATTCGTACTCATCATAAAAGGGGAAGTATCCCAATGTAGTGAACATACAATATGCATGTGGTTTCTATACTTTTCATCTTAAATCATTCATGCGACACAACCCCACACATCCTTCACATATTACCCTAGGTAACATGCATGCATAAGCTTTCATACATCCATCATTCATAATATCGTTTAGGTGTCTGTATCAGAAAACTCTTCATTATCAAAATGCAACATGACATCTCATACATGCATATCATCGTAACATGAGATATCATCATACATCACATGTCATCATATCATAATGCATCATCATCATAACATATCATAAGATCATAATACATCACAGCATCATAACATATCATAACATCATAGCAAATCACGTCATTATAACATATTACATCATTATAGTACATTCTATCAACATACATGACACGTGCAAGGGCCACTGGGCACGTGTCATCCCACATAAGACAAGTCTTCCGACCGAGCTGATAGTAGGGTCACTTAAATGGTTGACCTTAGCCGAAGTTCTCCTTCCAATTTAGCTTGCTTTGGCCCTTCGAATTCGTCCTCGCTTATGTCGAGGCTTCACCTATTTGGAAATTTGCTCAATAGCCTCAGTAAAGGTCGAATTCCTAACTCAATTTAATTTAAAACTAAGAAAACGGGATTATACTGACCTTAAATCATTTTAATAAGGTCAAATTTAGCTCCGACAGGGTCCAGAACCTAGGAAACATTATCAGATTTCAAAATCCGAGCCGAATAGCTAGTTTTCAGTCGTAGGAGCCGAATGGAGGATACACATCACACATGTGTAGGGGCTAGAGCGCGCGTGGGTTGTGAGTCAAGTCGGGTCACTCTCACAGGCGCGCAAGCCACGTTTCTGGGCATGCGTCAGGTGGGTCGTGGATTGCGTCGGGGCCGCAGGTGCTGGACAAATTGGAACTTCGGCTGTGGGTTGTTGCAGCGCGATTGGGTCGAGCCTTGTCAGAAATCTTGCATTTTTCGGCGATTATGTATATTTTTTTGGTACCGTTACAACAGAAATACTATCCATCCAACCCCGACTTGAAAAAGAAAGTAAAGCACAAGGAGCGATACGAAAACTAGGTTTCATTCGTGATTATACTTAGTTTATGTGAATTCATTTACCGAACTTAGTAGTGGGGTCACTTACTAAGTATTTTTAAATATTCATCCTATTATCATTGACTATTTTTGACCTAATGACAAACGACTCATGTACAAATGATGGTATCTACTAAGGAGGCCATAGAATAAAGCCATAAGTAGGTTATTCCACATTTTAGTCATATTTTTATCGTTAGGGTAGCATAATAATATTTTCATTTTCTACTCTTTTCCGGGGTGGTTAAACCTTATTTCAATCATGATTTTATGATAATTTTAAAATAAAATGCTTTAAATTTAAATTAGCTTTGTGCACAAATCAATAATGTAAGAAAATGTAGACTCATTCCATACTTATTTTATTTCATTGACCTATTCTCTCGTGTGTCTTGTCAAATTATTGTTATCCTGACCCGTCAACATTTAAGTAAAATGCATTAACATCTTATAAGATCAAAATTAAATACGAAGGTAATAAAGTTGATAATTTAACTCAAAACTTTTAAATTTCGAAAACTCGCTGATATTTAATTTGGATAAGTGAAAGGTTTATTGATTTTTGGGCACTAGTCAGTAGCAGTTGGTTAGATGTCAATAATTCATTGACTTGAACCAGAAGAGTCCACCATTTATTGCGAGCCATATCAGGAGGCAAAAGGCCAACAATGATGACTTTTCCATCTTCTTGGCAAGGGATGAGGCTACACCTCATTCAAATTGACTCCTTCCCTCTCCTTCATTCAATTTCTAATAGAGATATCAATTTTATGGTAGAATTTGCTCCCAATGGGGAGAGAATTTTCCGTTTATATGGAGAATCAGGGAGAGAGTAGGAAACATTTTTTTTTATTAGATAAATGAGACGAGAGACGGAATTATATTCTCCATTCTCACCCATTTTCATATTAATATATATATATATATACACACGTCTTTTAGTTATATATAAAAAAAAAAATTAGTAAATTTTGAAACTACTTATAATATCTAAAAGTTATGCTATAATTTTTTTAATCCTTAAAAATTACGTGGTAATATTAAAATTTAATTTTTTTAGAAATGATGTTGGTTAATATATATATATAATATATTACATTTTTGTAATAAAAATTATATTGAAAAATGAAAGCTTTAAAATAATTGATTTTTCTAAAGAATAATAAATGAGAAGAAATTAGTAGAACGGGAGAATTTTGGGAGGATGTGGAATGACTTCCTCGCCCCGATCCATGAGCATCTCTACTTCCATATTACTTTTTAAGCCCTTTAGACTTCTTCTTTGGTTTTTCGTTTTTCTTGAATTAAGAAAAAAATATAAATTCTATTATTCGACTTTTTAATTTAATGCCCTACGTCGACCTTACAGTTATGTGATTTAAAGCCGAAAATGGACTTATAGTTATGTCATTTAAAGCGGAAAATGAGAATATACCTAAAAAAATTATTTAGAGGATGATTGTCCTATCCATTATTGATTATGGTCTCAACTGCCCGCTATTTACCCATCTTCTTCACCAAACCAATCATACCCTCCTTCAAAATATACTAATTTTTTATACCCAAACCTTCCAAAATGAATCCTAACTTTGAAAAGGGGCGGCTTGTAACCATTCTGAGTATCGATGGCGGCGGTATCAAAGGCATCATCCCCGGAATTCTCCTCGCATTTCTCGAGTCCAAACTTCAGGTATAATATTCGTATTCTCTATCTTCGACGTATGAATTATACTTTCTCTATACGTATGATTGAAAGTAAAAATGGGAGAAGAAAAAAGCATCAATTTTTGGTTTGACCCGGTAGGAATTGGACGGCGACGAAGCAAGATTGGCGGATTACTTCGACGTAATTGCTGGGACGAGCACCGGGGGATTAGTGACGACTATGCTTACAGCTCCAGACAAGAACAACAACAATCGACCATTGTTTGCGGCTAATAAGATTACGGAGTTTTACATCAAAGAGACTCCAAAGATTTTTCCTCAACCAAGGTTAGCTGTGGTTGTGAAGTTGATTTTGTTTACTGAGTTTGATACGAATTTGATGATATTATAGGCATTTTCTTGGTGGGGTGATGAATTTGTTTGGGCGAGTGAGAGGGCCGAAGTACGACGGTAACTATCTGAGGACGGTGGTGAATGAGTTGGTCGGAGATTTGACTCTGAATCAGACGCTGACCAACGTCGTGATTCCCTCTTTCGACATCAAGATTCTCCAACCCGTCATCTTCACCACCAACGATGTAATCAAAATCTTAATGTTTCAATTTTGCGTTTTTTCATACATTTTCTTAGAGTTGAGAAAAGAAATTAAGTAAGCATGTGTATAAACAGAAGTGGAATCGAAGGTATGATCTTCATTAATATTCACAATGTTTAAATAGGATATAAGCTATCCATGACGGATTACAACCATATAAAATATATTTCTTAATTACAGTTATACAATAAAATATATTTTACGAATATTTTATTAAATCAAATTTCATATTATAAATGCAGGCGAAAGTAAATGCATTGAAGAATCCAAAACTGGCAGATGTGTGCCTGGCGACGTCGGCAGCGCCCACGTTCTTACCCGCACACTTCTTCGAGACGAAGGACGAGGAAGCCAACACAATTCGCACTTACAACGTCATTGACGGTGCAGTTGCCGTTAATAATCCCGTGAGTTTTAACGCGTGCCTTAAATTAAAAAAACAATCAAATGAAACTAATATTAAATTTGGCAGACACTAGCAGCCATATCCCACATAAACAGGCAAATTGCAGTGCATCAAATAGAAACCGCAAGGATCAAAGCAAATGATGCAAGAAAAATGCTTGTTCTATCTCTAGGGACTGGCTTGCCTAAACATGAAGAGAAGTATAATGCAACACAAGCTTCAAAATGGGGAGCTCTTAGTTGGATATTTCAGCTAAACAGTGGTTCCACTCCAATCATTGACTTTTTTACCGACGCGAGTTCCGACATGGTTGACTTTCATGTGTCGACCCTTTTTCAGTCTCTGAAAGTCGACCAAAACTATCTTCGAATTCAGGTAATGCTAGTTTATGTCATTTTTGTATGAAGAGGAAAACAATGATAGGGTGAGGTTTGTGTATGAGCAGGATGACTCGTTGACGGGCGAGGCTGCGTCGGTGGATATAGCGACGACAGAGAACTTAGAAAAGCTTGTGAAGATTGGAGAGGAGTTACTAAAGAAAGCCGTGTCAAGGGTTAATTTAGAAACAGGAAGATATGAGGTTGTTGAAGGAGAAGGTACCAATGAGAAAGCTCTCACCGAGTTCGCCAAATTGCTCCATAAAGAACGAAAGTTAAGGCTACACAGTTGAGATGAGAGACTTTGTGTTAGTTTCACTATGAAGGATTCGGGTTGATTCTTCATCTCAGTGTTCTATTTGGGTTCAAGCATATCTCGGTCGATTTTGAAAGTTTCATTTTAGACGGTTCATTTTGACAAGATTTAAGATTATTCGATATTAGGTTAAATTATAAGTTTTGTGTTAAATAGGTGATTGAACTTTGAAAAATAATTAATAGATCGGTTTAGCTTGTGTTTAATAGATTCTTGAATTTTCTTGAATTTTGAAAGTATCTTATTTTATAAAATTTTTCAATAGGGAAGGGCACTTGTTAGACAAGACTCAAAATTAAAAAGTTTAATGTTACAAATTCTAAAATTATGGAATTAAAACTTCTATTTTAACATGGGTTTGAGGAATTAAATTCGTTTAGTTATTGGAAGTAATAATGCACTTAAACCATAGTAAGCAAACAAATGAAAAAACCACTCGAGAGGGAAGGGGAGGGTTTTTTTTTAGGCGGTGTATAAGTGTTACAATCGTATCTAGAAGAGAGAGTAAGTAGTGACTCTCACCTTGTGGACAAAATAATGACAACATGGAGCGTTGCTGAAAACTATGTTAATGGCTGAGAGAGGTATGTGTGTTCTTGTGGACAAAATAATGACAACATGGAGCGTTGCTGAAAACTATGTTAATGGCCGAGAGAGGTATGTCATCATCATACACACCAAGAAAAGTGGAAGAGACATGTATAAAATAATAAAGTATTTGTATAAGGACCCACTTTTTGAGGTTTCATGGTAACACGAAGGAGTAATTTTAGAAATAAACAAACATCCAAGTACAAACAAGTTTAACTATCCATTTTCAAGCTCAATTTAGTCATAGTAAATGTCAAAATTCATTATGTCCAAGTCTTAATCGATTTCTAAATGCAGTCTTATCAACTACAAAGGTCCAGGTTACAAACACAAAATATCGAGTTAGACAAGCTACCGCAAAGTACACCAAAGCAAAAAGAATAAATGCATAACAAGCTCAACCGAAAACGAACTAACCACTCTTCAAATTTCCAACATTTTGATGGTCCATTATATTAATTATCCTTTTGTTATCATTTAATAACCATTGAATTACCCATCTACATTGGATCTATACACCACAAGCTTTTATGCCTTCCAAACCATCCTAGAGATGTTATAAAATGGATATTCTTAAAGTAGAGTTAGAGAAGAATATAGCTCACTAACAACTTCTAACCGAACATTCATACAGCCGACCTACCCTCCCGATCCCACACCCCGACGACCCCAATTGATCAGACATTGAAATGGTATTGAGACAGGTAAAAACAATAAACCAAAAGAATGCAAATAATCAGACATTGAAAGATATCGACTCTACAAAGGCTGAATGAAACCTCAAATATCTTCCCCATAAATATGGCAATTCATGCCGTTGATTTATCAAGTCATCAGCCATCACTAATTCAATGCTGGTTTGTCTCTCATCAGTATGGCCGATACCTCCAGTCTGCTCTAGAGGGTCTTCCACCACCAACTCCATATCCCCACTGCACAATATAAACCCATTAATCTTTAAAAAGCTTAAAAGAAAAAAAAACAAATCATGTTGAAGTAACCTTTTTAAATGCTTTTGACTTTTGACTCATCAAAAGCACTCAAAAGTACTTCGCGACAAAATGCTTATCATAAAACACTTTCAAAGTTACAGAATACTTCAGAAAATTCAGAAACCAACCCTTACAATAATTTCTTATTAAGAATCTTTAATCAAAATGCAAAGTAGGTTTCACTGTACTTATTCTAGAAGCACTCTCAAACACTACCTTGAAATCAATATACACTAAAAGATTATTATTATTGGAGTTTCTTATTCTTTAAATTTTTAAAATTTGATCAGACATTTCTAAACTATTAATTTAGAGTACAAAAGGATTTCAGGTTAAAAGACTTAAATACGTCATGGAATTTTCTTCCGCGTTTCAATGATCTTGAAGGAAAATTCCAATCTAACGACTCGTCCAAGAGGTTTTTCTAGACATAGAAATTTTGATTTTCAATTCTAAGCTTAAGAATATAGATTAACCAGTAAATGTAAAGCTCGCTAAATGTGGTGGACAACCTATCAATCACTACCTAAATTTTAACCAACTTGAATATAATTCAAATAGAAACAGAACCACTTACATCATCAAAGTCCAGGCTTCCATACATCCTTCCATAAGTCCTCAAAGGTCCACCATAGCTCCCAAAGGATTCTGGCGCGCTATTCATCACAAAAGTTCCACTTGCTCCAGCTGCTCCAGCATCATCAAGAGGAGTGGCTGAATCGATAGCAACCTGCAGATTCCAACCATGAGATAAGATTCGTGATTGAAGAAAAGGTGTTATCAGAACCAAGCAAAGAATATTTTATAACCCAAGATTGAAGCTTGCGTAATAATCATATAACTAATAACTAGTATCCACTCGCACAAGGCAGAAAGAACAGTCGCTGGCAATACCCTTCTAGTAAGGAAAGTGACATGCAGTAGAATACCTGTTGTCCACAAATCTCGTGAGATCTTCGAGATACACGATCTGCTACACCATCTTCAGCAAAAGTTACAAAACCAAAACCTCGATGACCAGATCTTTTAGGATCCTACATTCGTCAGTAACAACTGAACCGTTATGCTATCTCAATTCAGTCACTCATAAAAAGTAGAGCATTAACTAAATCTAATTTTACCTTGGGAACATAGACATCCAATATACGGCCAAATCTACCGAAGTATTGGCGGAGATCATCAGCAGATGCTTCTTGTGGGAGCCTACCAATAAAAATCTTTTTTCCCATCCCTCGAAATTCCCTTCCTGATCCAATGACACGGGGAATCATCATAACAATATTCACCAAGACCAAGCATCACATGAACAAGGATACTATCAGAGATACATACTCCCACCATAAACTGAGACTGGATGGTCGTATAAGGTAGGAGCACCAAGTGCTGCATATCTTGTTGCTGCAGAAATATAAGCATTGTATGCACCATATCCTCCACCACCACCACCACCACCACCACCGCCGCCGCCGCCACCACCGCCGCCGCCGCCTCCACCACCACCACCACCACCACCACCACCACCACCCCCTCGCGGCATTTTCCCTATGGGCCTGAAATCATCATCCTGGAAAAATAGTATATTGACCTCAATTAGACGAACAAAATCATTACAAACTAAAAAGAATCCTTCGGTCTTCAAAAAAAAAATCCATCAAAAGGTAAATTTTTTTTTTTTTTGACAAGACATCAAAAGGTAAATATGGTGTTATAAAGATAACAGCAAAATCTTGCCTTGGGGGTCGCTCTGTCAACAACCACTGCAGAACCTCCTAATTCATGAGTTTCAGCCATCAAATTCTCTACAGAGTCTACAAGATAGTAGTTGCTACATTTAGTGCCTGGAAATCGGCAACCACGAAATAGCATGGTTGAACTTTTATATTAATGTGAAAACGTTACAATGCAGATTGTCAATAAAACAAAATTAGAAGGAAAACCAAGGTACACTGCAGGAGGAAAAAAAAGCCTCTCTGGAACTTTCTTCACGAAGCATGATGAAAGCAGCAACACAAAAAAAAAAAAAAAAAAAAAAAAAGGACAAAGCACACTTAAGTCGGCGAGAGGAAAGAAAAAGAACCATGAACAGTTTTAAATGTCCCTCTCCTCTTTCCCCACTGCTTATCCCTTCCCACCCCCTCTTCCGACCATGATTCACCATGATACTGAGCAAATGATAGTGACCATGGTGTTCCACAAGTTTTGATCTAAAACAAGAAGATTCAAGAAACATTCATTCTTTACCTTCAAAATTGAATAGCCTTGGTTCAAACTCAATTTCATGTGCAAGGTCAATGTGTACAAGATTTAAGTTACCATGGAGTTTAGGTTAAGTCACTTAAACAGGCTTGCTCTGAAGATGACTCAATTTAGAACTGGCTTGCTCTTTGAAGAAATATGTTCACTTAAACTGGCTTGCTCTTTGAAGAGTTCGGCCTTAATCAAGCTAGACTGGGGAAAGACTCATTTTAGCACAAAATTTTCAAATCTTGCTTATAGATCTTTGATCTTAAGAGAGAATCATATTCTAATCTTTATTAGCTCTTGGTTGATTCAAATTTGCATAAGGGTTAATTTCTTTGATTCAAGAGTTTTTGCTTTATCAAAAGCTTGGATTTTTTTATTGAGAATTAGAGACAGCTTATTGTTATGGTATCAGTGCATAGGTTGCATCTTTGTGGCCTACTTTAGAATTAATTCTTTATTTTTATGCAATTGTTCATCTTTTCTACAATTTCTTTTCCATTCATTTCATTTTTTGTCCTTTCGCCCATAGTTCTTCATTTTCTATTTTGATCTCATTTTCATCTCAAGGGTCACATTTAGAGCTTGAAGTTTAAATCCATTCATATTTAGATCAATCCAAATTTAAATCTTGAATTGTTCGTGTTGAGTACATGAATTGTTCTTGTCCATTTGTTTTCCATCATTTTTCAAATCATTTTCACAAATTATTTGACGTTCAAATTAGTTTTCATCCAAATCGTTCTGAAACTATCCAAATTTGTAACTACTACAATGCTTCTAATTTCTATTCAAACGTCTTGGTAACGTCCTATTTTCTTGTTTCTCCTTATGAGGAAAAAAAAAGGTTAGATCTGATTGTTATCTTTCAAAGTTAAGAAGACCATTTAGTCAGATTCGTAATGGAAAATGTTTGTTTTTTTAGAAGGCAATTTTACTCAACATTCCAGCAACCCTTCTTTCTTGATCCCTTTCTTTGTTCTATTTGTTTTATTTGTTCTAGATTGTTGTTATTTCATAATTTTCTTGTCTTGACCGACTTGTAAAACTCACGATTATAACATGGTAGCCAAACTTAATCATAATTTAGTCACCTTTTCAAATTGTACACCCTTGTGTTTGCACGGGTGTCCTAAGTGTAAAATCAGGGAGCTGCGTGTGTGAGATCTTAAACATGCTTAACTACTATTTGTACAATCATGAATCAAGACAGGAAAATAGAGGGAAGATTAGTGAAGCTAGGTGGAGCGAAGCACAAACCAAGGTCATTACTCGTTTAACCAAGTAATTAGTACCTTGACAAATTGGATAGAGCAAATTGAAGTAGCTGTAAAATAATCCTCAAGGGAGTTAAAAATGAAGAAGAAGATGACAATGTCACCCTTTTAGCCCGACACAATCCAAGGAGGGAGAGAGATGCCGGCCGAGTGAGGGATGTAAGCCAAGAGAGAGGAAGGAGTAGAGGAATTGTTAGCACCAAGAAGGGTTGAGAGGAAGTACCAACATGATAAAGGAAAAGAAAGAGGAGTAGGGGAAGTGAAGCTTAAAACTCCTACCTTTCATGGGAGATTTTATCCAAATGAGTATTTGCAATATGAGAGCAAAATTGAGTATGTTCATGATTATAACAATTTTTGTGAAAAAAGGAAGTTGAACTTGTCGTGGCTGAGTTTGGTGATTATGCCAATATTTGATGGACATCTTTCAAATCGAAATGGAGGAGAAATTATGAAGAACCCATTGAAACTTTGGAAGAATTGAAGGCATTAATGAGGAAAAGGTACATTCCTAAGCATTATCCCGAGTACTGAAGTAAAAGATCTATATTTTGCAACAAGGATCCAAAATTGTAGAAATTATTACAAAGAAATGAAGGCCCTAACGAATAAGGCATGCACGGATGAAAATGAGAAGGATACAATGGTTAGGTTCCTTGACAGGTTGAACCAACAATTGGCACATCAAGTGGACAGGCAAACTAACTTTGATATAAAAGAATTGTTACACCTTTCTGTTAAAATTGAAGGACAACTAGATTCGGAGAAGAACTCCTAGAGATATGCTCCTTCCAAGTCTACTTTTTCTACTAAGAGATTGGAACAAGAATGCAAATAGTGAAAAGGTGATTTCAAGCCTAGAGGCAAGTATAGGTTTAACAAAAAGAACCAGGGCAAGAGCTCGAATGGCAATTTGAAAATGAAGGGATACAAGGAAGTTTGAGAGAGAATAGAGATATCAAATGTTGAAAATGTCAAGAGATTGATCATATTAGTCGTGATTGTCTTAACAAGAGAATCATGATCATTGAGAATGGAGAAGTTATCAAGGATGGAGAGAAAATTGATCAAGATGAGTTAGTTGAAGAGTCTAGGAGAATAGGAAATGGAAGATAGGAGTCGTTTGGCACTTGTTACAAGGAGAATGATGTTCATGACCAAAGAGACAACCTATTCCACACACGATGTTAAGTTAATGGGACTCCTTGTAGTCTTGCTATAGATAGTGGAAGTTGCACCAATGTAGTAAGTAAATTTTTTTTTCAAAATGTTGCAAATTCCAACCCAACACCATCCTAAACCTTACAAGTTTCAATGACTCAATACAGTTACAGTGGAATAATGAAGGTAGTTTTTCAAGCTTTAATATCTTTTATTTTGGAAAAGTAAAAAAAATAAGGTTATTTGTGATGTGTTATGTGCTTGTTGAAGACATGTTGCTTGGCTAACCTAGACAATTTGATAGGAAAATCATGTATGATGGTTATTTGAATAGGATAGTAAAAAAACCATTCTTGTACCTTTGAATTTGGAGAAAAAAATGAAAGAGTTCGAAGAAAAAAAAATGAAAGAAACAAGAAGTGAGTGAATAATTATAGAAAAATCAGTGGAAAGAAGAGTGAAAAAGGAGATTGAAATTGAAAAATGAAAGAGAGTGAGTGGTAGCAGAGAGAAGGGAAACGTTTTTCCATAAACCAATCTTTGTACTTATGTATCCGGAAATCTTTCTACTTATGTTTCCTTGGGTTCTGAAGAAATAATATAACATATCATTTGAACAGTGTAGAAAAACTCAATTACTGCACTAGTAAACAATTAAAAGGATCCGTATTTGGACGGATATTTTCAGAAATTGAAGAAACAAACCAAAAATTGCCAACTTGAACTCTGCAATTATATCTTATATCAATATAAAAAGATGATCCAACCTGAACTTGCAAAAGTGATGAAACCTATTCCACGATGGATTTTTGAGCCCTGGTCCTGAATAATTAACAAATGTTAAAAGATGTTAATATACACTGCACAAAAGCATGGGTGACCCATACGTGGTCATCAAATCCATATTTTCCAATTCACGTAGTACATGTACACCTGATAAGTGAAATATGAATAGAGAAAGGAAAACGTACCTTCGGCATGTAAAGGTCTGTTATTTCTCCATATTTCTCAAAATGACTGCAACAAACATGAAGTTCATTTCCATCAAGAATTTGTAAACCAAATAACAAAGAAAGGTCATCAAGTCATAAATAAAAAACATGAATCAACTTCTTAAGACAAACGTTGCAACTCTGCTACGAGATGCTTGAATAGTGTCCTAGTTGATTCTTAAAAGGCCCCGTGGCATCCGAAGGATACTAACAATCTTCTCTCCGATAACCATCAGATTATGAAATTACCAAAGTCCTTGTGGATTGAGTCAACAGACTCTTGACTCTTAAGAGATGTCTAAAAACCCTAAAGGAACAGGTTTCCTTGCAGGTACCTACTTTTTCTAGGCAATAAAATTAATTTTATTATTTATTAGTTTAAATAATTCATTTAATGAAAATATGAAACTTCCTATTCGTCTGTCAATGGAAAAGGTTAATTAAAGGTCAATAGAATAATTATAATAATTTGAGACACATTTGAGGGGCAGATGCAAGCACGGTTCAACCCCGAATTAAATTTTAAAATGTTTGTCCCTGCAACATCCCCATTTGAAACAGAAAGGCCCCACAAAATTTTGTGATATGAGATGGATTTATTTATTTTTTTTGTAGAAGAAACCGCACTTTCTTTGAGAAAATAAAAGAAAATATATGGGTATAGAAATAAGACCCACAAAAGAACGTCTCATAAACTATGCAAAGGGACTTCAATCCAACAAAATCAAACCAAGATCATAATTACAAAAAGGCCAAGTGACCGACACCCACACCTCTAAAAATTCTACAATTCCTCTCCAGCCAAACCCCCCATAGCATGGCAAAAGAAACTGGCATGCCAAGAAACAGTGTCCTCACGAAAAAGTAAGCCCAGGAGAACCTCCTCTGTCAAACCCGACATAAATTATAAGAATCTAACTAACGGGCCCAAAAAATTCGGACAAACAAGCAACCAGGGAGACTGAGTATGGTGGTGCGTTCTGTTTTCTCCCAGGACTGAACCAATAGAATGAGCTACATAGGTGTCAAACGAGCACCACCATACAAATACTCAGTCAGACACAAGCACTTTCCAGACCAGGGAGAAAGCAAACACAGAAAGAGGGAGAACAGGCCAGACTGAACCAATAGAAAGAGCTACAAGAGAAGCCAACCCTTGTTGTTGTTTTCTCCCTGGACTGAACCAATAGAAAGAGCCAAACCCAACCCTGCTTTCTCCCTGGACTGAACCAATAGAAAGAGCTACAAGAGAAGCCCCTACATGGATCCAGGGTCTAAAACCTAGCGTCCCTCCCCCCGCAAAGAACATATTGTCTCTAAGGAATCGAAAGAAGGCGCACAACATCCAAAGCCTCTCTTTTAGAGAAATTGCGGAAAAAACTCAAGGACAGCAAGGAGGAAGGGTCAAAGGACGGGAAGACATAAGCCATAAAGTGTAACTTCTTGCTTGATACTTGATAAGCTATACAAGCATGGGAGCTAGATTTATTTATCAATAAGTTTCACAATCAAGCGAACTCTCTCCAAAGTACACCCAACTTGCCGACTAAGCATGCGTACCTCTCCTAGCTCCCTTCTTTCCCTTGAGTACTCCCTCTTTCCTATTATGTCAGCCCCACAAATTCGTAACACATCGATGCATCCCCCTTTAACTAACTAATTACAAAATCAATCCTCACTCTTTCCTCACGCATACATTCCTTAAGACTTTATAGGAGGATTATCATTCTGTCATTCCCACATGTAATGACGTGAATAGAAAATTAACAAATAGTCATTCAACTGCCACCTCAAAGTTCTTTATCTCTCAAGTTTCTACGAAGTTTCATTGAGAAGTTCTCAATTTTTCTCATGCCTCCACAACTTCCTTTGACGTTCTATAACCTGCATACTCTTGGTGTGATTCAATATTTTTCTTCTTTCATCTTTTTTCCCGTCCTCTTCTAAATTAGTCTTTACCTCCTATTCACTGATAATTCCACGTCAGATTTCAAGCTCAAAAGTTTCTGGCGACAAAGTTTCATTAAGAGGTTTGTACTTTCTCAGTTCAACACAGACTTCCTTAAATGATCTATAGCCTGAATTCTTTAGGCCAGATTCGATCTTTTTTTCTACTTCTAGCTTTCTTGCCTTTTCTCTTCCCAATTCCTCTTCAGCCTTAACCGATAAATTCCAATCAAATTTCTAGCATGGACAGGAGAGACACACACAACACGACATGGACACAGTAAGACAGAATTTTCTTAAAAGTTCAGGACACAAACGTGACAAGAATACACTAATTAAAATATACACTGTTTTAAATAAATATATTGTATAACATCAGCAAATCTGAAGTCAGTAAGCCTATGTGTATGCTTGGAAAAAAAATTCTGATGTGTTAACTCAGTAAATTGTTTTGTCCTATATTACTATTTTTCTTAGAATTCTTTTCTTTTTTAAGAACATTTGTTTTAATAAAGAATCAAGCTTTCATTGAGAGAAAATGAAAGAATAAAAAGGCATATAAGAAAACCGAATCCACAAAAGAAACGGCTCCCGTCAAGTGAAATCAGACCTATTTATTATGCTCAACAAGGATTTAACATGTGCCTAACAAGTGACCAACGTGTAGCCATCGTGTTCAACTAATGTCTGATATATATTGATTGTGCACAAGAATCTGGCACAAAATCACACCAAACTACCTGCGGAAGGCAGCCTCAGTCACAGATTGTGAAATCCTTGCTACAAATATCCTCGTAACTCTCTTTGGAGGTGCTCTCATCTCCTCCTGTCAACAGAAAATATGATACAAATATTTCCTGAATATATGATCATTTCCAGGAAATGCTTTTCAATTCAAAACATATGATACAAATATGTATGCATACAAATCAAAACACAGTACTCGCACTTTTAATGATTTATTTATTCAAAAAGAAGATAAAAATGAAGGGAATTCTAGACAAGGAAAATGTATGTAAGGAAGGCAAATAAAAAAGGGAAAGAGAGAAAAAGAGAAACTAGCCTTTGGTGTGGCAACTTTAACTTCCAGCATTCTATTGCCAAGGAAGTGCTCATTAGATAGCGCATTCTGCAACAAAGAGGTGTAAGGCATCAGGTATCAAGTCAACCAAAAGTGAAGATATTGAAGATAGTCTTACCTTAGCATCTTCATCGGTTGCAAAGGTCACATACCCAAAACCACGAGACCGACCAGTTGACCTCTCCTGACATATAAGGAAAAAATAAATAAAAAAAAATAAAAAATCATATGACTACCAAAAAAGGACTTGAAAATAAAAATGTATCGATACAAAATTTGCCACAACAAGCATCCACTGTCTTCATATGTACAATCCACCAGGAAAACAAAGCTGATGAATTAATATATTAGAAAAAATTATTGAAAACCAACTTTCGTTGACAAAACAAACAAGAATGTAAGAGGGGTATCTAAAACCATAGCCCAACAAGAGAAACAATCCAAATCCAAACAAGCTATACAAAACAGGGCTTCAATCCAAGAGGACAGGGCCTACCGAAAGGTACAAAATTTCTTATAAACGACCTAAAGAGACACATTAGGCCATCTACTGTGTGTTTTTGTGTCCAAGCATCAAAAGATTTGGATCATACTTTCTGAAGTTGTCTTTTTACTTGGAGTACCTAATGAAAATTGTAAGATATTTTTGGTTTTCGCTTGGATCTAAACAAGAGATGGCAAGATATGGATTTTTAACTTTTATAATGAAAATGTTTAAATTAATTTAAAATTATGTTCTTGAAATTAATAATTAATAATTTTCCAAATTAACTTTTCTAAATCACATTCCTGCAAACTAAACATGTTTCACTTCCTAGCATATGAAACTCATATTTCTGCACGACCAAACATAAACAGCACATACATTCCTACAATCTAAACGCCAATAGATCAAGCATGCCATGGCACACAGAAAAGCCCACACTCGGTGTATTGCTTCAAAACAGCTAGGCACCCTTGATAAGGCCAGCTTGAGGCACGGGCATCGATAGCTGAGGTGGCACCTCGATGCTTGAAGCACTAATTTCTTTAATAATGTTTTAGGAAGAAAATAAAAGTATTCTTAACACGTTCATTTTTCCTCCACACTCTCTAATAAAAGCTTTTATTTCTTAAAAATTTCATTATGTTCTTAGTCATAACACTCTTCATTTTCATGTATCAAATAAAGTGCTTACAAAACCTTTTTATTTTGAAGTTATTACGCTCCAGTGCACATCACACTTTTAAAATCACTGAATTCAAGACAAAGGCATGCTTTCTTAAAAACCCATAAGAAAGAATGGATAGTACGAATGCAGCATACGAATAGGGGAAAAAGGCAAACCTTCATGACAATACAATCCTCCAACTCTCCAAATTTGCTCATGTAGTCTCTCAGCCCTTCTGTATCGATGTCCCATGGAATGCCGAGAACCTAAATTTCACGAAATAAGTAAATAAAACAAATCGAACCTTAACCGAATTACTTGATAGAAGAACCAACTGAAAAGGAAAAAACTAACCACTAGCTTCCGATCCATGATGAATTGGGGCAGCTAATGCAATGAAATTGAACCCTAAAAGTGAAAAAAGAATATATCTCTCTCCTCCTGTTCTTCCTCGCTCGCTCTAAGACCCACGCTCACTCTCCCCAAATCTCTCGCACTCGCTCCCTGCACATAATAACAAGAAGAAGCACACCTCTTTCTCACACACAATAGTCAAATACCAAATCAATCTCACCGATTCCATCATTCGTTTGTTCCTTGTTTCAATTTCTTCTTTGCGATTAAAGCTTCAAAATAACAATTCAAACAGACAAAAAAGTAAACATTCGTGGATAACGCGCTCAACTGACCTTTAATCAAATTTTCTGGGAATTCAAGAAACCCCAAACGCAGATCTCATCTCTCTCGCTCTCTCCCTCCTCTTCTATTTCTTTTTATTATTTTGTTTAATTTCTTTTATATTATTTTACTGTTTATGACATGAATAAGATAATCCTCCATAAGTTTTGTTTTAGTAACATTCCCTGATCATAATGTTTAATAACATTCAACGCCCTAAAGTAATCACATGTCATTCATTCATAACATTTTTATAATATGTTCTTTCAAATTTTAGAAACATCTCAAGCCAGGGCAAGGGGTCATTTTGGGTATTTCATTTAAGCCTTATTTATTTCCTAAGAGTTTTAGAGGCATTTTGGTCATTTTACCTCCAATTCTTGACTTAGCTTCTAAACGTGTTCGAATGACCTTAAAACTTAACCAAGTCCTTAATCATAATGAAATAAGTCATATTATAAAGTTTTATGGTATTTAGAGGTTATTTAGGTCTTGACCCGTAAGTAACCATTATAGGGACATTTTATTATTTTGCATCATTTCTTGGTTTAACCACTCATCCTTATCCAATAACCACCAAATTTCATATATCCCCTTAACATGTCATATGATGTTCAGATTTAAAATTTCATGGGCAGCAAAGTTCATTTATTAGGTTGTTTAATGTTACTTGATTCCCAAGCAAAACATTGTGTTCGGGTTTTTAACTCAAGGTTTCTTTCATATTCCCTTAATTTATACTTAACTCAAGGTTCATATTGAAATCCGAATGATTCCTACCAGTATTTCTTATGAAAAGTCCAAGATAGCTCCTTACCTCGTTGTAGATGTTTAGGACCGCCGTCCTCAAGCTTTCGATACCCGAATCACTCCAAATTTTCTTTGACAGACTCTTTAGAGTGTCTAGTTTTTGGAACCATAAAATTGTCGTAAGAACCGGTCTGGAAGGGGGTTAAAATTGAGAAAAGCCACTGGAGGGTAAGATTTTGAGTTTGTGTGGCCGGTTCAGTTGAACCGATCACGATCGTCTTCTTCCTCTCGAAGGAAGAACACGAGTGAGAACAAATGCGTCGCCGCTTGAAAATACACCTCCCCAACTTTGCTTTGAGTGTTTTTCCCCCTCGATTTCTTCATAAAACTTAAAAATGGTGTTGGGAAGATCTAGGGATTCATTTCATACCTTCTCATGGATCATAACCTTAGTTATGCATTCCATAAAGTTCGTTGAAAAACTTATTGTAGCGACCCTAAATTTCTACATATTCAGAGTCGCTACTAACGTTTCATGCTCATCTCTTAAATGCAGAATATAACTCTTAAATGCTCATCATAAATAGCGAAAAAGTTAAAACTTCAGAATACATTAAACTATTAGAAAACACTGTCGAACTTACGTGTTTCAAAACATAATGCTGGAGTTTAAAATAAGATAAAAACAATTACAAATTAAATAATTTAAATATATGAAATGCAGACATCCTATTCTAACCTAAGACTAGAAATTTTAAATATGCAATCTACCCTATGCACGCGCCACAGTCTCTAAATTACGATGCTACCATCAACCGTACATGGGCGCTTTGCCTTTACCTGAAAAACAATATGGCACACGGCCGAAAAAATACTCAGTAAGTGACCCCACTATAGGAGTCATGCTAATTCAATCACATGCAATCATGATTTAGGGATCTATCTCTAACATTATAGGGGTAGCCTCTAGTCTCGGACAAATTGGATGTGTAGTACTTCCCTACACAGGACTCACACGTGTGAGTGTGAATCCCCAGTGCGCTCGCACACTCCCTAGACCCGATGGTCAAGCTAATCTATAGCGATGTCCCGAGGTCAGCGGAACCACCTAGTGTCATGCGCCTCATGACACCCTCATCATTATACTGTGTGCATTCGCACTCATCGTCATACTGTGCGCATTCACACTCATCATCATACTGTGCGCATCCGCACTCATCATCTCTAGGGGAAGTAGCCTTATGCTTATGAACATACAATATGCATGAGATCCCTCTAAATCCATCATAATGTCTCTTCTGACACAACCCTCTAGTCTCATCTCTTTGTTACTCTAGGTAACACATACTCGTGGATATTTATATTAATATCATTTTCATGCTCTTAGGGTTGTGTCCTAGGTCTATCTAACGACATGATACAGTATGAGAATCATCATCATATAGCATGCTCAATATGGAAAACATCATGCAACATCATACTCATCTATAAGCCATCAAGTGCATTAAACATAATATGTACGTCATGCATCGAAACATAAATCACGCACATATAACATGCATCACAGCTCAAGCATCATACTCATACATCATCATAAATATCATACATCGTCATACTCATACAAAATGAACCTTCGATAGTGTCCTGCCAATCTTAGGAAACTCCTTACTTCTGTTACCATAGTTGGGCGTTCCCACTCTGTGACTGCTTCGACCTTGGTGGGATCTACAGATATTCCATCCTTTGACGCCACGTATCCTAGGAAAGAGACTTGTCTTAACCAATACTCGCACTTGGAGAACTTGGCGTACAACTTGTTCTCTCTTAGGGTGGTTAGGACTTTTCGTAGGTGTTCCTGGTGTTCTAGGTCTGTTTTCGAGTATACTAAGATGTCATCAATGAACACGATCATGAATGTGTCTAGACAGTCCTTCAATAACCAGTTCATTAACTCCATAAACATAGTTGGGACATTGGTGAGGCCAAATGACATCACTACGAACTCGTAGTGACCATACCTTGTCCTAAACGTTGTCTTTGGTACGTCTTTTTCATTGATTCTAATTTGGTGGTAACCGGACCAGAGATCTATCTTAGAAAATATTGTTGCCTCTCTAAATTAATCGAATATGTCTTCTATTCTATGCAGAGGGTATTTGTTCTTTATGGTTCTCTTATTTAGCTCTCTGTAATCGATGCACAGACGTATCGATCCATCTTTCTTCTTAACAAACAACACTGGCACACCCCATGGGGATACGCTAGATCGAATGAACCCTTTATCTAGCAAGTCTTGTAATTGCGTCTTGAGTTCCTTCAACTCCGCTGGCGCCATACGATAGGGTATTTTGGAAAATAGGCCCAGTTCTCAGCTCGAGTTCGATGACGAAGTCAACCGCTCGGGAAGGGGGTATTCCAGGTAGGTCGTCTGGAAATACATTTAGGAACTCATTTACTATTGGCACGTTTTCTAGGGTCTTTTCTTTTCTTCTTACATCTACAACACATGCTAATATAGTTCATCCGCTATGTTGGAATGACCTCTTTGCTTTCATCATCGAGACTACCTTGGGAGTAATTCCGGTACTTATGTCTTTAAATTTGAAGGTAGATCCCGCCGGTGGTGAAAATTTTACTTCCTTTTTACGACAGTCTATACTAGCACGGTTTTCGGCTAGCCAATCCATGCCTAGTATGACGTTGAAGTCCATCATGTGTACTACTATCAGGTCAACGCTTAGAGTTTGGTTCCCTATGATTACTTGGTCATTTTTTACTCTATCCCTAGCTACTAAGTCTACCCCCGCATAGGTGCTTACATACATTTCATGCAATAAGGGTTCTAATTTGAATCCTGCTTTTAAAACAAAAGATATAGAAATAAAGGAATGCGTAGAACCAGAATCGAATAAGATAAAAGCGAAATGACCTAAAACAGATAGTGTACCTGTCACCACGGCGGCGGAATTCCCAGTGTCCTTGCTAGTAGACGCGTAAGCCCTAGCTTGAGCTCACTTTTGCACTGGTTGTTTCGTCTGCTCTAGGTAGATTTGGTTGTGCTTCAGTGTTTCTGGCCATGCAGTTCACGAAGATGTGCCCCTCTTGACCATATCTATAACATGCTCGGGTGCCAGCCATGCACCTTCCACTATGCATTTTCCCACAGATCGTGCACCCTACTTCTCCCATTCCTCTAACCACCTCTTGATTCCTGGGGTTCCTGTCAGTATGTCGAGGAGGGTGTCTCTCATTCCACCTTGGTGCAAGTCTGTTGTTAAAACGGGGCCTACGTGCTCGTGGCGGACGGTTAGAGCCCCCTAAATCATGTGGGCGCTTCTGTCCAATTACTACAGGTTCCTCACGCCGTTTCTCATCCTTTTGTTTCTTTAAAGGCTTGGCAGTTCTCAAGGCTTTCTCATAGGTCTTTGGTTCGAATGCTTCCACCATGCGGCAGATCCTTGGTTCCAGACCCAGTACGAACTTCTCCGTCATCTTTTCTTCGATGTCCACCATGTCTGGCGCAAATCTCTTGAGTCTCTTGAACTCTCGGTTGTACTTCTCCTCTGTGAGTCCACCTTGCACCAGATGGGCGAACATTGCTACCTCTTAAGTCGCTTGACCTAGTTTAATATTCTTTAAGGAAGACCTCCTTAAACCACTCCCAATCCATAGGTCCCCCTTCTAGGTTCAGAAGGGTCTTGTTATCTCTCCACCATACCTCTGTGTCCTTATGTAGGACAAATGTCGCGCAAGCGACCTTTTAGTTCTCTGAGCACTCCATAGACTCGAAGATGGTTTCTACAGCTGAAATCCACATTTGGGCTTCTATGGGGACTCCTAAGGTACCAGCGAATGGTCGAGGGTCATACCTCTTAAAATCCTTTATACAATTTGACCATCTAATAGGTTGTGGAGGGTTTACTAGGGCATTGGCCTGCGCATTGGCCTGTGCTTGGGCCTGTGCTTTGGCCTGGGCCAGGACTTGTTGGTTGGCTCGTAGATTGGCTTGCTGAGTGGTTACTAGGGTGTGAATTAGGACTTGGATAGACTCACACATTAGCCTAGTACTGGCATCTACTCCTGCTGCTGGGGTACAGTCTCAATTGTGGCTTGTGGTGGCGGAGCAGGCTGGGGTGGAGGCTTAGCTTGTGGTGCGGCTGGTGGCGGCGCTAGAGGTGGGCTCTCTTCTTCCACACCTCGTTCTATTCCTCTAAGAGGGGGTCGTCCCCTTCCTCGTCTTCCTCTTCCTCTTCCTCTTCCTCTTCCTCGTTCTCTCGATGACATGGTTCTAGAAACCAAGATAAGGTTGATTAAGTCTAAGGTCTTAATATTATGCTTATATAAATAAAAATATAAACATGCTAACATTACATCGTAGTGCCAAAGAAGTAAACATTCAACATGTTATGCATCATATCATACTTGTTAATAAATACATAAAATAAAACAATAATTTCAGTAAATTAACAAGAAAATGCATGCGAGTTTGAAAACGTTTCTTTTTTCTTATCTTATGTAAGGCGTACCAGACGGTGACGGGGCATCGACGTTGGGACCATGGAACGTGTCAAGCCTACGTCGTAGGCTAGTCTACAGAATCTAAAAACCTAGAACTCTTATACCAACTGTAACGACACTAAATTTCTACATATTTAGAGTCGCTACTAACGTCTCATGCTCATCTCTTAAATGTGAAATATAACTCTTAAATGCTCCATAAATAGCAGAAAATTTTAAACTTCATAATGCATTAAACTACTAGAAAACACTGTCGAACTTACGTGTTTCGAAACATAATGCTGGAGTTTAAAATAAGATAAACACAATTACAAATTAAATAATTTAAATAAATGAAATGCAGATACCATATTTTAACCTAAGACTAAGAATTTTAAATATGCAATCTACCCTATGCACGTGCGACAGTCTCTGAATTACGATGTCGCCGTCAACCGTACATGGGCGTCTTGTCTTTACCTGAAAAACAATATGACACACGACCGAAGAAATAATTAGTAAGTGACCCCACTATAGGAGGCATGCTAAAGCAATCACATGCAATCATGATTTAAGGACCTATCTCTAACATCATAGGGGTGACCTCTAGTCTCGAATAAATTGGATGTGTAGTACTTCCCTACACACGACTCACAAATTTAGAAACATCTCAAGCCATGACAAGGGGTCATTTTGGGTATTTCATTTAAGCCTTATTTATTCCCTAATGTAGTTTGGTCCCCAATTTGATCGGGACAACTTAAAATCTTGAATATATTTTTTTGACCTTAGAAATAGCTCTTACTAAAAGAGTTTTAGAGGCATTTTGGTCATTTGACCTCTCATTCTTCACTTAGCTTCTAAACGTGTTCTAATGACCTTAAAACTTAACCAAGTCCTTAATAATAATAATGAATAAGTCATATTATAAAGTTTTATGGTATTTAGAGACTATTTAGGTCTTGAACGGTAAGTAACCATTATAGGGGCATTTTGGTTATTTTGCATCATTCCTTGGTTTAACCACTTCTTATACAATAACCACCAAATTTCATATATCCCATTGACATATGATGCTGAGATTTATAATTTCATGGGCACAAAAATTCATTTAGTAGGTTATTTTAATGTTACTTGATTCCCAAGAAAAATGCTCGATTCTGATTTTTAACTCAAGGTTTCTTTCATATTCCCTTAATTATACTTAACTCAAGGCTCATATTGAAATCAGAATGATTCCTACCCTTATTTCTTAAAAAAAAAAAAGTCTAAGATAGCTACTTATCTCGTTGTAGATGTTTAGGACCGTCGTCCTCAAGCTTTCAATACTCGAATCACTCCAAATTTTCTTTGACAGACTCTTTAGAAAAGCCACTGGAGGGTTAGATTTTGAGTTTGTGTGGCCAGTTCCGTTGAACCGGCCACGATCATCTTCTTCCTCTCAAAGGAAGAAGACGAGCGAGAACCAAAGCGCCGTCGCTTGAAAATCCACCTCCCCAACTCTACTTTGAATGTTTCTATAGCGACCCCAAAATTTCCGTATTTAATCTAAGGTCATTACTATATCTTAAATGCGAAATTTATCTTAACGCCCCTACATTTAATGCGAAATTTACTTTAAATGAACTCTTATTATAAATGCAACATCAATTTGCCATTTATCACCTCATGAATAAACGAATACAAAGGAAAGAAAGGAAAAACAATTCTAAATTAAACATCTTATACTAACCTATGGTTTATTAATGCGATTACAATTCAACCTATACTAACCCATACAAATAATGCAAACGAAATTCAACCTATACTAACCTATACTACGAATGGAAAACAACTATCCTATGCATGTGCCACGGTCACGAGATGTGCGATGCTGCCGTCGGTCTCACATGGGTGTCTTGCCTTTATTTGAAAATGTAGTAGCACGAAGCTTGAGTATTTCTAGAATACTCAGTAAGTGACCCCCTATCGGGGTTATGCAACAAGAACATGCAAAATGCTATGATGGGACCTATCATATCAGTCTATTGTTCCTACGACACTATTCTAATTGGGCAGCTTGGATGTGTACCATATACTCTACACACAACCCATACGTGCGAGTATGGGCTCACCAGACAGTTCGCACACCGCTGGGCCCCTTTTCTTGTCGGGCGAGCCTTCTCTGGTAGCTCAACTTTTGTAGGACACCAATTAGAACTAGTAACCATCACGGCAGCATTATGTAAAACATAACGATACTTCGTCTGCCATATGGATGTACGAGTCCGTATCCTCGTGATTGAATAGGGGTATCCCCCTAATGCATGAGCACACATAATGCATGAGGTCCCAACAGTTTTCTGTTTTCGACATTATTAAAAATAACACCACTATCATTTTCGTGAATATCAGATCGTTTCTCATTTTTCAGTCTACGTATCATACATAAATCTAACAGGGTTATATTTCATGAAATTGATCGTGATTTCATGTCATACATATCATGTTGTTTACATACAAATTAAGAACATAGCCACACATTTCATGCTTTCGTTAGAACCTATTATGACGTACGATTCATGCCAAATCATCCAGAAATCACATAACGTCATAAGACAACACATCACATCATACTATATCGCATGTCACATCAACACCAAAAACATCATATATTCACATTCCACAAGCCTTCGTTTAAAGCTTAACAGTCTAACATACAAGTTAATGACACGTGCGAATCCACGGGCACGCGGCAACGTACATCATACAAATGCGTAACCTACGACGGTAGGGCCACTTACTTGGTAGGCCTTAACCGAAGTACTCTCTAAAATATAAACGTAAGCTCCTAGCTCCTCGTATAGGTCCTACGCTTCCGTTGGTGGTTGGTTCCTATTGGATCATTCGACACCTTCGTTAGTATTTCACAAAAATAATTAATTTTCAACTTGAATTTGTGAAATACGGCCTTAAAATGATCTATTTTACCTTAAACGGGGTCAAAATTGAGTCCGAGAGGGTCCGAATGGAGCCGAACACGTCAGAAATGGGTTTTTCGAGCTGAATAAGTCGTCAAAGCCGAGAAGCGCGCGCCGAGCCGATTGAGCCACTGGAACCGAGGGGTTTTTGCGCCAGAAGCTGCCACGTGACACAATCAGGAGGTGACACGTGTGCAGGCAGTCTCGGGTCGAGGCGCGAGTTGTCGGGTTGCAGTCTTGGGTCTGGGCTGAATTCTGCTGTTGGGTCGCGGTTTATTTCGGTGGGCCGAGGGTTAAATCGTTGGGCCGAGAGGGTTTGGGCTGAGGCACGGTTTGGACCGTCAACGTGGTTTGGGTCCTTGACTTCGGTTCGTCGGTTGGTCACGGGTTTTCGAATCGGTTCTTGGTTGCAATTTCGAGTCGCGGGTGACCGGTTAGGCCGAGGCACGGACTAGGCTGGGCCGAGGCAACCACTGTCTTTGGGCCGAGCGAGTTTTGGGTTCCGGTTCGGGTCGGGGCTCGTCTTCTTCGCCTGACTACCATAATTTTTCCGGCAACTTTTCTTTCTTCGGTAACGTCGTTTTTTACGTCCGTTTTCCTCCTTTTCCTTTCGTTTTCGAGTCTCCTGTTCTCCATAATCTCGTTTATGGTGTTAGTTTGGCTCGAAAAGATCCAAGACTCCCAGATCTGAGAGGTTTCAAAAATATGAGGTTCTGTCCTCCTTCCCCGACAGTGTATGTTAGTTAAATCCCTACCTTTGAGAGAATGTGATCCCTAATTTTTAGTTAACTATTCTGTAGGTAACTTTAAACCCACACAATTAAAGTGAGTGGGGAGTACACGTCTAGTGAAAGCGCCTCAATTAAATTTCCCACGTCTTTCTATTTTTAGATGTAATTTGTTATTTAAATATCCAAAATGAAATCCATCGGGTCTTCAGCGCACAATAAAAATACTTTCTCTCTCTCTCTCTATTGTGTTTTTCGTTATTTTCTTCTCCCAACTTTTTCTTCCGACTTTTCCCTCGTCAAAACAACAGTGCACAGCGTGTAAGGAGTGTCGGAGTTCGTTCCTGGTGTGTGGGTAGGCTTCTAGGATGGTTCTCGTGGTGTAAATTAGGGGTTCGACGTTGATTTTTTCGTTGGGTTTCGTTCGCCGGCGATTCGTCTGTGTCTCTCGGTTTCTCTCGCTCTTCTTACTATTTTTCCTTCTTGCAGGTGTCTTAGAGGTGGCTAAAGGTCGGGTTTGGTTTTCATGGTGATCCCTACGTCGGGCGCGCTTCGTGGGTCGTGTGCGAATGAAAACTCCAGCGTTCACCGACGACCACGAAATTTTTTTTTCTTCGTCTGATCCGTTACATTATCTACCCCTAAAAAGAACTTTCGTCCTCGAAAGTCTCGAACTCCTGGATCAATTCGAGGTATTTTTCTTTTATTTCCTCTTCTCGTTCCCACGTTGGTTCCTCGGTTTGGTGGTTTTGCCACAATACTTTGATGAAATCTATGTTTTTATTCCGTAAGGCTTTCACTTCTTGAGCTAGGATTTTAATCGGTTTCTCCTGATAACTTAAGTTTTCCTCGATCTCGAGAGGTCTGTAGTCTATCATGTGCATAGGGTCTGTAATATATTTCCTCAACATGGACACATGGAATACATCTTGTACGCTCGAGAGTGAAGGTGGTAAGGCTAGTTTGTATGCTATTGAACCTATTCGTTCTAGGATTTCAAAAGGTCTGATAAAGCGAGGGCTTAGCTTTCCCTTACGTCCAAATCTTAGAACGCCTTTCATAGGAGCTACTTTTAGAAACACCGAGTCCCCCTCTTCGAACTCTAAGTTCCTACGCCTAACGTCGGCGTAGCTCTTTTGCCTACTTTGTGCGGTGCGCATCCTTGCTACGCCTTTCATAGGAGCTACTCTAAGTTCCTACGCCTCGAGTCCTACCAGTTCTCCTACTTCGTCCCAGCACAATGGGGATCTACACTATTTTCCATATAACGCTTCAAAAGGTGCCATCCCGATTGTTGCTTGGAAACTGTTGTTGTATAAGAATTTCATTAAGTGTAGTTTAGTGTCCCAACTCCCCGTGAAATCTATAACACATGCCCGAAGCATGTCTTCTAGGATTTGGTTTAACCGTTCCGTTTGGCCATCAGTTTATGGGTGAAAGGCAGTGCTAAAGTCGAGGCGGGTACCCAACGTTTTTTGGAGTCCGCGCCAAAAGGCCGACGTAAAACGCGGGTCCCGATCCAACACTATTGATACCAGGACTCCATGCAACCTCACAATTTCTTTCATATACAGTTGAGCCCAGTTGTCTACTGTATACGTTGCTTTACCTGGTAGGAAGTGTGCCGACTTTGTCAGTCGATCGACAATTACCCAAATTACCGTGTAACCTTTTAGTGTTTTGGGTAAGCCTACTATGAAATCCGTAGCAATATTTTCCCATTTCCATTCCGGTATGCTTAGAGGTTGTAGGAGTCCGGCTGTTTTCTGCCTAGGGGTTTTTACTTGTTGGCACACCAGACATTTACTCACGTGTTCTGCGATATCCTTTTTCATACTCCACCACCAGAAGTGTTGTTTCAGGTCTTGGTACATCTTCGTACCACCTGGATGTGTCGAGAAGGGTGGGTTGTGTGCTTCGGTTAGGATTTCGTTCTTTATTTCACTAACAGCTGGGACACATAAACGTCCTTGACATAATAGTCCATCGTCTATTGACTTAGAAACACCGTCCATTGGCCCTACTGTCAACTGGTCTAGATTTTGTTTAGGCTAGGGTCCTCACGTTGTGAGTCTATGATCCTCTGTTTGAGCGTGGGACGCACTATAAGTCGGGCTATCTGGGCTATAAACTCCTCGTTTACTACCGCTATGTCAGCTCGTTCGAAATCAGCTCGTACTCGTGGCTCCCTTGTGATGAGGGCCGACGAGTGTACTGTTTTTTGACTTAGTGCATCTGCGACTACGTTTGCTTTTCCAGGGTGGTACGGGATATCTATGTCATAATCTTTTACCAGCTCTAGCCATCTATGTTGTCTCATGTTCAATTCTTTTTGTGTGAAGAAGTATTTTAGACTTTTATGATCCGTGTAAATTTGGGTCTTTCGCGCCATACATGTAGTGTCGCCAAATTTTTAATGCGAACTATAATAGCCCAAAAATAAATAAATAAATATTATTATAAAAAAAAATTATTATTCCGTTTTAAAAAAACAAATTGTAATAATAAATAAAATAAACTAAAAAATCTTCCCCAATTCTCTCACTAACCTCTTATCCCTCCCCACAATTATCTCTCATCAACCCATCCTACGCAAAAAAAACTATTAGTATTATCTCTCCTCAACCCATCCTTACACGAGAAGGTAACAGTTACTGCAAACAATAAACAGAAAAATGCCAGATTTGAGAAAAGAGTGAAATGACTTTCAACTCAGATTGCAGATTTAGAGATTTTGGTCTGGTATTATGGTAAAATTCTATCTCATTTTCATGCATTCAATTAATTATATTTTCGTTGGTAGTTCTATAAATCTGTAAGATTAGGTAAACAATCGATTAAAATTGGCCAATAATATCTGTTTTGAAAGTAAATATTGAGTAGGAGTAATGTCTAAAAGAAAATCTATTTACACCCTCAAGAGTGAGTAGGGAAGATTGAGGAAAGATTTGGGGAACAGAATTAAAAATAAAATCGGAAAGGTTAGACAACCAGAAACTCCATTAAATTAATTTTGTTCAGTAACAATATATTCCCTACAACGGTAATAATAGAAAATAAGATATTTAGTGAAAATAGCATTATATATATACAACATTTCAAGACTTTTTAACAATAGACCAATGTAGATTAGAGATAATTTTATAGAAGTTCAGACTTGAAACGTATGTCCTGGGCTCATATAGGTTGACTTGGATACAAAGGACAAAAAATCGAATTTTCATTAAGGATATATTCGGGACAACGACTTAAGCTAACCAGGTAAGTGGCCTTACTATCGGCATGATTATATTTGATGTTGACACGTGCCTGTGGTTCTGCACGTGTCATATGTTCTGATATGTGTGAATTATCTGTGAATCGGTATGCTTATATTATGTTTATGTTATGTTATAATATGTTAATTGTATGATAATAATTGTGGTTCGATGTGTTCAAGGATATGTTTGAGATAGGATACGAGAAGGATGCACAAAATAAAATGTAACGATAGGAGTAAGATACGTTCATGAAACATTAAGGTTAGGTTACATACTGGAGTGCTATGGATAGGAGAGGTTGATGAAAGAATATGGTTAGGATATGGGTAGAAAGGGATGGGTTTGTGATAGACTGATAGAACGATAGCGTTAGGATACGTTCCTGTGATGACATGACTAAGGTATGTTCACGTAACGATATGACTGTGATAGGTATAAGAACGTTAAGACTATGATAAGTTAGGGAACGATTTGACCACGAAGTGTTTACAATATGACATGTTTATGATACGATATATTGTGATGTGATATGTTATGTTTAAATTGTTTTGTGTGACCATTGAGGTAGTTGTTGTATGAATTGCACGTTATGAAATGACATGTTAAAAGCATGGAGCGTTTTGTTATGCTTTCTAAATTGTATGTATACAGTATGTTATGAATGACATGATATCACGATAAATGAAATGAAATGTAACCCCGATATGAATGATGAACGATATGTGAAATGATATGAGAAAGGATATGATACGAATGAAAGATGATAGCGGGGTTATATTCATTAATGATAAAAGTAGAAATATTGGGGACCTCATGCATTATGTGTGTTCATGCATTTGGGGGATACCCCTATTTCATCACGAGGGTACAGATGCGTACATCCAATGACAGCACAACGATCGTTATGCTTTGCATAGCGCTGTCGTGATGATTACTAGTTCTAACGGGTTCCGGCATAAGGGGCTCCCAGAGTATGCCCACCGGATAAGGAAAGTGGCCCAGCGGTGTGCGAACTAGCTGGTGAGCCCATACTCGCACGTATGGGCTGTGTGTAGAGTATATGGTACACGTCCAAAGTTTACCCATTAGGACAGCATCGTAGGGAAAACGAAACGAAATGTAGGTCCCATTATTTCATTGCATGTGATTGTTGCATAACCCCGATAGGGGTCACTTACTGAGTATTTCTTTAAATACTCAAGCCATGTGGGGCTACATTTTTCAGGTTAAGGCAAGGCATTCCTGTAAGCCATGTTCTACTACATTTTTCAGGTTAAGGCAAGGCGTTCCTGTACGGCTGACGACGGCGTCGCAACTCGAGACCATGACACATGCATAGGGTAGTCGTATTTATGTTTTTTTTACTTAGGCTAGAATAGGATGTTTTTAATTTAAATATTTATTTATTTTATTTACCCTTTTGTTGTGTCGTTTTTTAAAGGTGTTTTCGAAACACGTAAGTCCATGGCTGTGTTTTAAGATAAAGGTTATGTTTTATGGAATTTAAATGGAGTCTTCCGCATTCAATGTTTACGATATGTATACAGTAGCGACCTTAAATTGAGTAGAAAATTTTGGGTCGTTACACGAACACCACCGCTGCCAACTCCAAATCATGTGTAGTATAGTTTTTCTCGTAATCTTTTAATTGGCGTGGTGCATACACAACAACCTTTCCATGTTGCATCAGTACGCAGCCTAGCCCCTTTTTGGATGCATCACTGTAAATCACGCATCCCGCGGAGCTTTCTAGGACCGTGAGCACTGGAGCGGACACTAATCTTTGTTTAGATCTTGAAAGCTGGCCTCACAGGTATCGTCCCATACGAAAGGTACGCCCTTTTTTGTCAATTGGGTGAGAGGCGAGGCTATCCTATCGAAGTCTTGGATAAACCTTAGATAGTAACCTGCCAATCCCAAGAAACTCCGTACCTTGGTGACCATAATTGGGCATTTCCATTTCGTGACGGCTTCTATCTTGGTGAGATCTACTAAAATTCCGTCTTTAGACACTACGTGTCCCAAGAACGAAACTTGTCGTAACCGAAATTTGCATTTGGAGAATTTGACATACAACTTGTTCTCCTTTAAGATAGCTAGGGCTTTTCGAAGGTGCTTTTGGTGTTCTTGGTCCGTTTTCGAGTATATCAGGATGTCGTCTATGAACACGATCACAAGCGTGTCTAAGCACTCCTTGAATACTCGGTTCATTAATTCCATGAACACCGTTGGGGCATTAATGAGGCCAAAGGACATTACTACAAACTCGTAGTGGCCATATCTAGTTCGAAAGGCCATTTTCGGTATATCTTCATTTTTAATCTTAATTTGATGGTATCTTGATCGAATGTCTATTTTGGAAAACATTGTTGCTTCTCGAAGTTGGTCAAATAGGTCCTCGATGCGTGGTAATGGATATTTGTTCTTTACCGTCCTCTTGTTTAATTCTCTATAGTCGATGCATAGATGCATGGAACCATCTTTCTTTTTAACAAACAACACTGGCGCACCCCAAGGGGATACGCTAGGTCGAATGAAGCCTTTATCTAATAGGTCTTGTAGTTGTAATTTAAGTTCTTTTAGTTCTGCTGGGGCCATGCGGTATGGGGCTTTAAAGATGGGCCCCGTTCTTGGTTCAAGTTTTATTTCAAAGTCTACCGCTTGCGATGGAGGGATTCTCCGGAGGTCCTCCGGGAAGACATCTTGAAATTCGTTTACTATGGGTACCGTATTTATTGTTTTCTCTTTTTCTTTTGTGTTTACTGCACAGGCTAGAATAGCCCACCCCCCTTGTTGTACCAGACATCTGGCTTTCATCATCGATATTATTTTTGGGGTGGAGCTTGTGAAAGTTCCTTTAAACTTAAAGGTAAGTCTGTTTGGAGGTGCGAATACTACTTCTTTCTTATGACAGTCTATGCTAGCAAAGTTTTTGGCTAGCCAGTCCATTCCTAGTATGACGTTGAAATCCGTCATATCTACTACTTTTAGGTCTACTTTGATGTTCGTCCATCTATTACCACTTGTTCGTCTTTTACTCTATTTTCAGTAACTAGGTCTACCCCTACTGGGGTACCGACCGACAATACATGCAATAAGGGTTCTACTGCAAACCCTGCTTGACTAAAAAATGGCAAAGAAACAAGTGAATGGGTAGAACCCGAATAAAAAATCGTCAATGCAAAGTGTCCTAGTATAGAAAGCTTACCTGTCACCACGGTGCCAGACGTTTCCGCCTCTTTACTGGTCGTTGCATACGCCCTAGTCTGTGCGCGAGTTTGCGTGGTGGGTTCTCGAATAACCTCACCTCTAGGGGGTCCCCTTGGGTTTCCCACATACATTCCAATACAAAATTGGGCCGTGTGACCTGGACGACTGCACTTGTAACATACCCTAGAGCCTGCCATACATCTGCCCCAATGTTGTTTCTCACATTCGCGACACAGGGGTTTTTTTGGTACTAGGTATCAAGCTACTGGGGGCGGAGCAGGTCGCCTGTCCTGATGTCGAAGTCTCTGGAGTGGCGGTTGGAATTTCATGGCTTTGACCTTGACGGGGCGTTTCTTTCCTACGGCAACTGTTGGCTCTGAGTTTTTCTCCTCTGGAGGTTCCTCCAGGACTTTGGCCGTCCTCAGTGCCTCTTCGTAAGTTTTTGGGTTAAATGCCTCCGCCATGCGGCGGGCCTTCGGGTTCAACCCCAACACAAATTTCTCCGTCTGTTTTTCTTCAGTGTCTGCTAGTGACGGTGCGAACCTCTTTAATCTCATGAATTCCTGATCATATTGATCCACAGTGCGTTCGCCTTAGGTCAGGTGGTTAAATTCTTGTTATTTTTTTATACGGGTTTCCTTTGGATAGTAGTGTTTTAGGAAGGCTTCCTTAAAGATTTTCCACGTTGTGATCCCCTCTCCCGGGTTGATATTCTGTTTGTTATCCGCCCACCACACTTTTACGTCTTTTTACAGTACATATGTAGCGCACGCTACTTTGTGGTCATCAAGGCACCTCATTGATTCAAAGGTCGTTTCCATGATTGCGATCCACATCTGAGCTGCTGTGGGATCTTCCTTTGAACCGACGAATGGACGGGGGTCATACCGTCTGAAGTCTTTTAACCAATTCGCCCCCTATCTGGTTGTGAATTTCTGGCTGGTTGTGTAGCCTTTGCATCGGCTGGTTGTGTGGTCGTCGCATTGGCTGGTTGTGCGGCCATCACATTGGCTGGTTGTGTGGCTATCATTGCTACTTGTTGCATAGCTAACAATATGGCATGTTGTGTGGCCAGCATCGTTTGCATCATTTGCATCGTCGTCTGGAGTGACTCCAACATCAATCGTGTGGCTTGGTCCAATCCGGCCTGTGATGCTACTAGAGGTGGTGCAGCTTGAGGGGGCGTTGCGTTTTCGGGGGGGGGGGGGGGGGGGGGGGGGGGGGGGGGGGGGGGGGGCAACTTGTGGAGGAGGTGAATTTTCAGGAAGTGGTGCAGCTTGAGAAGGATGTGCGTTTTCAGGAGGTGGTGAAGCTTGTAGGGGAGGTGCGTTTTCAAGAGGGGGTACAGCTTGTGGTAGAGGTTCTCTTGGTGGTAGTTCAAGTGCATAGGGTCCAGTATCGACCCTTCCTCGGAAGAGGTTCTCTCGGCTTCTCTTCTTCCCCTTCTCCTAATTGGAGGTCGTCCTCTCCCTCTTCTACCTCTTATGCGGTCTCTATGCGGCATGGTTCTAAAACCAAGAAAATAATTCTATCTAAGTTTATGGTTTACTTATAATGCTACTTACAGCCCATTATATAATTCAAGAAAAACATAAATAGCATAACATAAAGACATGCATTGACACAAAATCATATCATAATATGAAATCATATAGTATCATGACAATCAATATTTAAAGCCAATCACATCAAATATATCACAAAAATATTCGTTCTTCCCTCATCCTACGCAAGGTGTACCTGACAGCGACGGAGCATCGACGATTGGACCGTGGAACATGCGAAGCCTACTTCGTAGGCTAGTCTACAAGATCTATAACCTAGAGTTCTGATACAAAATGTAACAACCCTAAAATTTTCCTATTTAATCTAAGGTCATTACTATATCTTAAATTCGGAATTTACTTTAAATGGACTCTTATTATAAATGCAACATCAATTTGTCATTTATCACCTCATGAATAAATGAATACAAAGGAAAGAAAGGAAAAACAATTCTGAATTAAACATCTTATACTAACCTATGGTTTATTAATGCGATTACAATTCAACCTATACTAACCCATACTAATAATGCAAACGGAAATTCAACCTATACTAACCTATACTATGAATGCAAATGAAATTCAACCTATACTAACCTATACTACGAATGGAAAACAACTATCCTATGCATATGCCACGGTCACGAGATGTGCGATGCTGCCATCGGTCTCACATGGGTGCCTTGCCTTTATCTGAAAATGTAGTAGCACGAGACTTGAGTATTTCTAGAATACTCAGTAAGTGACCCTTATCAGGGTTATGCAACAAGAACATGCAAAATTCTATGACGGGACCAATTATATCAGTCTATTTTTCCTACGACATTATTCTAATTGGGCAGCTTGGATGTGTACCATATGCTCTACACATAGCCCATACGTGCGAGTATGGGCTCACTAGACAGTTCGCACACCATTGGGCCCCTTTTCTTGTCGGGCGAGCCTTCTCTGGTAGCTTAACTTTTACCGGACACCCATTAGTACTAGTAACCTTCACGGCAGCATTATGTAAAACATAACGATACTTCGTCTGTCATATGGATGTACGTGTCCGTACCCTCGTGATGGAATAGGGTATCCCCCCAATGCATGAGCACACATAATGCATGAGGTCCCAACATTTTTCCGTTTTCGACATTATTAAATATAACCCCGCTATCATTTTCGTGCATATCATATCGTTTCTCATTTTTCAGTCTACATATCATACATAATCCTAACAGGGTTATATTTCATGGAATTTATCGTGATTTCATGTCATACATATCATGCTCTTTACATACAAATTAGGAACATAGCCACACATTTCATGCTTTCATTAGAACCTATTATGACGTACGATTCATGCCAAAATCATCCAGAAATTACATAACGTCATAAGACAACACATCACATCATACTATATCGCATGTCACATCAACACCAAAAACATCATATATTCACATTCCACAAGCTTATGTATTAAAGCATAACAGTCTAACATACAAGTTAATGACACGTGCAAATCCACGGGCACGTGCCAACATACATCATACAAATGCGTAACCTACGACGGTAGGGCCACTTACTTGGTAGGCCTTAAACGAAGTACTCTCTAAAATATAAATGTAAGCTCATAGCTCCTCGTATAGGTCCTACGCTTCCGTAGGTGGTTGGTTCCTATTGGATCATTCGACACCTTCGTTGGTATTTCACAAACATAATTAATTTTCAACTTGAATTTGTGAAATACGACCTTAAAATGATCTATTTTACCTTAAACGGGGTCAAAATCGAGTCCGAAAGGGTCAAATTTATCGAACACGTCGGAAATGGGTTTTTCGAGCCGAATAAGCCACGAAGCGAAGAAACTCGCGCCGAGTCGCCGCCGAGCCGATTGAGCCACTGGAGCCGAGGGATTTTTGCACCAGAAGCTAACATGTGGCACAATCAGGAGGCGACGCGTGTGAAGGCGGTCTCGAGTTGAGGCGCGGGTTGTCGAGTGGCAGTCGTGGGTCTGGGCTGAATTCTGCTGTTGGGTCGCGGTTTATTTTGGTGGGTCGAGGGTTAAATTGTTGGGTCGAGAGGGTTTGTGCTGAGACGATTTTGACCGTCAGCGTGGATTGGGTCCTCGGCTTCGGTTCGTGGGTCGATCACGGGTTCTCGAATCGGTTCTTGGTTGTGGTTTCGGGTCGCGGGTGACGGGTTAGGCTGAGGCGTGGACTGGGCTGGGCCGTTGCAACGACTGTCTTTGGGCCGAGCGGGTTTTGGGTTTCGGTTCGGGTCTCGGGTTGGGGCTTGTCTTATTCGCCGGGCTATCAGAATTTTTTCGGCGACTTTTCACTTTCTTTGGTAATGTCGTTTCCGACGTTCGTTCTCCTCCTTTTCCTTTCGTTTTCGAGTCTCCTGTTCTCCCTAATCCTGTTTATGGTGTTAGTTTGGCTCGAAAAGATCCGAGACTCCCAGATCTGAGAGGTTTCAAAAATCTGAGGTTCTGTCCTCCTTCATCGATGGCATACAGCGTGTAAGGAGCGTCTGAGTGCATTCCCGGTGTGTGGGTAGGCTTCTGGGATGGTTCTCATGGTGTAAATCAGGGGTTCAATGCCGGTTTTTTTGTTGGGTTTCGTTCGCCGGTGATTTGTCGGTGTCTCTCGGTTTCTCTCGCTCTTCTCACTATTTTTCCTTCTTGCAGGTGTCTTGGAGGTGGCTGAAGGTCGGATTTGGTTTTCGTGTTGATCCCAACATCGGGCGCACTTCGTGGGTTGTGTGCGAACAAAAACTCAGGCGTTCGGGTCTTCGCTAGCAACCACAGAATTTTTTTTTCGTCTGATTCAGTACAGTTTCTCCCCTCGATTGCTTCATAAAACTTAAAGATGGTGTTATAGGGAAGATCTAGGGTTTCATTTCATACCTTCTCATGGATCATAGCCTTAGTTATACATTCCATAAAGTTCATTGAAAAACTTATCTTCCCCGAAATTCAAACCCAAAAACTCTTTGTTGGACAACTGATTCTAGAGTTTTTCAGAGTCTGATTTCTTCATGAAAGTTCTTCCTTATACTCTCCTCAAGTATAAGGATTTTTTTTGGAGCGACGTTTTTAAGTGTGTGATCTTAATTTTTAAATTCGATCCTCGGTCTACAACTTACCCAAAAATGCAGAATTTGGTTTCTTCGAGCAACCTGATCTAGGACGTATTAGCCCCTGATTTCTTCATCAAAGATTTTCAATTTAGTCTTCTAAAGCTAAAGAAATGCTCAATTTTGGGGAAAATGGATTGTAAGTAATAGTTCGATCTTTACCCCCAAATCTTGCCCAAAAACATTTTTCTTCAATTGGACACGCTTCGAGATTTTAACCTTCGTATTCTTTTATGGAAATGTTCTTTGGAGGTGCAAAAACTGAATGAGATAGGTTTCTCTTCACGAATTTGTGCGTAGGGTCAGCTTAGATTTTCAAGCTTCAACCTCCTTCCATTAGTGACAGACCAAATTGGAAAACTTTGTATGAGACACCTTCAACACTTGATTCTTTCACCAAACTTATGGGTAATCTTATTTAGAAGGTGTAGAAACAAGTTTGAAGGAAAATGGTGAACTATAGATCTCGAATTTGAAAGAATTTCGAGAGTAGAAAATTCAAAATCTCAAAGGCTATTGAAGGCTCAACTTAGCTCAATTCTTGCTCCAAATGAAAGCCCTACTTCACACTCTATAGAGAAAGCTTAAACCGACATTAAAACCTCCCGTCGTCATGAATTTGAGGTTGAGTTTTTTAGAATTTCTGCCGAAAATGTCTTCTCTGATAAGTAGGCAACCGATCTCCATTTTGAATTTTTATCATTAGATTCGTGAGTTGTGCTCCTCTATAATATACTCACATTTGGCAAATATCCAACCATAAAAATGAAGATACAATGGATCTTCTATGAACACTCACGACAGTGGATATGATTTTTTGATCCGTGACATTTTCGTAATTTCTTTAAAGTTCAAGATAATTTTTATTTGCCATTTTTTGAATATTTTATTATTACTATTCTGAAAAATCTAATATTTTTCTAAATATTCTCTGCCACATATGAGTCATTGTTTCATTCTTCAATATCTTCAAATTTCTCCTTAATAAACAATTAAAATTTTGAGAAATTACTTAAAATATGAAGAAAAAAAAAAGATCTTTTGCCTTTTCCTTTCCAATCCTTTTCTAATGTTCAGAAGTTATTAGGAAACTTTTTTAAGGCACTAGAGATACCTTCTTTGGAATCTTTAAAATTTTTCTGAGGTCCTTAAGTTTTTTTTTATTATTCTTTAGACATCGTTATGTGTCCTTAAACCCTTTTTAAGCTTTTCTTTTGAGGTATCACATCGTCCTAGGAATCCAATAGACTTCATAAACTCCCATATATAACTAAGGTAATTTTTAAATTATGGATTAACTACTTAGTTTGATCATAGGAATATCTCCCTAATAAAGCATGCATGAGAGAACTTAATTAAGATTAAGACGTTACACTAGTGCGATTTACATGTTGACCTAAGTGAGTATGTTTTCAATACACCTTACACCCTAAGATTGTGAGCGATCAGAGGTTTAGACTCGTATGCACCTAGAGATTGGTTTAGCCCGAAGAGTTGAGATTTGATTCGCTTAGACGCCCTAAAAACCTTGTAGACCATTATGGAATCCCTAGAGGACAATGATAGCATCCTAGGCTGATAGCAACCGTTATAGTATCTAATGGGATTCCACTTCCACTTTCCATTATGTTATAGTACCGTTAAGCTAAGCGTAAGGTCGGTTAGGGTTGTGTTACTTAGTGGTTTGATCGACTACTCTACACGGTGGGATTTTTCATGTTGTTGGATGTTGATCACGTAGGTAGTTAGTGGTTACCCTGCATGGAGGGTTCATCCTATGGGAGGGCGTTGATCATGCGAGTAACTAGTGGAGCTAGCATGTACCGAGGAGTAGCACCCCCCGACCTTGGGCAACTTCATGACCTGTGGGATGGGTTAGCCAACTAACCTCCCATAGATGACAAGCAGGCTAGCAGTCACCATGTTGTACCCCACCTCATACAGAGTTATTTGAGGTAGCGCCTCATCTTCGGATACCGAGTACCGGTACATAGGCTAAGCTAGCTACCCAAGACTATGCACAACAAGATTAATACAATTAGAGTCTAGAGTAAAGTATGTGGTCTCCTACTAGGTCAAGAATGCAATGAGAACCTACAAGTAGGTTGCTTATTGGGTACATTTATATACTCATCCCTTTCTCTTTTTTTTTTTTTTTTTTTTTTGTAAGTGTTCGAAGGCTGTCAGTCGAGGTGGATGAGCATTTGAGAGCTACACAGTCATAGAGGGGGTTGTTTTGGAGCGTTAGTCCATTTTTGTATTTTAGTCTTTTCTCTTTCGTTTTGTAATTGTATCGGACCCTTTTTCCTATTTATAATAAATTTGAATAAGGCAAGACACCTCTGTATTGCTGACGACTACAAGACTGTGGCACATCCTTAAGATAGTTTCATATTTAATTATTAGTAGATTATAGGTTAGTATAGGTTAATTGCATTTCCATTCCATTTCCATTCCATAGCATATAGATTAGTATATGGCATTTCATTTTGTATAGGTTTTTTTTTTCATTTCAATTTGTATTAGTTGGTTTAAAAACCTTAAATGAAGCATGCAAGACTAAGTTATCCTTAACTGCATTCATGTATGTTATAAAGGATAGATGAACATGCACACAAGGTTTAAAGACTTTAATCCACATGCCACATGAATGTAACCATGCTTTCACATCAGTATCACCTACATCGTGACCTTTAGACTCTAGCAAGCAGAAATGTCATGCATGAGAGGGCATGGTAGTTCTAGGCTGCGTACTGATGCAACATGGAAAGGTTGTTGTGTATGCACCACGCCAATTAAAAGATTACGAGAAAAACTATACTACACATGATTTGGAGTTGGCAGCGGTGGTGTTCGTGTAACGACCCAAAATTTTCTACTCAATTTAAGGTCGCTACTGTATACATATCGTAAACATTGAATGCGGAAGACTCTATTTAAATTCCATAAAACATAACCTTTATCTTAAAACACAGCCATTGACTTACGTGTTTCGAAAACACCTTTAAAAAACGACAGAACAAAAGGGTAAATAAAATAAATAAATATTTAAATTAAAAACATCCTATTCTAGCCTAAGTCTAAGAAAATAAATACGACAACCCTATGCATGTGTCATGGTCTCGAGTTGCGACGCCGTCGTCAGCTGTACAGGAATGCCTTGCCTTAACCTGAAAAATGTAGTAGCACATAGCTTGAGTATTTAAAGAAATACTCAGTAAGTGACTCCTATCGGGTTTATGCAACAATCACATGCAAATGAGATGATGGGACCTATCTTTCGTTTCGTTTTCCCTACGGTACTGTCCTAACGGGTAAACTTTGGACGTGTACCATATACTCTACACACAACCCATACGTGTGAGTATGGGCTCACCAGCTAGTTCGCACACCGCTAGGCCACTTTCCTTATCCAGTGGGCATACTCTAGGAGCCCCTTATGCCGGAACCCGTTAGAACTAGGAACCGTCACGGCAGCGCTATGCAAAGCATAACGATCGTTGTCCTGCCATTGGATGTACGCGTCTGTACCCTCGTGATGGAATAGGGGTATCCCCCAAATGCATAAACACACATAATGCATGAGGTCCCAATATTTCTACTTTTATCATTAATGAATATAACCCCGCTATCATCTTTCATTCGTATCATATCCTTTCTCATATCATTTCACATATCGTTCATCATTCATATCGGGGTTACATTTCATTTCATTTATCGTGATATCATGTCATTCATAACATACTGTATACATACAATTTAGAAAGCATAACAAAACGCTTCATGCTTTTAACATGTCATTTCATAACGTGCAATTCATACAACAATTACCTCGATGGTCACACAAAACAATTTAAACATAACATATCACATCACAATATATCGTATCATAAACATGTCATATTGTAAACACTTCGTGGTCAAATCGTTCCCTAACTTATCATAGTCTTAACGTTCTTATACCTATCACAATCATATCGTTACGTGAACATACCTTAGTCATGTCATCACATGAACGTATCCTAACGCTATCGTTCTATCAGTCTATCACAAACCTATCCCTTTCTACCCATATCCTAACCATATTCTTTCATCAATCTCTCCTATCCATAGCACTCCGGTATGTAACCTAACCTTAACGTTTCATGAACGTATCTTACTCCTATCGTTACATTTCGTTTTGTGCATCATTCTCGTATCCTATCTCAAACATATCCTTGAACACATCGAACCACAATTGTTATCATACAACTCACATATTATAATATAACCTAAACATAATATAAGCATACCGATTCACAGATAATTCACACATATCAGAACATATGACACGTGCATAACCACAGGCACGTGTCAACATCAAATATAACCATGTCGATAGTAAGGTCACTTACTTGGATGACCTTAGCCGAAATTCATCTAACTCCAAACTAGCTTGCTTTCGTCCCTTGAATTCGTTCCCACTTATATCAAGGCGCTCCACCCTATCATAGATATCACCAAATTACTTCAGTAATTCTAATTCCTAAATTTTGTTAACTATTTAACAAAGTGTTAAATTTCTCGATCTATGATTTAATATTTCTTGGGATATAAATATTTCTAACCATACCGTGCCTATTGACCTACTTTATAAATGAGAATATATTTAAGAATTACTTTATAAATGAAAATATATATAGTTGTTGTTATATTCACGGGTATCAACCATTTAATACTTTTAAGATCTTCCATGCATTTTCCTTCTTTTATTCGGTTAGCTGTATTCCGGGTCTTCCCTATAATTCCCTTTTTCATTCTTACACCCAAATCTTCCCTTGTTAGGCCAAGACTAATTTTATTCCGTTAACAGTTATTCTTGGTTTTTAATTTAATCTATTTATTTGTCCACCGAACTACATAATTACCATAATTCATATAAAATTATTGACCAAGAGTGAAGATCTAACATAATCTAAAATATAATTGGTTGTGATTTACTATAAATGAGCCTAACAAACTGACGAAATCTTCCTTCACCGCATCTACCTCTCTTCTTCACGTAAATTTGCCTCTATAGTTGACTCTCTTCTTCACGTAAATCTGCCTCTATAGTTGAAGGCCTTTTTTAGTTGTTCTCAAATCTGAGATATTTGTTGTTTTTCTGTTTTGCAGGAACTTGAGATTTTGGCGTAAGAGTTGGGTTGATGAGAGATAATGAGAAAGAATGAGAAGTTAGTGGAGAGGAGGGAGAAAGGTTTTTTTTTTTTTTTTTAAATTAATTTATTATTTTTATTATTTTAAACGTATTATTTTTTTTATAATAATTATTATTTGTTAATTTCTTTAATTACTTATTTATTATTATTATTATTATTTTGGGCTATTACAACTAGGACGTGCTAGCATGTGAGCATATCTTGCCTTAGGTGGTTAGAGTATGCATGATTAGGACTCCAAAAGAGAAAATTAGATGAGGATATTTTGTATGTTATGAAAATTTACCGAAATGACCTAGGATAGGAATTTAAGTCGCATGGCTATTTTAATACTTTCTACTGTGTTAGAATGGAAATGAGATATTTTGATCGGTGCTCCAAGGGATTGAAACATGTTATTGAGTTATCTTGAATGTTTAGATTATGATTTTCGAGGTGATTGATAGGAATATCTCCCTAATAAGTATACATAAATGAGTTTATATTGTTCCTCCTACTTTAGGTGATCGATAAGAATATCTTTCTAACAAAGCATGCATGCATGCGTGAACTAAGTTAAGAATTGGATGCCAATGTTAGGGTGATTTTCACATTAACTTAGATCAATATGTTTCCAGTAGAATGAGCACCCTAGAATCATGAGTAGTGATCATAAGTCTAGACTTGAGTGCACCTAGAGATTGTATTAACCCTAAGGAGCTTCCCTCAAGCGTCTTAGAAATGCTAAATGAGATTCAACCGTCTAGACGCCTTAAGAATCTAGCAATCTAACATGACTCAAGGAAATTTATGAGAATTTACGAGACCACTAGCAGTGTGAACGAAATCAATATAAGGAATCACTAATATATGTAGAATAAACCCACCTTGAGAATGGACGAGGGACTACATAAGTAGATAACATGAGGAACCACTATTGTGTATAGAACAAACCCACCTTGAGAGAGCACGAAAGACTACATAAGTAGATAAAAAGAGGAACTACAAGTGTTTGTAGAATATAACCCACCTTGAAAGGAGATGAGAGACTATATAAGTAGATAACATAAGAAACTACTAGTGTATAGAATAAACCCACTTTAAGAGGGGACGAGAGACTACATAAATAGATAACAGGAGGAACTACTACGGAGTGTAAAATAAACCCCATTTTAAGCTCATGATAGGTGTCACCCAAAAAAAAAACCGTCCCCCGTGATAACTTACTTGGTGAAGATGCAATGAGAGCCTACAAGTAGATTGATTACGGAGTATTTTTATACTCATCTCTTTCTCCTTTTTTTTCACTTGATTACGGGTTGTTGGTTGATCAAATAAATTTAGACGGGTCAAATTGGATCATACATATTTTGATCCAATTCAAATAAGCCCAAAAAGTTGATTGCGAGCCCACAACAATACCATGGATATTCTCTATACATAGGAGAGCTATAATTCATCATAAATTTTTAGAAAATTAATTATATATGGTTAGTGTTATACTCTATAATAAATTGAAAGAAGAGGTACTTTTCTTCCTTCTTCTATCTACCAAATCTTTAGTCAATATTCCTTCTTGCATTTTTTCTTTCTTATTTTTTTGTGTTCGTAGATCGAGTGTGTGCGTTGTTGTGCGATCCTAACACAAACCCACCGTTCTGTTTGATTTATTTGAATAACTTATAAAAATGAAATGATAAAATAAACCTAGAAAATTGATTTGAAAATTATTGCTTCAATATTTTACATATAGTGAAGATGGGCATATGATTTTATTAAGAAGATATTAAAATATATTGTTGTTGAGACAAAAATTAAATATTTGAATGGAATTGGTAAGTTGGGGGGTAGGAGGCAGAGCTGATTGGTGTTGTCTTAATAGTATTACATTTCGGTTCATCTCCCCTAGCACAAGGGACAATGAAGGCCAATTCTAATCCAAGCAATCAAGATCACAGCCGTCCACGTGTCCTCCAGGTATGGCCATTTCTGACAGTATCCCCCAATCAACCAATCACCGACCGAAATTCTAATGCCGCTTGCTTCAACTGCCTATTGCAACTCCTCCCATGAAAACCCTACGTTTGTCCCATAACGAGGTGTTTGGGCTGTGTATTTATTTAATTATTTATTTGCATCTCCCTATTTATTTCTATGCATATTTCAATCAATTATTTTATGTTTTTATTATAAGTTTAACCCATAAATTTTTTAAATGGTACCGAACGAGTCCCCGTGTTTGGGACACGGCTTGATATGGATGTTCATGAATTAGATTGGATCGGGTTGAAACAGTTTTTTAGACCAAAACAACCTTTATTAAATAATTCCAATCCAACCAAAATAGTCTCTCGACACCAGCTAATTAAGTAAATGACCTTACCGTTGGAGTTTGAAAAATTAAATGATGCATGACAACGCATGCCCTATGGCCCCTACATGCGCCATAATATTATGCTATGTTTACGTGTGTTATGTAATGACGTATGATGCTATGTTATGTATTTATGTGATATCCATTATGTCATGATATGAATGAAATGAAACACTATGTATGTCATGCTACGTTTTGCTATGTGATGGATTATGTGATGGTATAAGATGAAAGTCATGAGGATTACCAAGTATACATGACACATATGTGTACTATGTCATGGATGAAAGGAAGAAGGAAATAATTTTGATGTTATGCTATGATTTTAAACCATGGAAACTTCATGCATTATGTATGTCAGTGCATCGAGATACTTCCCCATTATGTTATGTTAGTACGGACGTATACCTTCGATATTTATGTTTGTCATGATATCATGCGAGCCTTTCCCTTTTTGTGGCGTCCGACGACGCGTTAGCGATTGTGCCTGATCAAACTAGGCCCAGGGGTACGTATATGAACCCGCTTGATGAGTCCATGTGCGCATGCATGGGTTGTGTGTGGGGAAGTACCACATACCCAACCCTTTCCGGAACAAGAAAGAGCTCGAAGCTATACTACGGTTTAAAGGATATGTCTCATCTTGCATTACTTAACCCCAACAGAGAAGTTACTTATTGAATATTTTTTTAAATACTCAAGCCACGTGCTACTCTTATTTTTCAGCTAAAGGTAAAGCGTTCCAGCACGGATGACGATATATGCTAGAATGGTCATGGAAGTTAAGATAGGATAGTAGTATGCATTATTTCAATTAGTAATTTGATAGGTGGCTTTTTATTTTCGCACTCAAACATTATGTTAAGGTTTTATTTTGTAGACGATATTTCTATTTCTTATTTTAAACTAAACGTACAAGTTCATGACTTTGTTTGAAACGTTTTATTTAAAATTTTGCATATATATTATTAAAAACATGCATATTGTGACGTCCTTATTGGGACAAAGAAAATTAAGAGCGTTACACTATGAGATAAATACTTCACAAATTTCTTTCTTTACTGTAATTTTCTAGAACATATAAATCATTTCCGTATTTATTTTTTTCTAACCCAATTTAAGAGATTTGTAACGAAATTGATGAAATTTTGACGAAAAGAAAATTTAGATGAGGTCCCAACATTTTTCCATTTGCATTATCATTTAATACAACCCGCTAGCGTTTCGTACATATCATATCGTTTTTCATATAATTTCTCATATCGTTTATCATATCTTTCATGCATACGTCATATCGTTTCATGAACGTATCCTAGTCATATTGTTACAGGGACGTATCCGAGTCATATCGTTACAGGAACGTATCCTATTATGATAGCATTGTAAAAATATACTTAAAATAAAAAAATGAAAATGAAAGTTAAAATGTTTGAAGGAAGAAGAAAATTGTGAGAAAAGATTTAAGAAAAAAAGAAAAGAAAAAGAAAAAGAGTTATTATTTGGTTATAGAGGGAAGAAAATGGAGGAATAGCTTTATTGAATGCATGCATGTAGATATGATATAATAATACATAATAGAAGAAAGGGTTATCCCACGAAAAGGGAAAGAGAAAGAGAAAGAGAATGGATAAGGAGATGTTGAAAAACCTTACAATTCATTGCACTTACGACCTAAGCTTATAAATCATTTTAATATAATAATATTATATACCCTTTTCCCATTATTTTATCTACTCTATTCAATGCACTTCAGATCTATCCTCCATTTATTCCCTTTTCTTTTAACCAATTAATAATTAAATATCTATAATATAATATAATATAATATAATTTCATGGAGTTGTAGTTTGACTATTATTGAGGTTGACTTAGGAGGAGATGTGAAGAATATGGTTGTTAGGGAGGCATGATTCATGAGACATCAACACTTTAACCCTTTCCCTCTCTCTTGGGAGCAACCTACTCCAACCATTCCATTATTATTCTTTTAATTCCTTTCCATCTTAACACAATCTATCATTATTTTAATCTTACCTTAGACTTAGTTTAAGACTTAGACCGAGTATTAGAGTTGATGCGACAAGTGTCACATCGGTATGAATTCCTTTTTTTTGCATATACAAATTTACCATTGATTTACGTGCGTATCAAATCTATTCTCTTTGCCTGAATTTGTGCATCGACACCCTTTGTATGAAAAGAGAGTGCTATTCCTTGTACATTTGAATTATGAAAGTCAAGACTATGTACTTGACATAATTTTGTTTAGTAAAAGACATGAAATTTTATCCTAGTAAGAAATCAACGAGAACTACGAAGAAGGAAGACACGAAGACTTAAATTGGATAAAAAAAATAACACAAAACAAAAAAGACAAAAAGAAATTAAGAAACCCTACCTTTCATCTTCTCCCTTTCCCATCTTGTTGTAGCCATCAACACCTAGAGAGCGTGATTCTCCGACCTTAAACTCTTCAATGTAGCAAGCAATGGTTTTCTCCTTCAACAATAGTGAACCACAAACAACGACAAGCCTCGTTGATACAACAACTCTCTCTCCAGTGACGACGAACGTTAGTCTAACAACAAATCTTCCTTGAGCTAATAGAGTGACGATAAATCATAGACATGCCTACAACCAATGCAGGAGTGACACAACTTTAGTTAACCCACTCGTTCGAAACCAAAGTCCAATTAAGCCCTCATCCTTCTTTAAAACTCGTCAACTTAATTTCCAACTCATCATCGGAGTTGGTGTGTCAAACATTACATTAACGCAGAGTTTTCCTTGTCAAAAATCTAACTCTTTCCTCTAAATTATAATGTATGGTTGACGTGAGATTTTTGTTAATATGGGTTTCACAAAAACAATTAAAAAAAACCCACAAAAGTAAAAATTGCAACTTTCTTTAATACAAAATCAATCCCATAATGTGTGTAATATTAGTACATAGAGCTTGATAGTGTAAAGATTTGACACTCACATCACAAGGAAATTGGGAGTGAATAATAATGATTGATATTACATTAATATTAAACAACTAAACTACACTCCTTGAAATTCAAAACAAAATAAACTACACTCCTTTACAAATCAAAGATCTCTTTAATGCATTTGCAAGGAACCAGGCATAGATGGAGCGTGGGGCATTTGGCAAGCTTTGAAAAGCGCAGAAGAATAACTAAGGTTAGGACAATTCAAAAAACTACCACTATTGTTATTATTATTAGTATTAGTATTGTGAAACCCAGCCTGCTCCAGCGTTTGCACTTGCCTCTTCAAGAACTTCACATAATGAACCGCCTCATCCAGCATCGACGCCGTGTCCATCTTAGTTCCCCCAGGGACCAGCCGCTGCAGAATCCTGATTTTCTGGCTGATTCTCTCCCTTCGGTGCCGTGCCGCCACGCTTTGTGGGTCCTTCGAGATTCTCACGTTTCGCCGCTTTGGCGCCTTTATCTCCTCTGGGTCTATTTGTATTGGCTGCATTGCTGCTATTCGGAATATCATCTCTCTCATTGCTGCCATTCCGCCTCCCTCGCCGCCCCCTCCGCCGCGCTTCTGCCGCTGGTGGTGGTTCGGCAGCGCTGGCTGTGCGGTGTGGAAGGCGGGAGATGAGAAGTCGGAGAAGAAGGGGAGTGGAGGGTAGTGGGGGTTGAGGAGGATTGTGGACGACATGTCGATGGAGTTGGAAGGGGATAGTGTCGATTTGAGGATGTCGATGTCGTCCATTTTGGAGATGGGATTTGTTTTGCTCAATGTGTCTGTCTCTTGAAGGGAGGGAAGTTTGTGTATTTATAGACCCAAGTTTTTATTATTTTAATTATATTTTTTTTAGTTTTTCACCATTTTATTCTTAATTTAGCCTATTTTTAGGTAATTATTTGATTTTTTTTTAAAAAAAAAATTAAAATATGGTGCTTATTTTTTCACACATCATTTGTATGATGAGACGAAGTTTATTTCGTGTCATGATCGGTCCTTGATCCGAGCTTATCTAGTGATGACCGATGTTTCATACTCAATTTATTAGGCTCGGATGGTTCTAGGGTAGTGCATTTACCACCAACCTTTTTTAAAAGTTTAGGGTTAACCCATAACATTGGCCCCACCCAAGAGTCGATTTGTATAGAAGTTGGGTCGATGCATTAGTTGTGATTTGAATGACCTTTGTGAAAGCATGTGGTGGTGGCGTTTGACCACTCTCTTTGCACTTTCGTCAGCCAATGTAGGTCGTTCCATGAGAACCGACTCTTAAATTCAACGATCACAACTCTCTAAGTTCGGATCGTCAGTCAAATTGAATGCCTACTGGCAATGTATGTAGTGGCAATGACATCTAAGCCACTTTCGTTATAATGTCGCTCACCCCTCACACCTTTGTTGGATGAGATGACCTTTGGATCTAACATTTCAGAGTCTATGTTTCATCTATAAATGAGGTATGTTCTTATCAATTATAGAGCCACTAACTCTTTCAAATCCTTTTTTGATAGTTGAGTTATGTGGTCGATCGTTGTGTGTCATCTTTTTGAAAGTTTATGGTACGTGGCATGGCCTCCATCTTGCTCACGAACGTTGTCATTTGGTCTTGGAAGTTGGCATGGAAGTCTGCCACCATGTCGTTTGCACCGGACTAAGCTTTTTTTCATAATGATTAGGTATAAACAAAATTAAAAAGAAATTAAAGTGATTTACATAGGCAAACAAATAATAATTAAAAGACTCAAAATTAGAAGGCAAGTTGAAGATCCATCATAAATTATAAAGAAAGGAAATGTCCTTAACTCCATTTATTAATGCATTTATGATCCTCTAACGCAATCTCCCATCATGTGTGGGCCTAAACCTTACCCAACACTCCTAACACCTTTTGGATAACATTTCTATTTTCCAATTAACAACCAAATTTTCATTATTTTAAAATATAACATTTAATTTTTTTATTAATTTTATAAATATCAAATATTTTAAAATTATTTTGATTAAAAAAAATGATAAAATTTACATAAAACTAGAAATGATGTTATTTATCAATAATATAAAATAAAAAAAGAAGTTTAACATAGATGAGAGTTAGGAGAAAAATCCGAGATGGGGAACCCCACATTCACATGTTAAATGTCAGATTTCCACCACGGATTTTAAGAGGGTATTATGGGAATGCAATTTAATTCAATTTATCAAATTACGCGTCATAACTATTATAATACTATGGTGATTGATATATTAATGAAATTAAGTTTTTGACGATCTATTAAATATAATTTTTTTAAAAAAATAATAATGATTGAGAGGTAATAAATATTTATATAATTTATGGAAGCATTTAATGTATATGAAATTGAGAAGGTCGGCCTAGAGAGAAATTTATTAGAATATATTTTTTTATATAAAAGATCAGTTACATTTTTTTCTCTATCTTTTGAATTTAGTTGATAACTTGTATCTTATTTAAACGTTGTGAACACTTTTCGATTCCACCTATACTTAACTTGTTGGACTTTTGATCCTACTTCTATTTTTCATCGGATTTTCATATTCTTAATATGATATCAAAGTATATTCTTTAACAAAATGGTTAAGGTATGATATCAAAGTATATTCTTTAACAAAATTGTTAAGGTTTGAATGGGAGAGTATCAAAGGGGGGAGAGGGTGTATTGAGGGAAGCAATTAAAAGCAGGCGCGTTGGAGGGAAGTGGCACGCCATTTGAGAAGGATAGAGAAAAGGACTGACAGTGTCTGAAGCGCATCAGCTACTGCTAAATTGATAATGATGAAGATGATGATAAGTTTGGTGGAAGTTTTGATCCTTGTAAATTGCTAAACCGTTACTCAAAATGGCCATTTGTTTCCCTTTGGGGCAGTGGGCTGGCAGTGTTTGCAGGAAAACACTGCCATTTTTGGTGATGACAAAACGCAACGACCTAAATACCAAAGCCAATGCCAATGCCAATGCCGATGTTCCATTGCTATCTATTTTGTACCTCTTTTTGCTCGCCAAGTATTCAAATTTGTTAGACCCTTTTTGGCCTCGAAAAACAATGAAATGCCAATTTTGGTGATGACAAAAGGGAGAGCAAATCATTCATTCATTCGTTCAATCCCCCTTTCTCTTTAACACAACTTAGATCTTCTTTTGTAATCATGCCCTACTTTACTTGCTTCTTGGAAGCTCAGTCAGTGTTGCATTTAATTTAGTGATACATGCGCTGTGTATTCAATGTCCTCTTCATACTCATATTTTCTATCTCTATTCTTGGTGATGAGTATCATCACTATAAGATTTTAGATTTTTTCTACCACATACTAAGCTTGGTAAAACTTTAGATTGTTTAAGACTCGTTACTATATGTATGTTCACGTCATTTTAATGCAGAAGAATGAAAACATGCACGTTGCAAGTTCGTAACTTAAAAAAAAAAATAAACACTATATCCTACTGTTTTGAAAGTAAACTAAAGAATATATGTTGTTCAATTAAATAAAATGAAAGTTTCAACACTTCATGGTATCTCTACACCCTTGCCCTTGCTTAAAATATTAGGTTGTGTGTAACAAATTTTTTTTTTTTTAATAAAATAGAGATGTCACTGTATGCATTGCATGTTTAATATGTGCGAAAATTCATTTAAAACGATCATATGTAAACGTTGTCATGAACTTAAATGTTTGAAAAATTCATTTAAAATAAAGGTAATAGTGATGCTAGCCATAGTAGTAGAAATCAAAATAACTAGATTTTTGAAGGAATGAACATGCGATCTAATGGCTACAACGCTAAATGTAAATGTTACTACTCTAACTTTATTCTCATGGTCTACACAACGACGATGTCATTTGTATGAGGGTGCTTACCTTCACTTGAAAAAGAAATAGCACATGAATTGATTATTTAAAAAAATACTCAATAAGTAGTCTCAATGTTGGGGTTGGCGGATGCAATCACATGTAATCATATTGGAACCTATCTTTTCATAAAAATATCATGGTATTGAATTCTACTTTCTAATCGGGGTGAAATGGAACGTGTAGTACTTCTTTACACACGACCCATGTAACGACCCTAAATTTCCACATACTCAGAGTCGCTACTAACATCTCATGCTCATCTATAATGCAGAAATATAACTCTTACATGAACATGATTTATAACGTAAACTTCGAAAAACGTTTAGAACAACTTCTTCTCTGGAAAACACAGCCATGGTCTTACGTGTTTAAATACGAAATACTGAAATTTAGAGAAAACAAAAACAAATACAAAATAATTTAAAACAATGAAACGCAAAACAACCTATTCTAACTTAAGACTAGAAATTTAAATATGAATCTACCCTATGCACGTGCCACAGTTTCTACTCGCGATGTCGCCGTCCTCCGTACAAGTGCGCCTTGCCTTAACCTGAAAAATGATGTGACACACGACCTGAGTATTTCAAAGAATACTCCGTAAGTGGCCCCACTATAGGGGGCCATGCAATGCAAACACATGCAATCATGATTTAGGGACCTATCTCTAATCATCTTAAGGGTGGCCTCCAGTCTCGGACAAATTGGATGTGTAGTACTTCCCTACAAACGACTCACACGTGCGAGTGGGAATCCCCAGGGCGCTCGCACACCCCCTGGACCCTCTGGTCAAGCTAATCTGTAGCGATGTCCGGAGGTCAGCGGAACCCCATAGTGTCATGCGCCTCATGAACACTCTCATCTGTGTGCATTCGCACTCATACGGTGCGCGTCCGCACTCATCATCTCTAGGGGAAGTAGCCCTATGCTTATGAACATACAATATGTATGAGGTCCCTCTAAGTCCAACTATACATCTCTTCTGACACAACCCACTAATCTCATCTCTTGGTTACACCATGTAACACGTGCTCGTGGATATTTACATTAATATCATTTTCATACTCTTAGGGTTGTGTCCTATGTCGATCTAACGACATGATCCAATATGGCAACAACATCATAAGGCATGTTCAACATGGAAAACATCATCATGTTAATAACATCGTCATGCATACATCATACTCATCATAGAAGCCATTAAGTGCATCAAATATAACATGTACGTCATGCATCGAAACATAAATAGCGTACATTTAACATACATCACAACACAACGTCATACTCATACATCATCATAATTCAAACAATCTTTAGCCTATCCTATAGTAAGGTCACTTACCTGATTAGCTTAGACTGGTATCACCAATTTATCAAGTTCGGTTTTGTTCTTTGTACCCAAGCCAATCTATATGAACCATGACATCAATTTCAATTTCAATTCTCTAAATTTTACAATGGTTCATGTGTTAAACATCATGTGAGCATTAGAGACTCATATATATAATCATCCTTCTTTTTACTCTGTCAAATTGTTTCTGTATTTATTTTAATTCGGCTCACCAAATCTTCCTTTTTCTTTTCACTGTATTTCTCTTTTCTATTTACTTAGTTAAATATATATATTTTCCTTTACCTCTCTCTTTAATTCTTTACATCTCCATATTTACTCTTTAATTCTTTTCAAACCTCTTTGGTTAATTCTTTTCCTATATTTCTCTCTCGTATTTACTTAGTTAAATATATATATTTTTCTTTACCTCTCTCTTTTACCTCTCTCTCTCATTCTTCCTAGATCTCTCTTTAATCTTTTCAAACATCTCTCTTTAATCTTTTTAAACCTCCCTATTTAATTCTTTTCAAAATTCTTTGTTTAATTCGTTTCAAAACTCACTGTTTAATTCTTTTCAAACCTCTCTGCTGAATTCTTTTCAAACCTCTAATTCTATTAGTGGTTTAGTAAATGAAGAGGAAATCTGATTCTAAATAATTGTATAAAAGAAAAGATTTATGAGGTGATCGACATGATTTCTACTGCTAACTAGAATCTAAATAACTGCGTAATGGAAGAGGAGATCGAATTTTTAATTAATGGGATAAAGGATTTTGATTTTCCTTTTCTTTCCTAAAAATATCCCGGAGGATTTTCTTTTTTTTGTTAATGAGGTACTTTTGGCCATTTTCAACCAAGTTTGATTTTCAATAAGATATCTAAAATCTAAATAATTGAAAAAGAGATCTAAGATAACTTTTCTATCTCTGTCAAAAAGATAAAAGTAGAGGAGATCTAACTTACAATAACTTTTCTTTTCTATCTCTTTTCCTTATCAAATCTGCTTGAAGTGGAGGCCATTTCCAATTTTTCTCTCCCAAAATGTGCATCTTTCTTTCTTTCTCCCATTTTTCCCTTTCCCAAAATCTGTCATTTTTCCTTTGTGTTTTGTTTGTTTTTATTTTTTTTTTGTTGATCATTTTGCTGTTGTAGAAGGTGTTGGGGAGATATTTGGGGAAGGTGGAGGGAGAGAGGATCATTTATTTATTAATTTTTTTTAAAATTATTATTTACTTATTATTATTATTATTTTTTGTCCCGGGTCGTTACATTATCTACCCCTAAAAAGAACTTTCGTCCCTGAAAGTCTCAAATTCTTGTACTCGCTCAGGGTATTTTTTTCTTATTTCGTCCTCACGCACGTAGCTTCCTCGCTGTGGTGATTCCGCCACAGTACCTTAACGAAGGTTTTTACTTTTCTAGCTAAGATTTTTATTGGTTTTTCCTCATAGTTCAGATCTTCATTGAGTTGGAGTGGTTCGTAGTCTATTACGTGGATAGGGTCCGTAATGTACTTCCTCAGCATCGACACATGAAATACATCGTGTACTCCTGAGTGGGCTGGAGGTATGGCTAACTTATACGCTACTGGACCAACTCGCTCTAGGATCTCGAATGGTCCAATGAATTTAGGACTTAACTTGCCCTTATGTCCGAACCTCAAGACACCTTGCATAGGTGCCACCTTGAGGAATACTGGGTCCCCTATCTCAAACTCCAGGCTTCTACGCCTTACATCGGCGTAGCTTTTCTGTCTACTTTGAGCGGTACGCATCCTCGCTCGAATTATTTTTTTTTGGACAGCCTCATTGGTGAGTCGAACTAGCTCGGGTCCTACTAACTCTCTCTCGCCTACTTCGTCCCAACATAGTGGGGACCTACATTGTTTTCCGTAGAGGGTCTCAAACGGTGCCATTCCAATAGTTGCTTGGAAGCTGTTATTATACGAGAATTCCATCAGGTGGATTTGGAATCCCAACTTCTCTTAAAATCTAGTACGCAAGCGCGTAACATGTCCTCTAGGTTTAAACGCTTCGTTTGTCCATCAGTTTGGGGGTGGAAGGCGGTACTAAAGTCGAGGCGGGTACCTAGTGCTTTTTGAAGTCTACGCCAGAACGCTGACGTAAAGCGTGGATCCCGATCCGACACTATAGACACTGGGACTCCATGTAGTCTTACTATTTCTTTCACATACAGTTGTGCCTAATTGTCAACTGTATACGTAGCTTTCTCAGGTAGGAAGTGTGCCGACTTGGTCAACCTATCGACAACTACCTAGATCACTGTATAGCCTTTGGGCGTTTTGGGTAATCCTACTATGAAGTCCATCGCTATGTTTTCCCATTTCCACTTTGGTATGCTTAGGGGCTGCAACAACCCCGCCGCCTTTTGTCTAGGAGCTTTCACTTGTTGACAAACTAAGCACTTGCTCACAAACTCGACCACATCCCTCTTCATGCTCTTCCACTAAAAGTATTTTTTAAATCTTGGTACATCTTAGTACCTCCTGGATGCATGGAAAATGGCGAGTTGTGAGCTTCCGTCAATATCTCTTTCCTTAAATCCTCTATTGCCGGAACACATAGGCGTCCTTGACACGATAGTCCTTCATCTGAGGACTTCGAGAATCCATCTAGTAGACTTTCGTCTAGCTGTCCTAGGACTTTCTGTAGGTTAGGATCCTCTCGTTGGGAGGTAATAATTCTTTACCTAAGCGTAGGTTGTACTGTGAGTCGAGCCAGCTGTGCTATGACTCTTTCAGTTGCTACAGCTATGTTGGCTCGCTCGAATTCTCTTTGTACCTTTACTTCCCTTGGAATGAGGGCCGAAGAATGGGCCGTCTTTCTACTCAAAGCGTCTACGACCACGTTTTCTTTTCAAGGGTGGTACTGGATATCTACATCGTAGTCCTTCACCAATTCTAGCCACCTTCTCTACCTCATATTTAACTATTTATGGGGAAGAAATATTTTCAACTCTTGTGGTCGGTAAAACTTTGAATTTTCTCTCCATACAGGTAGTGTCGCCAAATTTTCAGCACGAACACTACAGCGGCCAACTCCAAGTCGTGGGTAGGGTAATTCTTTTTGTACTCTTTTAGTTGACGGGACGCGTATGCAACAACTTTATCGTGTTGCATTAACACACATCCTAGTCCCTTCTTGGATGCGTCACTATAGATTACGTACCCTCCTAATCTCTCGGGTATTGTGAGTACTGGGGCAGTTACCAATCTCTCTTTTAGGTTCTAAAAGCTTGCCTCACAAGCGTCATTCCATATAAATGGTTCCCCTTTTTTCGTTAATTGTGTCAAGAGCGAGGCTATCCTAGCGAAGTCCTGCACGAACCTTCGATAGTATCCCGCTAGTCCCAAGAAACTCCGTACTGATGTTACCTTAGTTGGGCGTTCCCACTTTGTGACCGTTTCGACCTTAGTGGGATCTACGGATACTCCGTCCTTTGACACCACGCATCCTCAGAAAGAGACTTGTTATAGCCAAATTCGTACTTGGAGAACTTGGCGTACAACTTGTTCTCTCTTAGGGAGGTTAGGAATTTTCGGAGGTGTTCCTGGTGTTCTAGGTCTATTTTAGAGTACACTAGGATGCTGTCAATGAACACGAACACAAACGTTTCAAGACAGTCCTTGAATACCTGGTTCACTAACTTCATAAACACAGCTGGGGCATTAATGAGGTCAAACGACATCACTACGAATTTGTAGTGACCGTACCTTTTCCTAAAACGCTGTCTTTGGTACGTCTTTTTCATTGATCTTAATTTGGTGGTAATCAGACCGCAGATCTATCTTAGAAAATACCGTTGCCTCTCTGAGTTGATCAAATAAGTCTTCTATTCTAGGGAGAGGGTATTTGTTCTTTATGGTTCTCTTATTTAACTCTCTGTAATCGATGCACAGACTCATCGATCCCTCTTTCTTCTTAACAAACAACACTAGCATGCCCCAGGGGGATACGCTAGGTCGAATGAACCCTTTATCCAGTAAGTCTTATAATTGCGCCTTGAGTTCCTTCAACTCTGCTTGCACCATGCGATAGGGTGCTTTAGAAGTAGGCCCAGTTCCCAGCTCGAGTTCGGTAACGAAGTCGACCGCTCGGGAAGGGGGTATTCCAGGTAGGTTGTCCGGAAACACATCCAAAAATTCGTTTACGATGGGCACGTTTTCTAGGGTCTTTTCCTTTCCTCTTACGTCTACGTCACATGCTAATATAGTCCAACCGCCTTGTTGGACTAATCTCTTTGCTTTCATCATCGAGACTACCTTTGGGGTAGTCCCGGTACTTGTGCCTTTAAATTTAAAGCTAGGTCTCACCAGTGGCGAGAATATCACTTTTTTTTTTGTTTTTTTTGTTTTGTTTTTTTTTTTTTTTTACGACAGTCTATACTAGCACGGTTTGTAGCTAGTCAATCCATGCCTAGTATTATGTCAAAGTCTATCATCTTTACTACAATTAGGTCTACGCTTAGAGTTGGTCGGCTACTATTGCTTGGTCGTTCTTTAATCTATCCTTAGTTACTAGGTCTACCCTCGTAGGGGTGCTTGCCGACCATACATGCAATAAGGGTTCTAATTCATACTCTGTCTCTGATCCTTCTCGAGGTGGACTCTCTTCAGCCTCACCTTGTCCTCTATCTCTAATAGGAGGTCGTCCCCTTCCTCGTCTTACTCTTTCGCGTGGTCTAGGAAGCATGGTTCTAGAAACCAAGATAACATCTCTTAAGTCTAAGGCTCATTACCTATGAAATTATGTTATACATCACATCTACTAAGTTCACATCATATTGCAAACAAAATCACTCAGAATGCAACACATCACATCATGCTCTTAAATAAATACGTGAAATATCACAACAATTTCAGTAACATTAACATAAAAATGCATGCGAGTTTGAAACGTTTCTCTTTTCTTATCTTGTGTAAGGCGTACCTGACGGTGACGGGGCATCGACGTTGGGACCATGGAACGTGCCAAGCCTACATTGTAGGCTAGTCTACATAATCTAAAACCTAGAGCTCTAATACCAACTGTAACGACCCTAAATTTTCACATACTCAGAGTCGCTACTAACGTCTCATGCTCATCTATAATGCATAAATATAACTCTTACATGAACATAATTTATAATGTAAACTTCGAAAAACGTTTAGAACAACTTCTTCTCGGGAAAACACAGCCATGGTCTTATGTGTTTAAATACAAAATACTGAAATTTAGAGAAAACAAAAACAAATACAAAATAATTTAAAACAATGAAACGCAAAACAACCTATTCTAACTTAAGACTAGAAATTTAAATATGAATCTACCCTATGCACGTGTCACAGTCTCTACTCGCGATGCCGCCGTCCTCCGTACAAGTGCGCCTTGCCTTGACCTGAAAAATGATGAGGCACACGACCTGAGTATTTGAAAGAATACTCAGTAAGTGGCCCCACTATAGGGGGCCATGCAAATGCAAACACATGCAATCATGATTTAGGGACCTATCTCTAATCATCTTAAGGGTGGCCTCCAGTCTCGGACAAATTGAATGTGTAGTACTTCCCTACACACGACTCACACGTGCGAGTGTGAATCTCCAGGGCGCTCGCACACCCCCTGGACCCTCTAATCAAGCTAATCTGTAGCGACGTCTGGAGGTCAGCGGAACCCCATAGTGTCATGCGCCTCATGAACACCCTCATCTGTGTGCATTCGCACCTATGCGCATTCGCGCTCATCATACGGCGCGCGTCCGCACTCATCATCTCTAGGGGAAGTAACCCTATGCTTATGAACATACAATATGCATGAGGTCCCTCTAAGCCAACTATACATCTCTTCTGACACAACCCTCTAATCTCATCTCTTGGTTACACCATGTAACACGTGCTCGTGGATATTTACATTAATATCATTTTCATACTCTTAGGGTTGTGTCCTATGTCGATCTAACGACATGATGCAATATGGCAACAACATCATAAGACATGTTCAACATGGAAATCATCATCATATTAATAACATCGTTATGCATACATCATACTCATCATAGAAGCCATTAAGTGCATCAAATATAACATGTACGTCATGCATCGAAACATAAATAACGTACATTTAACATACATCACAACACAACGTCATACTCATACATCATCATAATTCAAACAATCTTTAGCCTATCCAATAGTAAGGTCACTTACCTGATTAGCTTAGACTGGTATCACCAATTTATCAAGTTCGGTTTTGTTCTTTGTACCCAAGCCAATCTATATGAACTATGACATCAATTTCAATTTCAATTCTCTAAATTTTACAATGGTTCATGTGTTAAACTTCATGTGAGCATTAGAGGCTTTATGAGTATTGAATATATATATATATATATAAATATATATATATATATTTCTCATCATCCTTCTTTTTACTCGGTCAAATTGTTTATGTATTTATTTTAATTCGGCTCACCAAATCTTCCCTTTTCCTCTCCCTGTCTTTCTCTTTTCTATTTACTTAGTTAAATATATATATTTTCCTTTACCTCTCTCTTCAATTCTTTACCGATCTCTCTGTTTAATTCTTTTCCAACCTCTCTGGTTAATTCTTTTCTTATATTTCTCTTTTGTATTTACTTAGTTAAATATATATATTTTCCTTTACCTCTCTCTCATTCTTCAGATATCTCTCTTTAATCTTTTCAAACCTCTCTCTTTAATCTTTTCAAACCTCTCTGTTTAATTCTTTTCAAAACTTTCTGTTTAATTCTTTTCAAATCTTTATGCTTAATTCTTTTCAAACCTCTAATTCGATTAGCAGTTTAGTAAATGAAGAGGAGATCTGATTCTAAATAATTGTATAAAGGAAAAGATTTATGACGATCTGACATGATTTCTACTGCTAACTAGAATCTAAATAACTGGGTAATGGAAGAGGAGATCGGATTTTTAATTAATGGGATAAAGGATTTTGATTTACCTTTTCTTCTCTAAAAATATCAGGGAGGATTTTCTTTTTTGTTAATGAGGCACTTTTGGCCATTTTCAACCAAGTTTGATTTTCAATAAGATATCTAAAATCTAAATAATTGAAAAAGAGATCTGGATAACTTTTCTATCTCTTGCAAAAAAGATAAAAGTATTATTTACTTATTTTTTTTTTTTTTTTGTGGGTGGTTACCGTCCATGCCACACATATAGACCCACCAAACAAGCGGTACGTAGTTCTGGCATAGAGTGAACATAACTCCATTCTTTTCATGACAGTGTTCATTTGAGACATTTGTCCGTGTATTTAACATATCTTTCATTGTTTATCAATGTCTCATAAGCATAGAGTGAACATGGTAACATGGTACGTGGTGTGACATAGGGTGGTTCATGCATCATACAATGTTGAAATCACAATGTAATTTCAAAACATAGCATAATCATATTATAGTATTATATCATAGCATAACCTATATTATAGCATAAATCGTCACATCATACAATCATAAAATATAACACGTGCAGGGCCACAAGACACGTGTCATTCATACAACATACAATTCATCCAAACAAGTCCATAAGTGTCCAACAATAGAATCACTTACTTGATTGGCCTAGACCAGTGTTACTAATTATTCCTCGTACTAGCCTGAATTTTCTCTTCAAAGTTTAATTCAATCTATGTGGATCCACTACATCAAGTTAGAACACATTAAAAGGCTTAATTCGCCTAATGACATCAATTAATCATCTAACTTAGCATATAATACTTTAAATTGGCCAAACAATGGCTACCTAATTTCAAATACTTTAAATAATGTCAAAAAATGGCTTCATAAGGGTCGAGAATGAAAGAAAAGGGCCCCAGAACTTCACAGCTACCAATCCAAGCCGGACAGCCTAGTCGAGGAGCAAACCATGTTGTACTGTCACAACCCAATTTTAGAGGCTTTGAATCTGGAGTTGTGACTAAAATACAACCCAACAATCAATAAATGCAAATAAAAACAAACAGAAAATATAGTAAATTTAGCACATTAAAAAAAATCATACAACATCCTAGGAAAAAATCTAAAATAAAAACAATACAAACATATGCTATTTAAGTTATTTACAAACCGGAAACGGGGATTAGATACAAAATTATACAAATGAAAACACATGAAAATACAAACTACACTGATGCAAGGGTTGACACCCCTTTGTGACATCACAACTGAGTGTACTCCACAACCTCGATCAATTCTTGTATTCACCAGAAAACAAAAGAAGGGAAAGAAGTGAGTTAAAAATACTAAGTAAGCAACCTACTTGTAACCTCTCATTCCATCCAATTTCTAGTAGGTTTCCATAAATTTTTCTCTACGTTCAAGGAAATTCGGACTTATTCCTACAACTATCTGAGTTCTATGTAGGTCTCAAAGTTCCAGGAACAACTTTCATGAGTCATTTATCTATGTACTCCTAAATTCATTTTCAGGACTCGTTTATGGATTCACAGTCTCAATCTTTGACTCGCTCTACACGCTATAAAAGTACTCACATTATCATTCTCCTGTGTGGTCCAAGTCTTTTTCAAGACCGGTTTATAGGTTCGCATTGTCGGCCTTGACTCTTTTCTACACTCAATAGAAACCTTTGCCATGACATAACTATCTCTGTAGTCTCAAGTCCCTCCTCACGACCCATTTAATGGAATTGTGACGTGTAACACTCGAGCTTCAATGAAAAAATAAAAACACAATTTTTTCTTTTAAAGTCGATCTTTTAAGATTTTATTGATAACCTTAGAATTTAAATTTCAAAATGAGGTAGAAGAAAAAAGACTTAGAAAAATTTTAGAAACTCAAGAAAAATATTTAAAAAATAGTAAAAAAATTAGAAAAATCGGCCAAAGTCAACTCCGACGGGATAAATCGATCATTTTGATCCCCTTGCCTGACTAGGGATCCGGACTATCCTTTATTAGATGATTAAGATGGAGAAAAAAAAAAAAAAAAGAAAGAGGAGTTTAGGGTTCTTGAGAGAGAGTTAGAGAGAGAAAGTCGAAATCCGCTCCAAGTGGTTGTTTGTAGTCAAAACTTCGCCCAGACTTATTTCATAAGAATTTCGGCTTTTAGCTTTTAGGAGAACCATTATGGACATTTTATTTTTTCAAAACCGTCAAAAATCAAAGAAGAATCAAAGGTAGGCATTTCGAGTTCTGATTCCGCTTTTTCTTCAAATTTAAGAGCTTTTCTTATAATTAAGTTTTGAATTTTTAGTAGGTTGATTGGATGGATTTTTCATAAGTTTTATGAAAGAAGCTAGGAGAGGTTCAAATCGAAAGATGGTGTTCCAATGAACGCCAGGAAATGAAATTTTTTTGTAAGTTTTTACTTTTGGACAATCTTAGAACTAGATTATTTTTTGTTGTGATTAACTAAAAGTTATGAGAAAAATACCTTAATAAAGATGGATTAAAAGTCTACAGTTTTGTGAAGAAACTAAGTTAATTCGAGTTGTGTAGAGAAGGTTATGAAAATTCAAAGAAATTAAAAAAGAATCGAAAACTAGTTTGGAAATCTGGAAATTTTGATGGAGTCGAATGCGTAGGTGACAACACGTGAGAGAGAGATTTCAAGAATTTTGGGGCTCCTAACACGTGAAAAAGCTAGTTCGAAAAGGCACGTGTCATCAAAGTAAGTAACCACAAAGACTTTTGGTAAGTAATACTTGTAGGGATCGTTAGAACATGCTAGATTGCGTACTAGACGATGACCTAGGTCCAGAAACCTCCAAAAGACTGAGCACCTTAGGATCCCTAGTGCTCTCAGACTAAGTACTCAAGAAGTCAAAACAGAGCAGTCTAGAGTCAGAAGTCCACATGAAGCCACCTAGCTGCTTTAGGAACCGAATAGACCTCCTTAGCTTGGAGATATGACTAAGGTGAAATTTAAAATTATTGGTTACGTGCTTAGGTGATCAATATAAATATCTCCCTAGCAAAGCATTCATGAGAGAACTCAGTTAAGATTAGGGCGGTATAGTTAGTACGGTTTACATGTTGGCGCTGATCAGAGGTTTAGACCCGTGTGTACCTAGAGTTTGGTGTAGCCTGAGGAGTTAACCTTGAACGTCTTGGAAATGAGAGATGGATTTAAAGTGCCTAGACGCCCCTAAGAACCTAGTAAACTACCACGACATCTAAATACGATTAAGGAAGCTTAACAAACTCCAAAGCCACTTGAGTTTCTATTGAGTGTAGGGTCGGGACAAGGCTGACGTCACAATCTCATTAAACCAGTCTTAGAAAGAGACTAGGGACGATGTGTAGTTAACTCAAGCTAAGAACCCCTAATGTGTGTAGAAATGGATTGAGACCCATAAACCCACCTTGAGAGGGGCTGAGGGACTACATGAGTAGGCGATGCGAGGAATTAAAACTATGTGTAGACCCGCCTTTAGAGGGGACGAGGGACTACATGAGTGAGTAACATGAGGAACTACTATTGTATGTAGACGTAATCCCACCTTGAGAGGGGGACGAGAGACTTCATAAGTAAAAAACATAAGTAGATAGGATCACTACTGCGTGTAGACACGTGGGAAAACCCGTAAACCCACCCTTGATAGGAGACAAGGGATTACATGAGTAGGTGACATGATGAATGGCTACTATGTAGATGTAAACCTGCATTGAGAGGGAATGAGTGACTACACGAGTAGACCACATGAAGAGACACTACTATGCACAAGCCTAACCCACCTTGATAGGGGTCGGGGAACTATGCAAGTAGGCTATGCTAGGAAAGAAATTATTAAGTCCTATGAAAAGTCATGGTAACTTACTAGGATTAAGGATGGGTGCGTACAAGTAAGTTGGTTACTGAGTATATTTATATACTCACCTCTTTTCTTTTTTTGTTTTTTCAGGTGTTCACAAGCTGCCGGTCGAGGTGGAGGAGCATTTGAGAGTTGTGTGATTCCAGTGGAGGTCACTCCGGAGCGTCAGTCTATTTTTGTATTGAGTCTTTTCTATTTCTCTTTGTAATTGTACCCAAACCTTTTTTTCCATATGTATAATAAACCTGACCAATGCCGTCTTATCATTTTAATTTTATTTTGTATTTAATCTTAGTTTTGTTTGTTTTTTTTTTTTAATTTAATTTTTATCGTTTTTTTAATCATGATCGGAGATTTGAAAGGGCAAATTATTTAAAAAAAATATTTTAGCTTTTTTTATAAGAAAAATAAAATAAAATTGATGAAAATGCCCATGCACAAAATCTAAGTCTAGATTTTTGTTTAAAATGAGTTAACGGGACAAAATCACTCATATTTCTAATTCTAACCGTTGGATTGAGCTGGAAACTTAGCATGATAAAAAAGATTCGAGGTACTTTAGGGCCGACAAGAATTCATATCTAAGGTCAGTAACACCCTCATGTGAGAAGATATTTTTCGATGAGAGATCTGAAAACTTCAAATTTAAAAATCAAGTCTATTTTGGAACAATCAAAGTCGATTAAGGTTCCATCTATAAAAACACAATCAAAGTCGTTGAAAGAGGCAACGAGTAGGCTTTGACAGTTAACAAGACAAAAACACAAGCTAGAACAATATCTTTCAATTGTTTTCCTGTCAGTTTAGCTATGCTTTGAAATTCAATGATTTCAAGTTCGCTGATTAAAATATACAATTCTTCGATATTTATAGTTGCCTATCAGTCAATGTTAAAACGAAGGTAGAGCTCGATAAGGTAAAAATAACTTGTAGCGAATTAAAATATGAGATGTTCTTTGCTTTAAATTCTAAATTTAGGACCAAAATGGTATAAGTAACTTTAAAGTTTGTTAGTTTAATCCTTACACCAAACTTTTGGAAAGGATCAGGAATCAAAATAGGCTTCCTTGTGTATTTTGTTTGGGTACCGTGTCAACTTAAGATTTTTCTTCTCTTTATTTATTTATTATTATTATTATTATTATTTATTTTTATTATTATTTTTAGAGTGGACTAACAAATATTGGAATAACAATTTTTTTTTTAATAATATCATTGTTGCATGATCTCCGAGTTTGCGAAGTAGTTGGAGGGTAGAATTCTAAAACCATGAAATAGCATGGTCATTTATATCAATTTTAAAAGAGTAAACTTCCCGAAGTCAATGAATTAAACCAACATTACACTCCTATATTTGTGATATATTTAGTATCAAACAATCTGAAATATTGCATGCATGTTTCTTTCAACCACACGTTATCGGACTAAAAAGAGCAAAGGAAAAAAACCGTCGTTAATTTTACAGTGATTCACCCGTGAGATCTAGAGGCTAAAAATAATAATGAAACTCTTGATAAACTATGTCACTATCTCTCAAATATGGAATGAACAATTTTGCTTATATCTTCCTTTCATGTTATTATTTTTATAAATGTGAATTTTAATCTAAAATTCGTAGAAGAGTGATTTTAGATGCACAAATCGTAATATCGAATTAAAAGATTAGACTCGTAAAGTTGGGATAATATAGGTCTACTTAGTTTTAAGATTTAAAATTTTTTTAATCCTATTTTAAACTTTAAATTGTGATTTTATGTTATTAAATAAAGATTCTCACATATATATTCACTCAAATATTAGTTGAGTTTAGCACAACATGAGAGATGACCGTTAAAAAAGAAGCAAGCAACTAAAAAAATAGACAAAATACAAAAATAGTTCCTAAAATTATTTGATTTATGAGTTGGTTAAACATAAAAATCGCACCAATAGGCAGTATTTTGTGGAAGGGGTAGAAAAGATAGAGTGAGATTGAAATTTATATGGAGAATAAAATAATAATATGCATGTATTTGTTTGTATTTGTAATATTTTAATCGAAGGAATCTTCCTAACTCAAAAAGTTTAGCTTTGCTATATAAGAAATTGAAGGCTTAAGCATCAACCTTGGCTACTTTTCTAATATTCAATTTTGCTATATAAGAAATTGAAGGCTTAAGCATCAACCTTTGCTACTTTTCTAATATTCAATTTATGACCGACTTTATGAAAGTTGAAAGAAATTAGCAAGAACTTTCCAAGCTATTCTCTTTCTGGCCCAATTATTTGTGTTTTTATCTCCTTCCGTTTATTTTTTACTATTGTCAACGAAAGGAAGATGGATAATCGATTCGGCAATCGGGCGTCGAGTAAAGCTTGTGTGCATGAATTGGTCTTCCCACACACAAAGCATGCTAGTAGAAGGTCTCAACCACAAGCCATTAAAAGAACTAGCAGATGAGGCAATCAAGTTGAGATTTAATTGTGTACGACTCACGTATGCAACCCACATGTTTACTCACTATGCAAATAGGACAATTGAAGAGAATTTTGACCTTCTTGATTTAAAACAAGCAAAAGCTGGATTGGCTCAACATAATCCTTTTGTGTTGAACAAGATTATTGTTGAAGCCTTATAAAGCTGTTGTTGATGTCCTTGGAGCGAGTGGTTTAATGGTGATTGCAGACAACCACATTAGCCAGCCAAGATGGTGTTTCTCTCTTGACGATGGCAATGGCTTCTTTGAAAATCACAATTTTGACCTTCAAGAATGGCTACAAGGTCTTAGCTTAGTTGCTCAACGTTTTACCAACAAATCAACGGTACGTACCACATCAAATTTTTGTCCCAAATTCTTGAAACTAAACCCAAGAACTTAGAGACTTCTATAATATTCCATTATCAAAAGAATAATATATATATATATATATATATTTTAATGGTATTTAGGTGGTTGCAATGAGTCTGCGGAATGAGATACGAGGTACAATGGAAAACGCAAATGATTAGAAAAATTATGTAACTCAAGAAGTAACAACAATCCACAACATCAACTCAAAAGTTTTAGTGATTGTTTCTGGCTTAAATTATGATAATTATCTTCGATACTTAAAAGAGAAGCCCTTGAACGTAAACACCTTAGACAACAAGTTAGTTTTTGAAGTGCAGTTGTATTCTTTTAGTGGAGATTCTGAGAGAAAATTTGTACAACAACCACTAAACAATATTCAATGGCTTTGTAGGCGATGCTGGATTTGTAATGGAAGGATTCCTTTGTTTGTCAGCGAGTATGAGTATGATCAAAGGGAGGTTAACGGCGCAGAAGATCGATTCATGAGTTGTTTTACAGCTCATCTTACACAAAAAGATTTGGATTGGGCATTGTGGACTTGATAAGGAAGCTATTATTATAGAGAAGGTCAAGTAGAGCCTGCAGAAGCTTTCGGAGTTCTTGACTCCAGTTAGACTCAAATTAAAAACTCAAACTTTGCCCAAAAGTTTAAGCTATTGCAGACGATGTTGCAAGGTACCTATATATATTAATAATTTTCAACATATGTTTGGATCTATAACCACCAGGCTCATATGATTTGCGAAAAAGAAAGAGCAATAAATAACTAATCTATTGTTTTATTTAACAACAATTTGGATAATTTTTTGGTGGTATCCAGATCCAAATTCCAATTTATCGTTCTCGTACGTTATATATCATCCGCAAAGTGGCCAATGTATCAAAGTCTCAAATGACAACAAAGAAATTTTCCAAAACAATTGCTTAAGCTCAAGTCGATGGAGTCATGACAATGGTGGTAGTCCAATTATGATGTCAAGCACAGGTTTATGTTTAAAGGGTAGTGGAGAAGGCCTTGAGCCATCTCTCAATTGACTGCTTAGGCCAATAGAGTTTTTGGAGAGCCATTTCTAACTCTAAGCTTCATTTAGCGATCTTCACCCAAGATGGAAAGAGCCTTTGCTTATAGATTGGAAGCTCAAATTCGTCAAAAATTGTGACTAACTCCTGTATTTGCACCAATTGGGAGCCAAATTGCCTCCTAGACACCAAAAGTCAATAGTTTGAACTTGTTGGAACAAACACGTTGTGATTCACTTTGTATTTGTATTTGGAAGATTAAACATTTATACAAACTTTACTAATTAAGAGTTTTATTTAAATAGAGATAATTAATTTTTATTTTAATTTTAAATAGGTAAAGTTGCAAAATAAAGAGTGTACAGAGAGCAAAGCCTAAAATAAGAGTAAATGTCATAAGCCAATTTGAACTCAAATGAGAGTGAAAAGAAAGAAATTAGATAACAATAGTTTAATAATATGCCTACGTTATTTTATCTTGAAATTATATTTTTGCAAAAACTTTAATTATTTTTTATTTGGTTAGTGGAGTTAGTTATTGGGTTAGTTCTTCTGCAAACTGCCATGAACATGTGTATAAATTTCTTTTGTATTCAGCAAAATTATTCTCAATTATTTTCTACCATCAAGTTCTTTGATAAAGAGAGTAATCGAATTCAAATGCATTTGGTGCTTCATTCCACTTGAATATCTTTGGTAATTTAGATGATTTTGAAGTTTTTTTTATTATTATATTTTTTTTTTGAAGTTTTGGATGATCTAGGTTCATTTTCTTTGGTTTATAATCTTTAGAAATTTTGTATCCCAATGACGATTTCTTCTTTGGTTGAAAACATTTATATTGAAGCTTCACACACGAACAAACGGTTGAAAGAAATGGAGGACAAGTTGCGGGGACTTACGTGAGATGCATGTCAAATTCATGGTGCAAACAGGTTATGTGAAAGGTGTCTATGCTTCTCTTAGCTTTCAAAAATTTTCTTTGTGCTTTGGTACAATGTGGTTAAAATATTCCTTCCTCGACCGTGAAGGAGGCGGTAGAGATTCTACTTGTTGGTGATTATTATTCTTATTTGTATCAAATATACTGAATTAGTAAGTCAAATGTTGACATGGAGTGTAAATATTGATGAATTTGAACACTCTTAATAAAAAAATTCGCGTCCCAAAAACTTTTTTTTCGGACCATTTTTTCATCCTTTTTAAAGGCCACTCACACCTTTTTTGCGATTTCTTAGAGGGCCAACATTAACAAGCTCAGAAGAGTTTCTTTCTCTTTTTAATTTTGTACTTTACTTTTTAGAGAATGTATTACGCCTGACTTCAAGCTTATTGAAAACGTCTATGATAAGTTCAACAGCAGATTGCTCGAGTAGAGAACATAAACAATTGGATATCAAGTGCGATTTTATTAATTCTAAGCAGGGCAATATATAGCCTTTACAAAAACATAGAAACCACAAATAACCTAAAGTAGTTGAACATACAAATATCTAGAAAACTATTAGCAGAAAAATATAAGAGTCCCAAAGAATAGGACTCCCTAGACACTACAACTATATTTGAAACAGAAGTTGACTATACCAGTAACTCCTAACATTCGGTTAAACTTATTCCAGTTTTTTATAAGAATTAGTTTAAGTCTGAAATATCACATACACCAAGCTCTTTACGCAGTTTCTGAAATGCTTACAATTTGAGAGGCTTTGTCAACAAATCAGCAAGTTGATCTCGAGTACCACAAAACACTAAGTTGGCAGTGCCTTCTTGTGTAAGATCTCTAAGAAAATGAAATCTCACGCTTATGTGCTTAGAACGACCATGTAGAACTGGATTTTTTGACAGCTTAATAGTTGAAGCATTATCACAGATAAGTTTGGTTCCTTCTGTCTGTAAAGAACCGATCTCCTTGAGTATTCTTCTCATCCAAACAGCTTAACATGCACATGCAATAGCAGCAACAAATTCTGCCTCTGTGATTGATAAAGTGACTATTGGCTGCTTTCTAGATGACAAAGTCACTGCTCCTTCACTCATCATAAACACATAGCCTGAAGTGCTTTTGCGATCTTCTATGTCGCCGGCATAGTCACTATAAGTAAAACCGATCAGCTCACTCACTCCTCCCCTTTTGTAGAATGCACCATAGTTAATTGTACCTTTCAAGTACCTCAAAGCTCTTTTTGCTACTGCAAAATGTTGTTGCGTTGGACAAGCCATAAAACGACTTATTAGACTGACAACAAACATAAGATCAGGACGAGTGGCAGTGAGATACATCAAGCTTCCTACTATCTGTTTGAAAAAAGTTGCATCCATTTTAATGTCATTTTCATCTTTACCAATTTTTTGTCCGGGAACAATAGGATTACCGACAGAGTTATAATTTTCTATCTCAAATCGCTTCAAAACCTCAGCTGTATACTTCCTTTGACATATAAAAATGTCATCTCATCGTTATTTTACTTCAATCCCTTTTAAGAACCTCATCTGTCCTAGATCAGTCATATCAAACTCCTTTTCCCTAGAACATTTAAATTCTCCCAGTAATGTTTCATCATTGCTAGTAAACAAAAGATCATCAACATATATGCTTACAATCAAAATGTTACCTTTCTTCCTTTTAACAAAGAGTGTATGCTCTAGGTACCTATTTTAACCCGTAGTGTGCTTTGTTGAGCTTATACACCATATATCACTCCCCCTTTTTTCATAGCCTTCTGGTTGTTCTACAAAGATATCTTCTTTCAATTCTCCATGTAGAAAAGCTGATTTTACATCCAACTGATAAAGTTTCCAGTCTTTCTAAGGTGCAAAAGCTATCATCATCCTCACAGTATCTATTCTAGCTACCCGCGCAAAAACTTCAATGTAATCAATTCCATGCTCTTGTGTGTATCCTTTTACCACTAATCTTGCCTTGTATTTGTCAACCTCTCCAAGTTTATTTTGCTTAGTTTTATAAATCCATTTTACTCCAATTTTCTTAGCACTAGCACGTAGAGCTACTAAGTGCCCGGTCTGATTTTTTTCAATTGATTTAATCTCCTCATCCATGGCAATCCTCCACTTCGAGTTTTTGACTGCTTCCTCATACTTTACACGATCTAAATTTGTAAAAAATGTCATGTTAACATCATCTTCTTCGGACAAACCTTCTCCGAAAACATAATCAGTTGACCATATAGGTGAGCATCAACTTCTACCCTCCCTTATAGCCAAACCTAGTTCGATTTCAGCAGCAGGTACAATAATAGGTTCAATTTCACCATCTGAGTTAATCGATGAAGTTGAACCTGTGTGTTGTTCTGTGTCTTCTTCTGTTGCAGTTGAAATTTCCATGCTTTTTCCCCAATCTAAATCAGTTTCATTTTCAGAATTTTTCCAATCCCATTCATGATCCTCATAAAAAATTACATCACGGCTAACTATGATTTTGTTTGCAACAGGATCAAATATTTTGTACCCTTTGGATTCACCACTGATTCCAAATGAAACACAACTTACACTTTTATCTCCAAGCGTTTTCCTCTTAGCATCTGGAATATGAACATATCCCACCCATCCAAAAACTCAAAAATAGTTAACTGATGGTTTTACTCCACTCCAAGCCTCTTTTGGTGTCACATCTTTCACTACAAGAGTTGGTGATCGATTTAAGACATATTCACCCACATAACAGCTTCAGGCCATAATCTCTTTGGTACTTTCTTTCTGTTAACACAGCTCTTAGTTCATCACTGTACGATTTTTGCGTTCAGCTACTCCATTTTGTTGTGGAGTATAAGCTTTGGTTAGTTGTCTGTTCACCCCATGCTGCTTGAAAAAGTCATTAAATTCTGCCGAATTGAATTCTCCTCCTCTATCACAGTTGTTTTGTTGAAATTTATTCTCTCTCTTCTACGCTCTCTTCCTCTGTACGTTCCTCTCCCTTTGTTGTTTGTACTTGATCGACCTACAACATTCAGCACTTGTTCTTCATCATTGTTGCTGGGGTGTCGAAGTTTCTTTTCATACACCACTAACGAACTTTGTAACTCATCAATGGACATAGTATCAATATCCTTTGATTCTTCAATGGATACTACAACGTATGTAAATTTGTTAGTTAGGGTGCGTAGGATTTTTTCTACAATTTTCTTTTCTGGCATTTCTTCTCCATTGCTTCTCATCTTATTAGCAACCTGCATCGCTCTTGCAAAATACTCAGTGATGGTTTCATCCTTTCTCATCTCCAGAACCTCAAACTCTCTTCTAAATGCATTAAGAAGTGATTTCTTCACTCTCTGGTTTCCACCAAACTTTCTCTTCATTGAGTCCCAAACAATCTTAGTGTTGGTGACAACAAAAATTGAAGTGAGATAGAGAGAAGGAGATGATGTGAATGATTGAAAGGGAGGTCATTTTATAGGACGAGATTTCATTGCTTCCCGAAGTTGGTTGGGATTTCTGTGGATGAAATTGCTTTCACCTCCTCCTTCTCTGTAGTAACTAAATTTGTTTAAACAAATTATACTTTTTCTATCTTTAGAAATGTATTAGTAGTATCCCTTCACCACCCTCCCTTAAACTGAATTCTGCATAAATCAGTTTAGGACTTCACTTCATCTTCTTGATATACATCTTGGATTCTGTACATCCCCATCTTTCTTCTAAGCTTCTCGAACAATGGTTGTTTCAAGGGTTTTGTGAATAGATCTGCGATTTGTTCATCACTTCGGCAAAAGTTGAGTTAAATAATGCCTTCTTTACACAAATCACGCAAGAAATGAAATCGAACATCGATGTGCTTACTCCTTCCATGCAACACAGGATTTTTAGACAACTTAATAGTTGACATATTATCACAATATATAACCGTCGTACTTGGTTGCTTCTGATTAAGAGTTTCAAGCATTTTTCTTACCCAAATTGCTTGGCACGAGCATGCTGCTGCTGCCACAAATTCTTATTCTGTAGTTGAGAGTGTTACAATAAGTTGCTTCTTTGAAGACCAACAAATAGCTCCTGAACTCATCATGAAAATACTTCCTGAAGTACTTTTACAATCATCTATATCACCTACATAGTCGCTATCTGTATAGCCAACCATCTTCGGATCATCTCCTTTCTTGTAGAATACCCCCAAATCAAAGGTTCCTCTCACATCTTGCTGCATTCAGATGTTTTTCCGTTGGATGCTCCATGTAACGACTTATCATACTAACCGCATACATGATGTCTGGTCTTGTTGAAGTTAAGTACATCAAACTTCCCACAATTTGTTTGAAGTATCTATTATCAACTTCTTGCCCTTCAATATCCTTGTGCAACTTCAAACCCAATTCTGATGGAGTTCCATATGTGCACTCATCCAATTTAAATCTTTCAAGTAATTCTTGAGAATATTTCTTCTGACAGATAAAGTTACCTGCGGGAGTTTGAGTAACTTCTACTCCAAGAAAATATCTCATCAAACCAAGATCTGTCATTTCAAATTCGTTCATCATGCTCTTCTTAAAAAATTTAAACATTTCTTCATTATTGCCAGTAAATATTAAATCATCAACATATAAGCAAATAATGAGAATGTTACCTTCCTTTTCAGTTTTCACATACAACGTGTGTTCATACGGGACATTAGTGAATCCCATCTTTTCAAAATGAGAATCAATGCGACTGTACCATGCCCTAGGAGCTTGCTTCAAACCGTACAAAGCTTTCTTCAATTTGTATACTTTTTCCTCTTTACCTCTTTGAACAAAACCTTCTGGTTGCTCCACATATACCTCTTCTTGAAGCTCTCCATGTAGGAAGGCCGATTTCACATGAAGTTGATAAATAGGCCAAGATTTCTGTGCTGCAATAGAAATTATAAGCCTGATAGTATCTTGACGTGCCACTAGTGCAAATACCTCCTTATAATCAACTCCATACTTATGCTTGTATCCTTTTGCAACGAGTCGCGCCTTGTACTTATCCACCTCACCGTTTTCATTCAACTTGGTTTTAAAAATCCATTTTACTCCGATTGTTTTCTGTCCTCTAGGAAGATCAGTGAGCTCCCAAGTCTTGTTCTTCTCTAGGGATTTGATTTCACTATCCATAGCTTCCTTCCATTTCTTCTCCTTTACGCTTCTTCATAGACAATTGGATTACTATCCATAAAGAATGCAAAATAAGTACTATCACTTGATTCATAGTCCATCTCATAATCAACCATCCAATTTGGTCTCTTTCTTGTTCTTGGATTTCTTTGATTATGATCATGATCTTCTTCTACTGGTTCTTCTTGTTGAGCTTGTGATGAGCTCTCTCCATGCTTATAGTGAGGTTGAATAGGGGCTTCAGTTTGTTCTTCTTCAAGATCTACAGGAATCTGTTGATTCATAGTGATCATTTCTTCCCATGTCCAAGTCTTCTTTTCGTCAAAGATTACATCACGACTTACCACCACCTTCTTTGTCAAAGGATCATAGAGCTTGTGTGCCTTGGAAGTCTCGCTTACTCTAAGGAACACACACTTCAAACTCTTGTCCTCAAGTTTCTTCCTTTTCTCATCAGGAATGTGTGCATATGCTATGCACCCAAAGATTCTAAAGTGGTCTATTGCAGGTTTTCTTCCGCTCCATGCTTCTTGTGGAGTCATATCTCTAACAAAGAAAGTAGGGCTCCGGTTGAGAATGTGAACGGACCACACGACAGCTTCTGGCCAGAATTCCTTCGGGACTTCTCCTTTTTTTAGTAAACTTCGAACCATGTTGAGAATGGTCCTGTTTTTCCTTTCGGCCACACCATTTTGTTGTGGTGTATATGCTGTTGTTAACTGCCTCCTTATGCCCTTCTCTTCACAAAATTTAATAAACTCATTCGAGTAGAACTCTCCACCTTTGTCAGTTCTTAAAGCCTTGACTCTTCTTCCAGTTTCCGTCTTCATAGTAGCAAAATTTTTTTTTGAAGCAATCAAAGGCTTCTGATTTGGCGTGCAAGAAATAAGTCCATGTTTTTCGACTAAAATCATCAATGAAGGTCATGAAATATTTCTTGTCACCATTTGATGCTAGATAGATGGGACCACATATGTCTGAATGAATCAACTCCAAAATTGCTTGAGCTCTTCTTGATTTTTCGGATGGAAAAGAATTTCTTTCATGTTTTGCTACTACACAGCTCTCGCAAATTTCTGTTGGAGGAGTAATATCTAGCAACCCAGTTACCATCTTCTTTGAAGACAACGTCTTTAATCCTTTGAAGTGTAGATGACCATACCTAAAATGCCAAAGGCAGGTGGTATCTTCTTTCTTCACCATCAAACTTTTGGCCATGATATTTAACGTCAACGGATATAGACGGTTGGTGGTCATCTTCATCTTAGCAATCGATCCTCTTTTGGAGTCATAAATCTCACATTCATCATTTTGGAATGTGATCACATACCTTTTTTCTTGTAACTGACCGATACTAAGTAAGTTGGCCTTCAGATCAGGAATGTAGAATACATTAGAAATAGACTCTACAAAGCCATTTCTAGTCTTAATATCTACGGTTCCTTTCCCCATCGCTTGGATAGTTGAATTGTTGCCAAGAGAAACCGTAGTATGAAAATTTTCATCCAGAGTTGAGAAGAATTCCTTACAACCTGTCATATGGTTGCTGCATCCAGAGTCTACGACCCATACACCTTGATCTGCAACCTTCATAACATGGAATGACATTAACAATGTTTCTTCTTCTCTTCTCTCCACGAAATTGGATTGATCTCTTTTCTCCTCTTGGAGTCTGGTATAGCATTCATTTTTGTAATGTCCAAGGTGTCCACATCTGTAGCATTCCACCTTAGACTTGTCAAAGTGTCTCTTGCCTTTGTTGTCATAATCGTTTCTGACTAGATCTGCTGACCTGCCAACATCTCCACTTCTTTCTCGACTGCCTCTTCCATGACCTCTGCCTCTTCTTTGCCCTCTACCTCTAGGGCTTGAAGTTTCACCTGGTGTGGATATCTTTAAGGCTGTCATCTCCTCTATTGCACTTTTACGATTGAGTCTCTGTTAATGTACTAACAGGGAGCTCTGGAGTTCATCAATTTGCATCTCTTCGACATTGTTTCCTTCTTCGATAGAACATACAATGTAATCGAACTTTGGAGTTAGTGATCGCAAAATCTTTTATATGACCGCAAGATCCGTGATTGAATCACCATGCATCCTCATTTTACTTGCAAGACTCATAACCTTGCAAATATAATCATTCACCATTTCTCCCTTTTGCATTTGGAGAATTTCAAAGTCTCTTCTAACTGCTTGAAGTTGAGCACGCTTTAATCTCGTTGAGCCTTGATACTTCCTCCTCATAGAATCCCAAATTTTCTTGGATGTCTTCTTCTAAAGCATTGTTTCCAAGATAGTCCTATCAATGGACTGAAATAAATAGTTCTTGACCTTCATGTCTTTCAACTTCGATGCTGCCAACAGTTGTTGTTGACCAGCTGAGAGTACCTCGCCTTCATTTGGCTCTTCATAACCCGTCTCCACCATATCAAAAAACTCCTTTGATCTGAGAAAATTTTCCATCAACATTGCCCAATGATCATAGTGACCATCGAATCTCGGGATGGCGGGCTGAACGTAGCTCTCAACTTTTTTTTCTGCTGCCATTCTTGCTGCGGCAAGCTGCTGCCATTCTTGCTGCGGCAAGATCGCTCTGATACCAGTTGTTGGTGACAACAAAAATTGAAGTGAGATTGAGAGGAGAAGATGATGTGAATGATTGAAAGGGAGGTCATTTTATAGGACGGGATTTCATTGCTTCCCGAAGTTGGTTGGGATTTTTGTGGATGAAATTGCTTTCACCTCCTCATTTGTAGTAACTAAATTTGTTTAAAAAAATTATACTTTTTCTATTTTAGAAATGTATTACTAGTATCCCTTGAACACTTAGATGTGCGACGGTCCAAGATTTGTTCAAACACAGTTCGATCAATCGCCTGATACAAGTAATGCTTTACCTGATGATCCTTGACTCTAACATCGTCAAGATGTTCTTATTGTGCAGCAGTCAATTTTGTCCCTTCAACTGGTTCCGAAAAACCATTTTCCACCAAGCTCCATAAGCTTTTTGCTTTAAGCAAGTTCTCCATCAATTCACTCCAATGATCATAGTGACCATCAAAGTGAGGAATTTTCATTAATGTTTTGTCGTCACTCATTCTCTCTGTGTTTGATACTCTCAGTGTTTGATCACTTCAAGATTGCAACTTCTTTCTAGCCGGCTTTGATACCAATTGATAAGTTCAGCAGCAGATTGTGAGAGCAGAGAACATAAACAATTGGATCTCAAGTGTGGTTTTATTAATTCTAAGCATGGTTTAGCCTTTACAAAAGGATAGAAACCACAAATAACCTAAAGTAGTTGAACATACAAATATATAGAAAAATATCAGCAGAAAAATCGAGTCTCAAAGAATAAGACTCCCTAAATCCTAGAACTATATTTGAAATAGGAGTTGACTAGACCAGTAACTCATAACAGTCTATGCAAAAATATAAGACCCTAACATCCAAAACCTAGTACGAAACTTCAAAGTCGTTCTTGGAAAGAAGTTCTGAAAAAAAGAAAGAGTTATGATCATTCTTTTTCAAGATCATAGTAGAAATTGTTAAACACTCATAAATTTGATTAATATTATAAGAAAAACACATATCCTAAAAGTTTTTTCCCGGACAATTTTTTCGTCATTTTTAAAAAAAGTACCATTGCCAACCTTTCTTCATGGATTCTCAGACGGGCACCATTGGCAAGTTCATAAGAGCTTCTTTCTCGTTTAAATTTCGTAGTTTTCTTCTCCAAGATCTTATTAGGCCTAGGTTCTTGCCGATTCAAAACCTCTAGCCATAAATATAAGACCCCAACACCCAAAATTTATCTAGAAACTCCAAGACGGGTCATGAAAAGCACGTTGTGAAAAATAATTTAGTTACTGTCACCATATATAACCTTCACCGTGGGGAATATTAAATACTAATGAATTTGACCAATCTTTTAAGAAAAAAAAGCCGTCCCAAATATCTTTTCTTCCTCGGGTCATATTATCGTCATTTTTAAAGGGGAACCATTGGCCTTTTTTTTTTTTTTTTTTGCAGTTTCTCAAAGGGGCACCATTGGCAAGCTCGAAAGAGCTTCCTTCCTGTTTTAATCTTTGTAATTTACTTCTTAGATATTGTACTAGGCCTAACTTCTGGCTTAAATAAAACCACTTGCCATTAATGTAAGACTCTAACGCCCAAAACCTAGCAAGAAACCCCAAAGAAGGTCATGGAAAACACTTGGTAAAAAATATTGTAGTGTGATAAAAAAATTTCAACTTCATAGTCGGGAATGTTAAATATTCCCGTGTTTGGCCACCTTTTGGAAAAAAAAAAAACACTCCTCCCATAAGTTTTTTTTTTCTCATACCATTTTTCTCTTAGGGGTACCATTTTTTTCTCATATCTTTATTCATTTTCCAGTTCTCATATCATGCATAATTTTAACGGGGTTATATTTCATTTCATTTATCGTGATATCATATCATTCATAACATGCTGTATGCATACAATTTAAAAAACATAACATAACGCTCCATGCTTTTAACATGTCATTTGATAACGTGCAATTCATACAACAATTACCTCAATGGTCACACAAAACAATCTAAACATAACATATGACATCACAATATATCGTATCATAAACATGTCATATTGTAAACACTTTGTGGTCATATCGTTCCGTAACTTATCATAGCCTTAATGTTCTTCTACCTATTGGGGAATGGACGACCGTCAGAGAGAGAAGTGGGGAAGAATTGTTTTTATTTTTAGTTTTTATTAATTTATTATTTTTTAAAGGGAATAATATGTTTTTTTTTTGTATATAATAATTTTTATTTGTTTATTTATTTTTTGGCTATTACAAAAAGTGTAATGTAAATGGAGATGTATTCCTTACCTATAAATTTATGATCATTTCTTAAATTAGTGAATGTGAGACTCTCTTTTTTACCAATCTTGGACACTGAGAATAACGGGCAATTGTTGTTTGAAGTCACGAGGAAGAAATAGCCATGACGGAGGTGCGAAAAACCAGTCACCGTGTTTCTGGCCTCATTTAATAAAAAAAAGATCAATTTCTTTTCGCAGAATCAAGACCTGTGGACAATTTTCTATAACTGGGTTCTCATGTAGAATTTTTTTTTCCATATATATATAATTTTTTTTAATAGATAATTTTTATTTTTTTTATAACATAATTCCAATGGAAAAATATAAAACGCCTTAATAAATCCAATAATGTTTCATAAATAATAATATAATATAATATTCTACTAACCTAATTTCTACAAATTTAAATTTAAATATTGTTATATAGTTTTCAACGCTTAAAAAATATTTATTTTCTAAAATTTCTAGAAATAAAATATAGAGAATAAAATGGTTAACATGTAAAAAAAAAAAAACTTTGTTTGGACTATATCAAAATATAAAATTAAATAGTGAATAAAAAATCATATGATTTAATAATTAGGATAAGAAAATGTTTAACCCTTTGTTATTTTAAAAGTGTCTAGTCTCTAAACTTTAAAAAATTATTATTTTTTTAAATAAAAATTTAACCTATTCAACTACTATTTTAAAAATTATGAATTTATCGATTAGAATTGAAAGTTTAATGGATCAAGTCAGATCGTAGTGCAGCCAAGTGAGTCAATTGGATTAGCCACTAGCGGACTCTACCACCTCTACCGCTAAGTGAGTCAATCTGCTAGAAGATCATTCCTGAAATGGACTACAGTTATGGGAGAGAAGTGAGGAAAAATTGTTTTTCTTTTTTCATTTATTAATTTATTATAATTTTTTTTAAAGAGAATAATAATTTTTATTTGTTTATTTATTTATTTATTTTTGGGTTATTACAAAAAAAAGTGTCATGTAAATAGAGATGTATTCTTTACTTATAAATTTATCATCATTACTTAAATTAGTCAATGTGAGACTCTCTCCTACCAATCTTGGACACAGAGAATAGATGTCAATTGCTTTTTGAAGTCACCCAGAAGAAATACCCATGGCCGAGGTGCGATGTAATAGCCCACAAAAAAAACAAATAAAAATAATTGTAAAAAAATATTAGTTAAAAAAAATAAAATAATAATAATAAAATTAAATTAAAAAAAAAAAAAAGAAACAACCCTCCCCATCTCTCCACTAACCTCTCATCCCTTTTCCAATTATCTCTCCTCAACCCACCCAGAAAACAAAAATTACAATTTGCAAAAAGAAACAGAAAAACTATTGGGAGATTTAATTTGAGGAAAAAAATGAGAATGGTCTTGACCTAGTTGAGATTCACCTAACTAAGATTTATGTGAAAATATATCTGATCAGTGTATATATTAAATCTTAATTTTCTTTAGTCCTATCTTTTTAGAAATCACAGCCAATTATAGTTAGATCTTCATTAAATCATTACCATTGTTTAGCTTTGAGTTAGAAACTAAATGTCAATCATTTATATGAATTCTAGTAAATCACGTCACATTAGTAATATGTAAATTTATATCAATAGACAAATGAATAGATTAAAAATAAAATGGCCAAGAAAATTTGTGAATAGATATCAAGTGTTAACATAAATGAGAGAAAAGGAAACACAGAGATAAGAAAAGATTCTGAAACAGCAGTCACGACCCGATTTTCGAGGCTTCGAAAATCAGACCGTGACCCAATAGACGAAAACGAAAACAAACAAAAAGAAAATAAAAGAAAATAAGAGTAAAAGATAAAAATACCATTTAATTAAAATAAAAAGATAGAAAAGTTTTGTTTCAAATTATTACAAAAGGAATTACAAATGCAAAATTAAATACAAAAGACTCTAAAAGACCGACAAGGAACTGGCGCTCCAGAACGACCCCCTCTGTGACCGCACAACTCTCGAACGCTCCTCCACCTCGACCGGTACCTGAAAAAAAAAGAGTAGAAAGGAATGAGTATAAAAATTATACTCAGTAAGCCACCTATTTGTAGGCTCTTATCGCATCCAAATCTTAACAGACTTCCACGGTCTTTTCTTTTATTCTAGATCGTCTAGTTCTGGTCTTAGCTCCTTGGGCTTCTTTGGTACTTCGTCCTTTCATTTAAACCCTAAGAGTTCCCTTATTCCAACCTGTGTGTGACTGGTGCCCTGCGAGTAGCTACCTCGGCATGGCTATGAGACTACCTAATGTCTTACCTAGGGAGTGAGCTGCAACCCCCTAGTCCCATGGTAATCCCCCTTTGTTCGGGGAGGGCTACCTCCCCCATTCCCATCCTGCTAAATGGTCCGTTACAATGTGGGTCTCTCGTTTCCCATGCTAAAACGGCTTTAGAGTAGTCGAGTCCTGATCAGGATTCCCCTGGTCTCCCACGAAGCTAGAACACCAATCACACACAAGTAACCTAAGGGTAATCTAGAGATGGTTCGTATGTCGTGGAAGTTTCTTAAGCTCCTAGGGGAAATGTTAGGTCTATACTTAGTGACTCGTCGCTCTAACCACAAATCCCTAGACTTTATCATAAATGTGGGTCATGAAAATTAACTGAGTGTGCACACAAGTATCATCTAGCATCATCATACATAATTCATGCAAAGTAAACATACATGCTCAACGGGGCGATAACATCCATCAAGCTCCCGGAGGCAGAGTTCACAAGTTCCCATCTTCCTTCAGCATGGATTAAACATATACATATAAAGCGGAAGCTTAAAACATAGTTGCAACACTCAGATAATTATCATAATACTTCACGTAATACATTCATACTCTTAACAATCAAATTACCTACATTCAATCATGGGCAACTCCAATATGTTATGGTATGATATGTATATGATGAAATGTTATGTTAAAAGCATGAGACGTTATGTTATGTCTCCTAAATTGTGTGTATACAGCATGATATGAATGACATGAAATCACAATAAATGACATGAAATATAACCCCGTTAGAATTATGTATGATATGAGAACTGAAGAATGAGAAACGATATGATATGAATGATGAGCGATATGTGAAATGTTATGATATGTACAGAACGCTAATGGGGTTGTATTAAATGATAATGAGAACGGAAAAATGTTGGGACCTCATGCATTATGTGTGCTCATGCATTGGAGGATACCCCTATTCCATCACGAGGGTACGAACGCGTACATCCACTAGGCAGGCGAAGTATCATTATATTTTACATGATGCGTCCGAGACTGGAGGCCACCCTTATGATGATTAGAGATAGGTCCCTAATTCATGATTGCATGTGTTTGCATTAGCATGGCCCCAATAGTGGGGTCGCTTACTGAGTATTTCTTCAAAATACTCAGGTCGTGTGCCATATTATTTTCAGGTAAAGGCAAGGCGCCCATGTACGGTTGACGGCGGCATCGTGATCAGAGACTGTGGCGCGTGCATAAGATAGTTGCATATTTAAAATTCCTAGTCTTGGTTAGGATAGGGTGTTTGCATTTCATTTATTTAAATTATTTAATTTGTATTTGTTTTATCTTATTTTTGAACTCCCGCATGATGTTTGAAACACGTAAGTCCGGCAGTGTTTTCTAGTGTTTTAATGAATTCTGAAATTTTTAAATTTGTCAGCTAATAAAGATGAGCATTTTTAGAGTTATATTCTGCATTAGAGATGAGCATGACTTATATTCTTCACTAACCTCTCATCCCTTCCCCAATTATCTCTGTTCAGTACACCCCTTAAGCTAAAAAAAAATCACAGTTTGAAAAAAAAGAATGACCGATTTAATTTGAGGAAAAAATGAGAATGACCTTTACCCAATCAAGATTCACGTAAGGAAGATTTACATGAAGATAGATCTGATCATAAGGTATATATTAAATCTTAATTTTCCGTTGTGCTATCTTTTTTAGAAATCACATCATTACAATTGTTTAGCGTCGAGTTAGAAACTAAATGTCAATCATGTATATGAATTCTAGTAAATCACGTCATATTAGTAAATATTAGATCAGTAAATTTATATCAGTCGACAAATGAATAAACTAAAAATAAAATGACCAAGAAAATTTGTGAACAGAGTTCAAATGTTAACAGAATTAGAGAAAAGGAAACACAGAGATAAGGAAAGATTTGAAAACAGGGATCCACTGGAAATTTGGAATACATGTGAACAAAATTAAAAGGCAATAGAGTAAATGTAAATAGAGAGGCATAGAATGACTTGAAATAACTCTATCAACTTTTTTTTATACAACAACAACTAGAGATACGACATGTGAATGATATATATATATATATGTTGTCATATGGTATGAAATATATTATGGTATGAGATATGTGATAAATTAACATGTTTATGATATGATATATTGGGATGCAGTATGTTATGGTATGATATGTATATGCTAAAATGTTATGTTAAAAACATGAGACATTATGTTATGTCTCTTAAATTGTGTGTATACAGCATGATATGAATGACATGAAATCACAATAAATGGAATGAAATATAACCCCGTTAGAATTATGTATGATATGAGAACTGAAGAATGAGAAACGATATGATATGAATGATGAAAGATATGTGAAATGATATGATATGTACAGAACGCTAGCGGGGTTGTATTAAATGATAATGAAAATGGAAAAATGTTGGGACCTCATGCATTATGTGTGCTCATGCATTGGGGGATACCCCTATTCAATCACGAGGATACAGACACGTACATCCACTAGGCAGGCGAAGTATCATTATATTTTACATAATGCTATCATGACGGTTACTAATTCTAATGGATGTCGGCAGCAGGAGAGCTACCAGAGAAGGCTCATCCGACAAGAAAAGGTGCCCCGTGGTGTGTGAACTGTCTGGTGAGCCCATACTCGCACGTATGGGCTGTGTGTAGAGTATATGATACACATCCAAGCTGCCGAATTACAATAGTGCGATAGGAAAAATAGACTGATATGATAGGTCACGTCATTGGATTCGCATGTTCTTGCATTAAACCCCAATAGTGGGGTCACTAACTGAGTATTCCTTTAAATACTCAAGCCATGTGCTACTACATTTTTCAGATTAAGGCAAGACATTCTTGTACGACTGACGACGGCATCGCAACTCGAGACCATGACACATGCATAGGGTAGTCGTATTATTTTCTTAGACTTAGGCTAGACTAGAATGTTTTTTATTTAAACGTTTATTTATTTATTTAGCCTTTTCTTGTGTCATTTTTAAAAGTGTTTTCAAACACGTAAGTCCATGACAATGTTTTAAGCTAAAGTGTTATGTTTATGAAGTCGTATTATTTTCAAGTTATGTTTTATGAAAGTTTAAATGAAATACTTCCGCATTCAATGTTTATGATATGGATACAATAGCGACCTTAAATTAAGTAGAAAATTTTGGGTCGTTACATGCGAAAAACAAGTCAAAGTGTTTTTGGCCTCATTTAATAAAAAAAAAGATAAATTTCTTTTTGCAGAATTCGAATTCCAGTGGACAATTTTCTATAACCGGGTTCTCAAGTAGAATTTTTTTTTTCATATATAATTATAATATTTTTTTAATAAATAATTTTTATTTTTTTTAACATAATTCCAATGTAAAAATATAAAACGCCTTAATAAATCCATAATGTTTCATAAATAATAATATAATATAATATTCTACTAACCTAATTTCTACAAATTTAAATTTAAATATTGTAATATAGTTTTCAACGCTTAAAAAATATGTATTTACTAAAATTTCTAGAAATAAAATATAGAGAATAAAATGGTTAACCATGTATAACAAAAAAAAAAATCTCTTTGTTTGGACTATATCAAAATATAAAATTAAATAGTTAATAAAAAATCATATGATTTAATTACATATTCTTAAACTTTGAAAAGAGTAGGATAATAAAATGTTTAACCATTTGTTATTTTATGAGTGTTTAATAAGTCTCTAAATTTTAAAAAAATAATTACTTTTTTTAATAAAAATTTAACTCATTCACTATTTAAAAAATTATGAATTTATGGATTAGAATTGAAAGTTTAATGGATCAAGTCAGACTAACAGTAGTGCAGCCAAGTGAGTCAATTGGGTTAACCACTAGACGACTCTACCACTAAATGAGTCAATCGGCTAAAATTGAAAATTGATTTTCTGTTTTCTTGTGATTCTTGACGACTCTACCACTAAATGAGTCAATCGACTAAAATTGAAAATTGATTTTCTGTTTTCTTATGATTCTTGTTATATAATAAACCCAACCTAAATCAATCACAAAATTTGTGGGTTAAATTAGTTCATTTCATCTACTCAAAATTTTAAGTAAAATATTAACATTATTTATTTATTTTTATTTTCAATTATTTAATTAAATAATTCAATTTCACTATATATTTTAAAAAGTTCTGGAAGAATAAATAAAAAAAATTATGAAATTAAATAAAACAATAAATATATACCTGCATGAATACTTACATAAGTGGTAAGTAAAAATGTATATTAAATTTTAAGATTAACCATAATCTAGGTGGATTAAGTTTCATTAATCCTAAAAAAAATTCATAAACAAGCTAAATCTAGAAAATTTTCATTTATTTGAACTTAATCCAAACAAAAATCTAGCGGGTAATTAAACATGGAAAACCAGAATGAATAAATTCTAGTTGAATTTCCAAGTATGGTATAATTAGTTCATAATTCATCGTTTTCCCATCGCATTCCATATTAAGTTTCTCATCTCTATATAAATCCTTCCCTTATTCTCAATCTTCATCTCATCTCTCATCGGAATTATGTGGACTCAAAACCCTTCGATCATGGCCACTTTCATGTTCCTCCTTGCCCTAACCAACGCTCAAAATGCCCTCGGTGACTACCTCACGCATCACAACCGCGCTCGAGCCCAGGTTGGCGTCGGCCCCATGCTGAAGCAACACCGTGGCCGCATACGCTCAAGCCTATGCGTTAAAAAGAAAGGGTAACTGCGCCATGGTTCACAAAACCGGGCCGTACGGCGAAAACATAGCCGCGGGCTACAACCCTGAGTTCACTGGAGCGGATGCGGTAAAGCTGTGGGTGGACGAGAAGCCGCTATATGATCATGCGTCGAATAAATGCGTGGGTGGTGAATGTGGGCACTACACTCACATGGTGTGGCAGAACTCGGTACGACTTGGATGTGCTAGAGTGCCCTGTAAGGGTAATTCTCAGTTTGTTGTTTGTAATTATGATCCTCCTAGCAACTATATGGGGGAAAAGCCTTATAATTCTTCTTTACAGAGAGTTTTGATTTGAAAATTTTATGAATTGCAATAAAGTTTGTGAGAGAATCATGAACTTATGAATTGAAATAAAGTTATGGGCTAATTATCTACAGAAAATCTTCGCCCAAAACTGCAAAAATTAATGGTGAATTATCAAATGAATCAAGAATCTCCACAATAGTATGATATTGTCTATTGTCTATTTTTCTACCAAAAAACGTAGAAATAAATGGAGAATTACTGTAATCACGGATTTCTACAATGTTATGATATTGTCTACTTTTCTACCTGAGAATTGCAAAAATAGATGGAGAATTACTGAGATTTAGAAATCACTAATCTCCACAATAGTGTGATCTTGTTTGCTTCTCTTCCAAAAAAAACTGCAAAAATAAATGGAGAATTAGGGAGTTTTAGAAATCACAAGTCTTCATTTAATGCGGAAAAACTTCATTTAAATTCCACAAAATAACCTTTGTCTTCAAGCACAGCCATGGACTAACGTGTTTCGAAAACACCTTTAAAACGACACAACAAAAGGCTAAATAAAATAAATAACGTTTAAATTAAAAACATCCTATTCTAGCGTAAATTTAAGAAAATAAATACCACTACCCTATGTATGTGTCATGGTCTCGAATTGCGATGCCGTTGTCAGCCGTACAAGAATGTCTTGCCTTAACCTGAGAAATATAGTAGCACATGGCTTGAGTATTCAAAGAAATACTTAGTAAGTGACCCCACTACTGGGGTTAGATGCAAGAACATGCGAATGCAATGACGGGACCTATCATTTCAATCTATTTTCCTACGGTACTTTCTTAATGGGTAACTTGGATGCGAACCATATACTCTACACACAGCCCATACGTGCGAGTATGGACTCACCAGTCAGTTCGCACACCGCTGTGCCACTTTCCTTGTCGGGCGTGCATACTCTTGGAGCTCCTTAGGCCAGACACCTGTTAGAACTAGTAACCGCCACGACAACATTATGTAAAACAAAATGATCGTACCCCTACCTGCAACATTATGTAAAACATAATGATCATACCCCTACTGGCAGCATTATGTTAAACATAATGATCATACCCCTGCCCATCGTGATGAAATAAGGGTATCCCCCAATGCATGAGCACAAATAATGCATGAGGTCCCAATATTTTTCCATTTTCGACATTATTAAATATAACCCCGCTATCGTTTTACATTCATATCATATATTTTCTCATTTTTCAGTTCTCATATCATGCATAATTCTAACAGGGTTATATTTCATTTCATTTATCGTGATATCATGTCATTCATAACATGTTGTATACATACAATTTAGAAAACACAACATAACGATCCATGCTTTTAACATGTCATTTGATAACGTGCAATTCATACAACAATTATCTCAATGGTCATACAAAACAATCTAAACATAACATATCACATCACAATATATCGTATCATAAACATGTCATATCGTAAACATTTCGTGGTCATATCGTTCCCTAACTTATCATAGCCTTAACGTTCTTATACCTATCACAATCATATCATTACGTGAACGTACCTTAGTCATATCATCACAGGAATGTATCCTAACGCTATCGTTCTATCACTCTATCACAAACCTATCCCTTTCTACCCATAACCTAACCGTATTCTTTCATCAATCTCTCATATCCATAGCACTCCGGTATGTAACCTAACCTTAACGTTTCGTGAACGTATCTTACTCCTATTGTTACATTTCGTTTTGTGCATCCTTCTCGTATCCTATCTCAAACATATCATTGAACACATCGTACCGTAATTATTATCATACAATTTACATATTATAACATATACATAACATATAAGAAGCATATCGATCCACAAACAATTCACACATATCAATATATATGACACGTGCAGAACCACAGGGCACGTGTCAACATCAAATATAATCATGCCGATAGTAAGACTACTTATCTGATTAGCTTAGGCTGGTGTCACTGATTTATCCTTAAGAAAGTTCGATTTTGTCCTTTGTATCCAAGTCAATCTATATAAACCATGACATCAATTTCAATTTCAATTCTCTAAATGTTACAATGGTCCATGTGTTAGACTTCACTTGAACATTGGAGACTTTAAGATTAGAGTCTTGGAATTATATATATCTATTTTTATTAAATATTTATTTTCTATTCTTACTATTTCAGGGAATATATCTAGACAACATTGGGAATATATTTAGGCAACATTTTGGCTGTTCCAAATCTTTCCCTCCTACTCTCTGTATTTATTTTAATTTTGTAAACAAATATTATTGGCCAATTTTGTTAATCATTATTCTTTCCAAAATTTTACCTTTCTTTCTCTGTATTTTCTTATTTTCTTATTTTCTTACTGAGTAATCTAATTGTATTTCCTTCTTTTATTTTAATTCCTTGAGAGTTTAATTAAGACAAGTATTTTTATTTCCTTATTTTTATTTTATTTTAATTCCTTAAGGTTTAATATACTCCAGACCAATTTTTTAATCATTGTTTGACTACTGATCTTAGATTGTGATTTATAAAACTCTTAACTAAAATCTTATTGATTAAGTGATTTGAACTCAACAAAAAAAATCTAAATGATTGGATAAGGGAAAAAGATCTAAATTGATTTCTTATAACAGATTCATAAACGGAAAGAGGTCTGAAATATAACTTACATACAAATCTTTTCCAAGGTAGATCTGCAGCTTGTGAGATGGATTGAGGAGAGTTTATTGGAGAAATGTACGTTAGGAGAGAGAAGTGGGGATGAATTTTTTTTATTTATTAATTTATTATTTTTTTAAAAGGGAATAATAATTTTTATTTGTTTATTTATTTATTTATTTTTGGGCTATTACAAAAACTGTCGTATAAATGGAGATGTATTCTACTTATAAATTTATGATCATTACTTAAATTAGTCCATGTGAGACTCTCTCCTACCAATCTTGGATGCCAATTGCTGTTTGAAGTCACCAGGAAGAAATACCCTTTGAAGTCACCAGGAAGAAATACCCTTTGAAGTCACCATGAAGAAATACCCACAACGAGGTGCGATGTAATACCCTTTGAAGTCACCAGGAAGAAATACCCTTTGAAGTCACCATGAAGAAATACCCACAACGAGGTGCGATGTAATAGCCCACAAAAAAAAAAAAAAAAAAAATAATTGTAAAAAAAATAAAGTTAAAAAAATAATAATAATAAAAATAAAAAAAAAGAAACAACCCTTCCCCACTTCCTCCACTAACCTCTCATCCCTTCCCAGTTATCTCTCCTCAACCCACCCGCCAAAAAAAATCACAGTTTAGCGGCAATCCTCTTTATGGTACACGAATGCTCTCCACGAAGCTCAACATAAACAAATTGTTGAAGAAAATTATGGATGAATTTTTCCTAGCAATGTCAACTTGGTCAAAAAGGTATTACCATAGTTAAGGTTTCAAGGCTGTCATTTTAAGTTTGATTTTTAAGTATCCCAAGTTTTATGGCATCTGAGTATATCCACCATGCTTATATAATACCAATTTTTAGAAGAGAATTTTGTTAAGCCCCTTTTTGACATTACAAAGGTTGTGGTGCATTTCCGTTGTGGTTATAGGAACTTTAGTTTTGTGTTGTACTAGATAAGGTATACCAAGAGAAAAACCTATTTGACAATGTTTACAATGAAAGTTATCAAATTCTCAAACTCTAGCTTGGCCACAAATCAAATACAATAAGTCGTTCGTAGATCCATGTAATTTACTAGTGCATTCGATTTGCATTGGGTTAGGGTGGAGTTTTTAACCGGTTTCATGTCATGAATTTGACTCCAACAATTTACCATAATGGGGTAGATAGCCCAAAAAAAGAAGTATTACATATTTCTTGATATTTATGGGAAAATAGGCAAATTTGCCTTTGTAACTCATCTACAAAGATGAGACACTAATGATGAACCAAATCAAGTGGACAATTACAAACCATACAAATACAAATACAAATACAAACAATAATGAGGAAAGGAAAACAATTTTCTTTTAGTTATTAAAAATATAGAGAACGAACAATTTTTATTGGAAACATTCCTCCAATGAATTCTTCGGGAACTTCTATAGTAAATGGGCTATACAAAATTGTGATCAGTCAAATATTGTAAAGCCCAGTATCTATTACCGGTCAAATTTAGACCATAGCGAAATTTCGGTCTATATCGGCACCATAATATCTGATTGGGGAGGAAGATTAGAATTAGAGATTGATCGAAAAGAAAAGATATGGGCTCGTGTGAGTAGGAAATAGAAAATATCTATTCTTGTTCTATCATCAGCTATGGGTTCGAATCTAAGAGAAATTCTCGAGAATGTTTCTACCGTGAAATTTTTCTTTATCTTTCCTGAATGATAAGGAGAAAAAAATTTGGATCAAAAGAAAATGGCATTTTGGAGTTTTATTAACAATTTTGAAACTAGTAAAACTATTGATCCAGTTGATGGAATCATCATGGAAAAAAAAAAGTGAGGATCATGTGATTAAGATTGAGTAAGTTTGTCAACTTTATTGTACACATGAACATTTATTTCAATGAAGCGCCTGAGCCACAAATATTAGATGAATTATGTTGCGCATGAAATTTTAGAAGAAGGCTCAATATGACATGATAATGTTATGTATGAAATTTGGTGACCATTAGGTTATGACAACGGGCTAAACCAAGTGAAGGTGTAAAAGGACTAAAATGCCCCTATAAATATGTACTAGTTTATGACCAAAGTGACATCTAAATGACATGAAATTTGATGAGGAGCCTTATGTCATGGTGTAAAGAGATTACACAAAGTTATAAGGCCATTGGAATATGTTGAAGAATTAAACCAAGATTTGAGGACAAATGACCAAAAGACCCTTATGACAATTCTATGACGTTTTCAAGATCCTAGAAGACTCAAAATACTATAGAAAATTATATGAGACTCATTTATGGTATTAAGGGTAAGTATGAAAGATTTTAGGGAATTATAAAAATTTTGAAGTATGAATTAAGATTTAAAATAGGTAACTATCCGTCAAGACACGTTATAAGAAATCAAAGTTTTTATGAATACTAAGTGATAGACTTACGAAAGTTTTATGCATGCAAATAAATGTTTATGACTCATGGATTAGGGTATACTTGTTAAGAATTTTTACCTAGTGGTACTTCAAGACTTAACAAAGATCTCCTAGAATAAGGACCCGAGTTATTCCAAGATTAAAACACTTTCGAGACAAAAGTTTCTTTTAGAGGTGTATGATGTAATAGCCCAAAAATAAAAATAAATACATCCAAAAGTAATAATAATAATAATCAATAAATAAATAACTAAAAAGGATTACTTACAATACCCAACCGGAATATCAGTTTGTCCAAAAATAAACAGAAAAAAATGTCACTCTCTCCACTAACTTCCTTATCTTTATAGTTATGTTAAATCATCACTAGAAGCATAATTTCCTTATCTTTGGGCTTTCGCTTTCGGGCATTAGCCAATAATATCTGTTATCTTTGGGATCTTTGGGCTCTTTGGGCTTTCCCTCAAGGCTTTATCGGGCATTGACCAATAATATCTGTTATCTTTGGGCTCTTTGGGCTTTAAAACGCGCTAGGGGAAGGTTTCCACACTCGTATAAAGGGTGATTTGTTCTCCTCCCCAACCAATGTGGGATATCACAATCCACCCCCCTTCGGGACCCAGCGTCCTTGCTGGCACTTGTTCCTTTATCCAATTCATGTGGGACTGCCCCCAAATCCACCCCCCTTTGGGGCCCAACGTCCTTACTAGCACACCGCCTCGTGTCTACCACCTTCGAGCAATAGCGAGAAGGCTGGCACATCGTCTGGTGACTGGCTCTGATACCATTTGTAACGACCCAGATCCACCACTAGCAGATATTGTCCTATTTGGGCTTTTCCTCCCCAACCAATGTGGGACATCACAATCGACCCCCCTTCGGGACCCAGCGTCCTCGCTCTTTGGGCTTTTCCTCAAGGCTTTATCGGGCATTGGCCAATAATATCTGTTATCTTTGGGCTCTTTGGGCTTTAAAACGCGTTTGCTAGGGCAAGGTTTCCACACCCTTATAAAGGGTGATTTGTTCTCCTCCCCAACAAATTTGGGACATCACAATCCACCCCCCTTCGGGACCCAGCGTCCTAGCTGGCACACGTTCCTTTATCCAATTGATGTGGGACTGCCCCCAAATCCACCCCCCTTTGGAGCCAAACGTCCTTACTAGCACACCGCCTCGTGTCTACCCCCTTCGAGGAATAGCGAGAAGGCTGGCACATCGTCCGGTGACTGGCTTTGATACCATTTGTAACGACCCAGATCCACCACTAGCAGATATTGTCCTCTTTGGGCTTTCTCTCCCCAACAAATGTGGGACATCACAATCCCCCCCCCCCCCTTCGGGACCCAACGTCCTCGCTCTTTGGGCTTTTCCTCAAGGCTTTATCGAGCATTGGCCAATAATATCTGTTATCTTTGGGCTCTTTGGGCTTTAAAACGCGTCTGCTAGGGGAAGGTTTCCACACAAAGGGTGATTTGTTCTCCTCCCCAACCAATGTGGGACATCACAATCCACCCCCCTTCGAGACCCAGCATCCTCGCTGGCACTCGTTCCTTTATCCAATCGTGTGGGACTGCCCCAATATCCACCCCCCTTTGGGGCCCAACGTCCTTACTAGCACACCGCCTCAGACCCAGCGTCCTCGCTGGCACTTGTTCCTTTATCCAATCGATGTGGGACCGCCCCCAAATCCACCGCCCTTTGGGGCCCAACGTCCTTACTAGCACACCGCCTCGGACCCAGCGTCCTCGCTCGCATTCGTTCCTTTATCCAATCGATGTGGGACCGCCCCCAAATCCACCCCCCTTTGGGGCCCAACGTCCTTACTAGTACACCACCTTGTGTCTACCCCCTTCGAGGAATAGCGAGAAGGCTAACACATCGTCCGGTGACTGGCTCTAATACCATTTGTAACGACCCAGATCCACCGCTAGAAGATATTTTCCTCTTTGGACTTCCCCTCCCCAACCAATGTGGGACATCACAATCCACCCCCTTCGGGACCCAACGTCCTCGCTGGCACTCGTTCCATTATCCAATCGATGTGGGACCGCCCCCAAATCCACCCCTCTTTGGGGCCCAACGTCCTTACTTGCACACCGCCTCGTGTCTACTCCTTCGGGGAATAGCGAGAAGGCTGGCACATCGTCCGGTGACTGGCTCTGATACCATTTGTAATGACCCAGATCCATCGCTAGCCGATATTTTCCTGGGCTTCCCCTAACAATGTGGGACATTGCATTGCTCAATCATCTATTTATAGAATAAAAATAAAGGGAGGAGGGAAGATTGAGGAAAGATTTGGTTAACATAATCTAAAAATAAAATCAGAAATATCGGGCAAGGAAGGAACTCCATTAAATTTTGTGTAACAATATATTCCCTACAACAGTAAGAATAGAAAGGAAAATATCATTATATATATATATATATGTGTGTGTGTGATATCCCACATTGGTTGGGGAGGAGAACAAATCACCCTTTATAAGGGTGTGGAAACCTTCCTCTAGCAGATGCGTTTTAAAGCCTTTGAGGGGAAGCTCGAAAGGGAAAGTTCAAATAGGACAATATCTGCTAGCGGTGGATTTGGGTCGTTACAAATGGTATCAGAGCCAGTCACTAGACGATGTGCCAGCCTTCTCGCTGTTCTCCGAAGGGGGTAGACACGAGGCAGTGCAGTGTGCCAGTAAGGACGCTGGGCCCCAAAGGGGGGTGGATTTGGGGGCGGTCCCACATCGATTGGATAAAGGAACGAGTGCCGGCGAGGACGCTGGGTCCCGTAGGGGGGGTGGATTGTGATGTCCCACATTCTAACGATAGGAGTAAGATACCTTCATGAAACCTTAAGGTTAGGTTACATACGAAAGAGCTATGGATATGAGAGATCGGTTAGGTTATATATAGTAAGGGATAGGTGTGTGATAGAACGAGTGCCGGCGAGGACGCTGGGTCCCGTAGGGGGGTGGATTGTGATGTCCCACATTCTAACGATAGGAGTAAGATACCTTCATGAAACCTTAAGGTTAGGTTACATACGAAAGAGCTATGGATATGAGAGATCAGTTAGGTTATATATAGTAAGGGATATGTGTGTGATAGATTGATAAAACGATAGCGTTAGGATACGTTCATGTGATGATATGACTAAGATATGTAGGTACAAGCGTTAAGGCTATGATAAGTTAGGGAACGATATGACCACAAAGTGTTTACACTATTCCATCACGAGGGTACGAACACGTACATCCACTAGGCAGGTGAAGTATCATTATGTTTTACATAATGCTGTCCTGACGGTTACTAATTTCAATGAGTGTCGGCAGAAGGAGAGCTACCAGAGAAGGCCCATCCGACAAGAAAAGGTGCCAAGTGGTGTGCGAACTGTCTAGTGAGCCCATACCCGCACGTATGGGCTGTGTGGATTTGGGTCGTTACAAATGGTATCAGAGCCAGTCACTAGACGATGTGCCAGCCTTCTCGCTGTTCTCCGAAGGGGGGTAGACATGAGCCAGTGCGGTGTGCCAGTAAGGACGCTGGACCCCAAAGGGGGGTGGATTTGGGGGCGGTCCCACATCGATTGGATAAAGGAACGAGTGCGGTATCAGAGCCAGTCACTAGACGATGTGCCAGCCTTCTTGCTGTTCTCCGAAGGGGGGTAGACATGAGCCAGTGCGGTGTGCCAGTAAGGACGCTGGACCCCAAAGGGGGGTGGATTTGGGGGCGGTCCCACATCGATTGGATAAAGGAACGAGTGCGGTATCAGAGCTAGTCACTAGACGATGTGCCAGCCTTCTCGCTGTTCTCCGAAGGGGGGTAGACATGAGCCAGTGCGGTGTGCCAGTAAGGACGCTGGACCCCAAAGGGGGGTGGATTTGGGGGCGGTCCCACATCGATTGGATAAAGGAACGAGTGCCAGCGAGGACGCTGGGTCCCGTAGGGGGGGTGGATTGTGATGTCCCACATTCTAACGATAGGAGTAAGATATGTTCATGTGATGATATGACTAAGATATGTAGGTACAAGCGTTAAGGCTATGATAAGTTAGGGAACGATATGACCACAAAGTGTTTACGCTATTCCATCACGAGGGTACGAACACGTACATCCACTAGGCAGGTGAAGTATCATTATGTTTTACATAATGCTGTCCTGACGGTTACTAATTTCAATGAGTGTCGGCAGAAGGAGAGCTACCAGAGAAAGCTCATCCGACAAGAAAAGGTGCCAAGTGGTGTGCGAACTGTCTAGTGAGCCCATACCCACACGTATGGGCTGTGTTGGTACACATCCAAGCTGCCCAATTAGAATAGTGCCGTAGGAAAAATAGACTGATATGATAGGTCCCGTCATTGCATTTAACCCCCTATAGTGGGGTCACTTACTAAGTATTTCTTAAAATACTCAAGCCACGTGCTACCTCTATTTCAGGTTAAGACCAAGAAATACTCAAGCAACGTGCTACCTCTATTTCAGGTTAAGACCAGCCATTCCTGTATGGCTGACGACAGCATCGCAACTCAAGACCATGGAACATGCATAGGGTAGTCGTGTTATTTTCTTAGACTATTTTTTATTTAAACGTTTATTGATTTTATTTCGTCTTTTATTGTGTCATTTTTAAAAGTGTTTTCACACACGTAAGTTCATGGCTATGTTTTAAGCTGAAGATTATGTTTTATGAAAGTTTAAATGAAGTATTTCCGCATTCATGTTTATGACATGTATACAGTAGCGTCCTTAAATTAAGTAGAAAATTTCAGGTCGTTACACATGGTCTCGAATTGCGATGCTGTCGTCAATCGTATAGGAATGTCTTGCCTTAACCTGAAAAATGTAGTAGCACATGGCTTGAGTATTTAAAGAAATAATCAGTAAGTGACCCCACTATTGGGGGTTAAATGCAAGAACATGTGGATGCAATGACGAGACCTATCCTTTCAATCTATTTTCCTACGGTACTATCCTAATGGGTAACTTGGATGTGTACCATATACTCTACACACATGTTATGGTATATATGTTGTCATATGATATGAAATATGTTATGGTACGAGATATGTTATAAATTGACATGTTTATGATATGATATATTGTGATGAAATATGTTATTGTATGATATGTATATGATGAAATGTTATATTAAAAGCATGAGACGTTATGTTATGTCTCCTAAATTGTGTGTGTACAACATGATATGTATGACATGAAATCACGATAAATTGCATGAAATATAACGCCGTTAGAATTATGTATGATATGAGAACTGAAGAATGAGAAACGATATGATATGAATGATGAACGATGTGTGAAATGATATGATATGTACAGAACGCTAGCGAGGTTGCATTATGTGTGCTCATGCATTGGGGGATACCCCTATTCCATCACGAAGGTATGGACGCGTACATCCACTAGGCAGACGAAGTATCATTATGTTTTACATAATGCTGTAGTGACGGTACTAATTCTAATGGGTGTTGGCAACAGGAGAGCTACCAGAGAAGGCTCGTCCGACAAGAAAAGGAGCCCAGCGACAGCATTTTTCAGGTTAAGGCAAGACATTCCTGTACGACTGACGATGGCATCGCAACTCGAGACCATGGCACATGCATAGGGTAGTTGTATTATTTTCTTAAACTTAGGCTAGAATAGGATGTTTTTTTATTTAAACGTTTATTTATTTTATTTAGTCTTTTATTGTGTCATTTTTAACCGTGTTTTCAAACACGTAAGTTCATGGGAGTGTTTTAAGCTGAAGTGTTATGTTTTATGAAGTCGTATTATTTTTAGGGTATGTTTGATGAAAGTTTAAATGAAGTACTTTTGTATTCAATGTTTATGATATGGATACCGTAGCGACCTTAAATTAAGTAGAAAATTTTGGGTCGTTACATGCGAAAAACCAGTCACGGTGTTTTTGACCTTATTTAATAAAAAAAATATCAATTTCTTTTTGCAGAATCCGGATTCCCGTTGACAATTTTCTATAACCCGGGTTCTCAAGTAGAATTATATATATATATATATATATATATAATATTTTTTATTTTATTTTTACATATTCCAATGGAAAAATATAAAACGCCTTAATATATCCACTAATTTTTCATAAATAACAATATAATATAATATTCTTCAAATTTAAATTTAAATATTGTAATATAGTTTTCCACACTTAAAAAATATTTATTTATTAAAATTTCTAGAAATAAAATATAGAGAATAAAATAGTTAACGATGTATAACAAAAAAAAAAAAATCTCTTTGTTTGTACTATATCAAAATACAAAATTAAATAGTTAATAAAAATTCATATGATTTAATTACATATTCCTAAACTTTGAAAAGACCATTTGTTATTTTAAGAGTGTCTATCTCTAAACTTTAAAAAATTATTATTTTTTAAATAAAAATTAATTCTAATTTTGGGTTAAATTAGTTCATTTCATTTACTTAAAATTTATAAACATTATTTATTTATTTTTATTTATTTTCAAACATTTAATTAACCAATTCAATTTCAATATATATTTTAAAAGTTGTGAAGAATAAATAAAAAAAATTATGAAATTAAATAAAACAATAAATATATACTTGCATGAATACATAAGTGGTAAGTAAAAATGTATATTCAATTTTAAGATTAACGGTGGATTAAATTTCATTAATCCTAAAACAAAATTCATAAACCAGCTCAATCTAGAAAATTTTCATTTATTTGAATCGCATCCAAACAAAAATCTAGGGGGTAATTAAACCTGGAAAGCCATAATGAATTCATTCTAGTTGAATTTCCAAGCATGGCATAATTAGTTCATAATTCATCGTTTTTCCATCGCATTCCATATTAAGTTTCCCATCTCTATATAAATCCTTCCCTTATTCTCAATCTTCATCTCATCTGTCATCAAAATTATATGGACTCAAACCCCTCCGATCATGGCCACTTTTATAGCCACTTTCATGTTCCTCCTCGCCCTAACCAACGCTCAAAACGCTCCCAGTGACTACCTCGCGCATCACAACTGCGCTCGAGCGCAGGTCGGCGTCGGCCCCATGCAATGGAGCAACACCGTGTCCGCGTACGCTCAAGCCTATGCGTTAAAAAGATAGGGCGACTGCGCCATGGTTCACTCAACCGGGCCGTACGGCGAAAACATAGCTGTGGGCTACTACCTTGAGTTCACCGGGGTGGATGCGGTGAAGCTGTGGGCGGACGAGAAGCCGCTGTATGATCATGCGTCGAATAAATGCGTGGGTGGTGAATGTGGGCACTACACTCAGATGGTGTGGCGGAGCTCGGTGCGACTTGGATGTGCTAGAGTGCCCTGTAAGGGTAATTCTCACTTTGTTGTTTGTAATTATGATCCTCCTCGCAACTATATTGGGAAAAGCCTTATGATTCTTCTTTATAGAGAGCTTTGGCTTGAAAATTTTATGAATGGTAATAAAGTTTGTGAGAGAATCATGAATTTATGAATTGAAATAAAGTTATGGACTAATTATCTACTGAAAATCTTCGCCCAAAACTGCAAAAATTAATGGTGAATTATCAAATGAATCAGGAATCTCCACAATAGTACGATATTATCAACTTTTCTACCAAAAAAACTGCAAAAAAAAAAATAAATAAATAATAATAATAAATGGAGAATTAATGAGTTTTAGAAATCACTAATCTTGTATGATATTGTCTATTTTTCTACCCAAAATTGCATAAATAAATGGAGAAGTAGTGAGATTTAGAAATCATTAATGTCCACCGTGGTATGATTTTGTTTGCTTTTCTACCCAAAACTGTAAAAAGAAATGGAGAATTACTGAGTTTTAGAAATCACTAATCTCTACAATGATATGGTATTGTCTATTTTGAGCATAAGTACTTTGTGCTTGTACAAACTGTCATGTGAATTGAGATGTATTCGTTACTTATAAACATATGATCATTTCTTAAATTGATCAATGTGAGACTCACTCTTACCAATCTTCATATCCGAGAGAATAGCTGCCCATTGCTGTTTGAAGTCGCTGGAAATAAATACCCACGACAGAGGTGCGAAAAATCCAGTACCACGCTGGAAAAGCAAACGTGGTCGTAGATTCTTTGAGTAGAAAGACGGTCCACTCGTAGGCCCTCATTACAAGGGAAGTAAGGGTACAAAGAGAATTAGAGCGAGCCAACATAGCTATAGCGACCGAGGGAGTCATAGCACAGCTGGCCCGACTCACAGTAAAACCTACGCTTAGGCAGAGAATTATTACCTCCCAACGTGAGGATCTTAACCTACAGAAAGTCCTAGGACAGCTAGACGAAAGTCCAGTAGATGGATTCTCGAAGTCCTCAGATGAAGAACTATTATATCGGGGACGCTTATGTGTTCCAGCAATAGAGGATTTAAGGAAGAGATACTGACGAAAGCTCACAACTCGCCATTTGCCATGCATCCAGGAGGGACTAAGATGTACCAAGATTTAAAACAACACTTTTGGTGGAAGAGCATGAAGAGGGACGTGGCCGAGTTTGTGAGCAAGTGCTTAGTTTGTCAACAAGTGAAAGCTCTTAGAAAAAAGGCGGCGGGGTTGTTGCAGCCCCTAAGCATACCGGAGTGGAAGTGGGAAAACATAGCAATTGACTTCATAGTAGGATTACCCAAAACGCCCAAAGGCTATACAGTGATCTGGGAAGTTGTCGATAGGTTGACCATGTCGGCACACTTCCTTCCTGGGAAAGCTACATATAGAATTGACAGTTGGGCACAACTGTATGTGAAAGAAATAGTAAGACTACATGGAGTCCCAGTGTCTATAGTGTCGGATCGGGATCCACGCTTTACGTCAGCGTTCTGGCGTGGACTTCAAAAAGTGCTGGGTACCCGCCTCGACTTTAGTACCGCCTTCCACCCCCAAATAGATGGACAAACGGAGCGTTTAAACCAAATTCTAGAGGATATGTTACGCGCTTGTGTACTAGATTTTAAGGGAAGTTAGGATTCCAAACTCCACTTTATGGAATTCTCGTATAATAACAGCTTCCAAGACGCTATTGGTATGGCATCGTTTGAGGCCCTGTATGGAAAATGGTGTAGATCCCCACTATGTTGGGACGAAGTAGGCGAGAGAGAGTTAGTAGGATCTGAGCTGGTTCGACTCACCAATGAGGCTGTCCAGAAAATTCAAGCGAGGATGCGTACTGCTCAAAGTAGACAGAAAAGCTATGTCAATGTAAGGCGTAGAACTTAGAGTTCGAGATAGGGAACCTAGTATTCCTCAAGGTGGACCCTATGAAAGGTGTCTTGAGGTTCGGACGTAAAGGCAAGTTAATTCCTAAATTCAGTGGGCCATTCGAGATTCTAGAGCGAATTGGTCCAGTAGCGTTTAAGTTAGCCCTACCTCCCGCCTTCTCAGGAGTGCACGATGTATTTCACGTATCAATGCTGAGGAAGTACATTATGGACCCTATCCACGTAATAGACTACGAACCACTCCAACTCAATGAAGATCTGAGCTACGAGGAAAAACCAGTAAAAATCTTAGCCAGAGAAGTAAATTTCTTACGCAACAGGAACATTGCGTTCGTTAAGGTGCTATGGCAGAATCAGCATAGTGAGGAAGCCACGTGGGAGCGTGAGGACGAAATAAGAGAAAAACACCCCGAGTTAGTACAAGAATTTGAGACTTTCAAGGACGAAAGTTCTTTTTAGGGGTATATAATGTAATGACCCGGGAAAAAGAAGAGGAAAAGGAAAAAGAAAAAGAAAAAAAAACTCAGTCGCCGGAAAACCTGCGAGTTTTTCAGCGACCGCTGAGTTTCGCGGATCCCACGCGAAACGGCAACCGCACCCCGCTCACCCTTCTGCCCACGACTCCCAGAACACCTCAGATTACCTGCAAGCAAAGAAAAGAAAGAAAAGACGTGAGAGAGAGAGATTTCGAGTAACGCCAGCGAGTTGCAAACTTTTAACGACGAGTCCCAAACCACCCAAAAACCGACGCCAAACGCTCAGTTACCATCACGAGAAGGATCCCTAACGATAGCAAAATAACTCAAGGTACGTTTTGTGTCTTTTCATAAGCGTCGTCGTTGGTAAATAAGGTCGGAAAATTAGATTTTCCTTAACGTTCTTAGATCTGTGGTTTTTGGAATTTTTAGGCCACAAAACTTTGAGGAAGGAAAGTGGGACGACAAACAAAGAGGAAAAGGAAGAAAGAGGACTGGAATCGGCAATGCAAACGCCGCGGGAATGAGAGAGAGAACGAGCTAGAAAATTGCGCAGAAGTTCGATAAGGAAGAAGGATCCATCGGATTCGGTCAGCCCGAACCGAGTACCCAGACATGAGGCCAAAATCAATCTAAGTCCAGCCCATGAAATCGAGGTCCAAATTCAGATTCGGCCAAAACCTCAATCCAACCCAGTAGCCGACGGTTTAGCTGAACCAACCTCAGACCAGACCCACGGTCCAACCGAATCGGCCTACAACCCAAACACCTGTGGCCCAGTCCAGTAAGCCGAGGCTCAACGATCAGTCTGGCCCAGTAGCCTTCTACAAACAACGACCCGAACTGCGACCTTAATCGGACTGTGACCTGCGCCTCGACCCGACGCCACCGCCCGATGTGGCACGTTCTCCTGCTGCCACGTGGCACACAGCGGTGCAGGCGGTCCCTTAGCTTGACTCGGGCTCCCTCCAGCGACGCTCCAGGGCTATTTCGACTCGGCTTCTCGGATTTTAGCCCGATTTCAACCGTTTCTACCCTTTCGGACCTATTTTTGGCCTCGATTAAGGTATTCGAGGCCGTTTTAGAGCCGTATTTCACATTTATTGAGTTATTAGTAATTTAATTGTGAAAATACTAATGGAAGGTGGCGAACGGTGTGATAGAAAACAAACTCCGGCAATGTAGGAAGCAACTCTCAAGGAACGGGAGCTTACGTTAGCTAATTAGGAAGTAGTTCGGCCAAGAGCAACCAAGTAAGTGGCCTTACACTGAGAATAGCTGCCAATTGTTGTGTGTATTTTCTTTATCTTTCATTTTCTTTTCTTTGTTTCTGTTAGTCTTCTCTCTAGATTGACAACCTAAGTAATTGCAACAATCAAGAATATCTAAAATATCATTGGTTGTGATTTTCTCAAACTCATACAAAATTAGTCTCTCTAGATTGACAACCTAAGTAATTGCAACAATCAAGAATATCTAAAATATCATTGGTTGTGATTTTCTCAAACTCATACAAAGTTCGTCTCTCTATATTGACAACCTAAGTAATTGCAACAATCAAGAATATCTAAAATATCATTGGTTGTGATTTTCTCAAACTCATACAAAATTCTCTTCATTTAATCTCTCATTCAAAACTAAATTATTGTAACCAAATTAATATCATTTCATAAAATAAAAGGCAGATTTAACATATGACTACTGACCTTTTAAAATGACATATATCCTCGGTGGAACTAAATCTGCTTAAACCTTTTGTTTTTTCTATTTGTTTTCGTAAGAAGGAAGAAATTCTGATATGGGTAAATCTGCTGTTGTTTTTACAGAAAAAAGAATTCCATAGGCAGATTTATTTTTAGGGAAAGAGTGGTGAGAGATGGAAGGAGAGAGGAGGGATCGGTTACCAAATTTTTTTTTTAATTTTTATTATTTATTTATTATTATTATTATTATTATTATTATTATTACTATTTTTTTTTTCTGGTTGTTACATCAATTTCTTTTTATACAACAGTAACAAGAGAAAGTAAAATTTTCAATAAAAACATAATTATAGATATATAACATTTCAACACTTTTAACCATGGACCAATATAAATTAGAGAAATAATTTATAGAGTTCAAACTTGAAACTGATGTTATTGGCTCACATAGGTTGGCTTGGATTTCAAAGGATAGAATCGAACTTTCATTAAGGATATATTCGTGACAACAACTTAAGCTAACTAGGTAAGTGACCTTACTATCGACATGGTTATATTTGATGTTGACATGTGCCATGTGGTTCTGCACGTGTCATATATATTGATATGTGTGAATTGTTTGTGGATCGATATGCTTATGATATGTTATGTATATGTTATAATATGTGAATTGTATGATAATAATCACGGTACGATGTGCTCAATGATATGTTTGAGAAAGGATACGAGAAAGATGCACAAAACGAAATGTAACGATAGGAGTAAGATACGTTCATGATATGTTAAGGTTAGGTTACATACCAAAGTGCTATGGATATGAGAGTTTGATAAAAGAATACGGTTAGGTTATGGGTAGAAAGGGATAGGTTTGTGATAGATTGTTAGAACGACAGCGTTAGGATATGTTCCTATGATGATATGACTAAGGTACGTTCATGTAACGATATGACCTTGATAGGTATAAGAACGTTAAGACTATGATAAGTTAGGGAACGATATGACCACAATGTTTACGATATGATATGATTATGATATGATTATGATATGACATGTGAATGACAGAGATATATATATATATGTTATCATATGATATGAAATATGTTATGGTACGAGATATGTGATAAATTGACATGTTTATGATATGATATATTGTGATGCAATATGTTATGGTATGATATGTATATGATGAAATGTTATATTAAAAGCATGAGTCGTTATGTTATGTCTCCTAATTCTAATGGGTGTCGGCAGCAGGAGAGCTACTAGAGAAGACTCGTTCGACAAGATAAGGGGCCTGCGGCAGCATTTTTCAGGTTAAGGCAAGATGTTCCTGTACAACTGACGACGACATCGCAACTCGAGACAATGGCACATGCATAGGGTAGTCGTATTATTTTCTTAGACTTAGGCTAGAATAGGATGTTTTTTTATTTAAACGTTTATTTATTTATTTAGTCTTTTATTGTGTCATTTTTAACCGTGGTTTCAAACACGTAAGTCCATGGCAGTGTTTTAAGCTTAAGTGTCATGTTTTATAAACTCGTATTATTTTAAGGTTATGTTTGATGAAAGTTTAAATGAAATACTTCCACATTCAATGTTTATGATATGATACAGTAGCGACCTTAAATTAAGTAGAAAATTTCGGGTCGTTACATGCGAAAAACCAGTCACGGTGTTTTTGGCCTCATTTAATAAAAAAAAAGATTAATTTCTTTTTGCAGATCCGGATTCCCGTGGACAATTTTCTATAACCGGGTTCTCAAGTAGAATTTTTTTTAACATAATTCCAATGGAAAATATAAAACGCCTTAATAAATCCAATAATGTTTCATAAATAATAATATAATATAATATTCTACTACCCTAATTTCTACAAATTTAAATATAAATATTGTAATACAGTTTTTAAGGCTTAAAAAATATTTATTTACTAAAATTTCTAGAAATAAAATATAGAGAAAAAAATGGTTAACTATGTTAAAAAAAAAAAAAAAAAAAAATCTCTTTATTTGCCTATATCAAAATATAAAATTAAATAGTTAATAAAAAGTCATATGATTTAATTACATATTCCTAAACTTTAAAAAGAGTAGGATAAAAAAATGTTTAACAATTTGTTATTTTAAAAGTGTCTGTAAACTTAAAAAAAAATTATTATTTTTTTAAATAAAAATTTAATCTATTGAACTACTATTTTTAAAATTATGAATTTATCGATTAGAATTGAAAGTTTAATGGATCAAGTCAGATTAACTATAGTGCAGCCAAGTGAGTCAATTGAGTTAGCCACTAGCGGACTCTACCACCTCTACCACTAACTGAGTCAATCGGCTACAATTGAAAGTTGATTTTCTGTTCTTCCTGTGATTCGCTCGGATTCTCTGTTATATAATAAACCCAACCTAAATCAATTACAAAATTTTTGGGTTAAATGAGTTCATTTCATCTACTCAAAATTTTAAGTAAAATATTAACATTATTTATTTTCAAACATTTAATTAACCAATTCAATTTCAATATATGTTTTAAAAAGTTGTTGAAGAATAAATAAATTTTTTTTAAAATTAAATAAAACAAGAAATATATACGTGCATGAATACATAAGTGGTAAGTAAAAATGTATATTAAATTTTAAGATTAACGGTGGATTAAGTTTCATTAATCCTAAAACAAAATTCATAAACCAGCTCAATCTAGAAAAATTTCATTTATTTGAATCGAATCCAAACAAAAATCTAGGGGTAATTAAACATGGAAAGCCAGAATGAATTCATTCTAGTTGAATTTCCAAGCATGGCATAATTAGTTCATAATTCATCGTTTTCCCATCGCATTCCATATTAAGTTTCCCATCTCTATATAAATCCTTCCCTTATTCTCAATCTTCATCTCATCTGTCATCGGAATTATGTGGACTCAAACTCCTCCGATCATGGCCACTTTTATACCCACTTTCATGTTCCTCCTCGCCCTAACCAACGCTCAAAACGCTCCCAGTGACTACCTCGCGCATCACAACCGCGCTCGAGCGCAGGTCGGCGTCAGCCCCATGCAATGGAGCAACACCGTGGCCGCGTACGCTCAATCCTATGCGTTAAAAAGATAGGGTGACTGCGCCATGGTTCACTCAACAGGGTCGTACGACGAAAACATAGTTGTGGGCTACTACCCTGAGTTCACCGGGGCGGATGCGGTGAAGCTGTGGGCGGACGAGAAGCCGCTGTATGATCATGCGTCGAATAAATGCGTGGGTGGTGAATGTGGGCACTACACTCAGATGGTGTGGCGGAGCTCGGTGCGGCTTGGATGTGCTAGAGTGTCCTGTAAGGGTAATTCTCACTTTGTTGTTTGTAATTATGATCCTCCTAGCAACTATATTCGGGAAAAGCCTTATGATTCTTCTTTATAGAGAGCTTTGGCTTGTAATAAATTTTATGAATTATAATAAAGATTGTATGAATTATGATGATGTATGAGTATGACGTTTTTCTGTGATGTATGTTAAATGTATGTTATTTATTTTTTTGATGCATGACGTACATGTTATATTTGATACCTTTAATGGCTTCTATGATGAGTATGATGTATGCATGACGATGTTATTAACATGATGATGTTTTCCATGGTGAACATGCCTTATGATGTTCTATGCCATATTGCATCACGTCGTATATCGACATAGGACAGAACCCTAAGAGTATGAAAATGATATTAATGTAAATATCAATGAGCACGTGCTACACAGTGTAACAAAGAGATGAGACTAGAGGGTCGTGTCAGAAGAGACGTATAATTGGATTTAGAGGGACCTCATGCATATTGTGTGCTCATAAGCATAGGGCTACTCCCCTTAGAGATGATGAGTGCGGACGCGCACCTATATGATGATGAGTGCAAATGCGCACAAATGAGGGTGTTCATGAGGTGCATGACACTATGGGGTTCTGCTGACCTCCGGACGTCGCTACAGATTAGCTTGACCAGAGGGTCTAGGGGGTGTGCGAGCGCCCTGTTGATTCACACTCGCACATGTGAGTCGTGTGTAGGGAAGTACTACACATCCAATTTGTCCGAGACTGGAGGCTACCCTTATGATGATTAGAGATAGGTCCCTAATTCATGATTGCATGTGTTTACATTTGCATGGCCCCCTATAGTGGGGTCATTTACTGAGTATTTCTTCGAAATACTCAGGCTGTGTGTCATATTATTTTTCAGGTAAAGGCAAGGCGCCTATGTACGGTTGACGGCGACATCGTGATCAGAGACTGTGGCGCGTGCATATTTAAAATTCCTAGTCTTGGTTAGAATAGGGTGTTTGCATTTCATTTGTTTAAATTATTTAATTTGTAATTATTTTTATCTTATTTTGAACTCTAGCATGATGTTTGAAACACGTAAGTCCGGCAATATTTTCTAGTGATTTAATGTATTCTGAAGTTTTAAATTTTTAACTATTTAAGATGAGCATCTTTGGAGTTATATTCTGCATTAGAGATGAGCATGAGACATCAGTGACGACTATGGATATGTGGAAATTTAGGGTCGTTACACAAATTGCCTCCAAGACCCCAAAGTCAATGGTTTGAACTTGTTGGAACAAACACGTGATTCACTTTGTATTTTACAAATGTCTCATCATTTATAACTACTTTACTAATTAAGAATTTTATTTAAATAGAGATAATTGATTTTTATTTTTATTTTAAACAGGTAAAGTTGCAAAATGAAAAGTGTACAAGAGAGCAAAGCCTAAAATAAGAATAAATGTCATAAGCCAATTTGAACTCAAATGAAAGCCAGAGAAAGAAACTAGATAACAATAGTTTAATAATGTGCCTATGTTATTTTGTCTTGTACTCGAATCATATTTTTGCAAAACTTTAATTATTTTTTATTTAGTTGTTGGTGGAGTTAGTTATTTGGTTAGTTATTCATCCCACTATTGATTGTGCAAACTGCTATGAGCATATGTATAAATTCTTTTTGTATCCACCAAGCTATTCTCAATTATCTTCTACCATATCAAGTTCTTTGATAAAGAGAGTAATCGAGTTCAAATGCATTTGGTGCTTTAGGGCATCACACTTTGCATTCCATTGGAATATCTTTGGTAATTTAGACGATTTTGATGTTTATTATTATTATTATTATTATTATTATTTTTGAAGTTTTGGATGATCTGTGTTCATTTTCTTTGGTTTATAATCTTTAGAAATTTTGTATCTCAGTGACGATTTCTTCTTTGGTTTAAAATATTTATATTGAAGCTTCACACACGAACAAACGGTTGAAATAAATAGAGGACCAGTTGTGGTGCCTTACGTGAGATGCATGTCAAATTCGAGGTGCAAACAGGTTATCTGAAAGGTGTCTATACTTCTCTTGGCTTTCAAAAATTTTCTTTGTGCTTTGGTACAATGTGGTTAAAATATTATTAATTCACATCCCAAAAGCTTTTTTTCTCTGACCATTTTTTCATTCTTAATAAAGGTGTACCGCTTACTCCTTTTTTGCAATTTCTTAGAGGGCCAACATTGACAAGCTTGGAAGAGTTTCTTTCTCTTTTTAATTTTGTACTTTACTTTTTAGAGAATGTATTACGCTTGACTTCAAGCTTATTGAAAACGTCTATGATAAGTTCAGCAGCAGATTGTTAGAGCAGATAACATAAACAATTGGATCTCAAGTGCGGTTTTATTAATTCTAAGCATGACAATACATAGCGTTTACAAAAAGATAGAAACCACAAATAAGGCAAAGTAGTTGAACATAAAAATATCTAGAAAAAATATCGAAAATTACTAAGAGTCCCAAAGAACAATATATAGTATATAGCCTTTACAAAAAGATAGAAACCACAAATAAGGCAAAGTAGTTGAACATAAAAATATCTAGAAAAAATATTGGCAGAAAATTACTAAGAGTCCCATAGAATAGGACACTAAAGACAACTATATTTGAAATAGAAGTTAGACTAGACTAGTAACTCCTAACATTCTCTCCCTTAAACTTATTCTAGTTTTTTTTTACAAGAATTAGTTTAAGTCTAAAATATCACATACACCAAGCTTTTTAGGTAGTTTCTGAAATGCTTCCAACTTTGTCAATAAATAAGCAAGTTGATCTCGAGTACCACAGAACACTAAGTTGACAGTGCCTTCTTTTGTAAGATCTCTAAAAAAATGAAATCTCACACTTATGTGCTTAGAACGACCATGTAGAACTGGGTTTTATGACAGCTTAATAGTTGAAGCATTATCACACATAAGTTTGGTTCCTTCTGTCAGTAAAGAACAGATTTCCTTGAGTATTCTTCTCATCCAAACAGCTTGACATGCACATGCAACAGCAACAAATTCTACCTTTGTGGTTGATAAGGTGACTATAGGTTGCTTTCTAGATGACCAAGCCACTGCTCCTTCACTCATCATAAACACATAGCCTGAAGTGCTTTTGCGGTCTTCTATGTCGCCGACATAGTCACTATCAGTAAAACCGATCAGCTCACTCACTCCTCCCCTTTTGTAGAATACACCATAGTTAACTGTACCTTTCAAGTACCTCAAAGTAGTTTTTGCTACTACAAAATGTTGTTGCGTTGGACAAGCCATAAAATGACTTATTAGACTGACAACAAACATAAGATTAGGACGAGTGGCAGTAAGATACATCAAGCTTCCTACTATTTGTTTGAGAAAAGTTTCATCCATTTTGATGCCATTTTCATCTTTACCAATTTTTTGTCTTGGAACGATTACAGACAGAATTGTAATTTTTTATCTCAAATTGCTTCAAAACCTCAGCTGTATACTTCCTTTGACATATAAAAATTCCATATGATCGTTATTTTACTTCAATCCATAGAAAGAACCTCATTTGTCCTAGATTAGTCATATCAAACTCCTTTTTCATGGAATATTTAAATTCTCCCAGTAATGTTTCATCATTGCTAGTAAACAAAAGATCATCAACATATATGCTTACAATCAAAATGTTACCTTTCTTCCTTTTAACAAAGAGTGTATGCTCACTAGAACTGCTCTCAAAACCTTCTTTGATGAAGTAGGATTTGATTCGGCTGAACCGAGCTCTAGGTGCATGGTTTAACCCGTAGTGTGCTTTGTTGAGCTTATACACCATATGTTCACTCTCCCTTTTTTCATAGCCTCTTGGTTGTTCTACAAAGATATCTTCTTTCAATTCTCCATGTAGAAAAGCTTATTTTACAACCCTTTCTGAGATGCAAAAGCTATGATCATCCTCACAGTATCCATTCTAGCTACCGGCACAAAAAATTTAGTGAAATCATTTCCATGCTCTTGTGTGCATCCTTTTACCACTAATCTTGCCTTGTATTTATTAACCTCTCCAAGCTCATTTTTCTTAGTTTTATAAATTCATTTTACCCCAATTTTCTTAGCACCAACATGTAGAGCTACTAGGTCTGATTTTTTTCAATGGATTTAATCTATGGCAATCCTCCACTTTGAGTTTCTGACTGCTTTCTCATACTTTATAGGATCTGAATTTGTAAAAAATGTCATGTTTACATCATCTTCTTCAGACAAACCTTCACCAGAAACATAATCAGTTGACCATATAGGTGGGCATCGACTTCTACCCTCCCTTATAGCAAAACCTGGTTCGATTTCATTAGCAAGGACAATAGCAGGTGCAGCAGCAGGTACAACAGCAGTTACAACAGTAGGTTCAATTTCACCATCTGAGTTAATCGATGAAGTTGAACCTGTGTGTTGTTATGTGTCTTCTTCCATTGCAGTTGAAATTTCAATGCTTTCTCCCCAATCTAAATCAATTTCATTTTCAGAATTTTTCCAATCCCATTCATGATCCTCATAGAAAATCACATCGCGGCTAACTATGATTTTGTTTGCAACAGGATTAAACATTCTGTACACTTTGGTTTCACCACTGATTCCAAATGAAACACAACTTACACTTTTATCCTCAAGCTTTTTCCTCTTAGCATCTGGACTATGAACATATCCCACACATCCGAAAACTCAAAAATAGTCAACCGATGGTTTTACTCCACTCCAAGCCTCTTCTAGTGTCACATCTTTTACTACAAGAGTTGGTGATCGATTTAAGACATGATTCACCCATATAACAGCTTCAGGCCAGAATCTCTTTAATACTTTCTTTTCTGTTAACACAGCTCTTACCAGGTTCATCACTGTACGATTTTTACGTTCAGCTACTCCATTTTGTTGTGGAGTATAAGTTGTGGTTAGTTGTCTCTTCACTCCATGCTGCTTGCAAAAGTCATTAAATTCTGCTGAATTGAATTCTCCTCCTCTATCTATTCTCAGGCATTTTATGGGCATTCAAACTACTTTTTCCACCACAATTTTGAAACATTTAAAATGGTAAAATGTTTAGGGTTTTCTGGAAGAAAATACATCCATGCCTTCTTAGAAAAATCATCTATAAAACACAACAGATACCTTTTTCCGCTGCTTGAATGCGGATTAATCGGACCACACAAATCTGCATGAACAGTACATTTACTACATTTTCTTGAAGTTTTCCAACGCTTAAAAGATTGTTTTTGAGTTCAGGTGCCCAATATACTTCTCCAACGATATAACAATTTTCTTGCAAAAACAATTTTACAGTACCTTTTCCGGACACTTTCATTCTGGTATTATTTCCAAGCTTGACACTGTGAGTAAAAGTTTTGTCTAAGCTTGAAAACATGTTTTCATTACCACACATGTGATTTGAGCAACCCGAGTCTAAGAACTAGGCGTCACTTCTCTTTGATCCATGAAGTTCTACATAGGCCATCAGCAGCATCTCATCTTCTTCGTCAAGCTCAACATAATTTGCTTCATTCTTCCACTTTTGACATTCATACTGAAAATGTCCTAAGTTGTGACTTATAACATTCAACAGTTGCTTTGTTGAAATTTATTCTCCCTTTTCCACGGCCTCTTCCTCTGTACGTTCCTCTCCCTTTGTTGTTTGTACTTGATCGACCTACAACATTCAACACCTGTTCTTCATCATTGTTGTTGGGGTGTCAAATTTCTGTTCATACACCACTAATGAACTTTGTAACTCATCAATGGACACAGTATCAATATCCTTTCATTCTTCAATGGACACTACAACGTATGCAAATTTGTCAGTTAGGGTGCATAGGATTTTTTCTACAATTTTCTCTTCTGATATTTATTCTCCATTGCTTCTCATCTTATTAGCAACCTGCATCACTCTTGCAAAATACTCAGTGATGGTTTCATCCTTTCTCATCTCAAGAACCTCAAACTCTCTTCTAAGTGATTTCTTCACTCTCTGGTTTCCACCAAACTTTCTCTACATTGAGTTCCAAACAATCTTAGATGTGCGACGGTCCACGATTTGTTCAAAGACAGTTCGATCAATCGCCTGGTACAGGTAATGCTTTACCTGATGATCCTTGACTCTAACATCGTCAAGATGTTCTTATTGCGCAGCAGTCAATTTTGTCACTTCTGCTGGTTTCAAAAAACCATTTTCCACCAAGCTCCATAAGCTTTTTGCTTTAAGCAAGTTCTTCATCAATTCACTCCAATGATCATAGTGACCATCAAAGTGAGGAATTTTTGTTAATGTTTTGTCGTTACCCATTCTCTCACTCTTTGATACTCTCAGTGTTTGATCACTTGAAGATTACAACTTCTTTCCAGCCAGCTCTGCTACCAATTGATAAGTTCGACAGTAGATTGTTAGAGCAGAGAATATAAACAATTGGATCTCAAGTGCGGTTTTATTAATTCTAAGCATGGCAATATATAGCCTTTACAAAAAAATAGAAACCTAAAGTAGTTGAACATAAAAATATATAGAAAAATATGAGCAGAACCGAAAGAATAGGACTCCCTAAAGACTAGAACTATATTTGAAACAGGAGTTGACTAGATCAGTAACTCGTAATAGTCTATGCAAAAATATAAGACCCTAACATCCAAAACCTAGTACGAAACTTCAAAGTCGTTCTTGGAAAGCAAGTGGTGAAAAAAAGAAAGAGTTATGATCATTAATTTTTAAGATCTAGTAGAAATTGTTAAACATTCATAAATTTGATCCATATTATAAGAAAAACACATTCTATTTTCCCCTGACAATTTTTATGTCATTTTTTAAAAAAGAACCATTGCCAACCTTTCTTCATGGATTCTCAAATGGGCACCATTGGCAAGTTCATAGGAGCTTCTTTCTCGTTTAAATTTCGTAGTTTTCTTCTCCAAGATCTTACTCGGCCTAGGTTCTTGCGGATTTAAAACCTCTAGTCATAAATATAAGACCCCAACACCCAAATTTTATCTAGAAACTCTAAGACGGGTCATGAAAAGCACGTGATGAAAAAAAAATTTAATTAGTGTCAACATATATAACCTTCACAGTGGGAAATATTAAATACTAATGAATTTGACCAATCTTTTAAGAAAAAAAAGACGTCCCAAATGTTTTTTCTTCCTCGGGTCATATTTTCGTCATTTTTAAAGGGGTACCATTGGCCTTTTTTTTATTTTGCAGTTCCTCAAAGGGGCACCATTGGCAAGCTCGAAAGAGCTTCCTTCCGGTTTTAATCTTTGTACTTTACTTCTTATATATTGTACTAGGCCTAACTTCCAGCTTAAATAAAACTACTTTCCATGAGTGTAAGACTCTAATGCCCAAAACCTAGCAAGAAACTCCAAAGCAGGTCAAGGAAAACACTTGGTAAAAAAAAATTGTAGAGTGATAAAAAAATTTCAACTTCGTAGTTCGGAATGTTAAATATTCCTGTGTTTGGCCATCTCTTGAGGGAAAAAAAAACACTCCAATAAGTTTTTTTTTCCTCATACCATTTTCCCTTTATGGGTACCATTTTTTTCTCATATCTTTTCTCATTTTCCAATTATCATATGAAGCATAATTCTGACGGGTTATATTTCATTTCATTTATCGTGATATCATGTCATTCATAACATGCTGTATACATACAATTTAGAAAACATAATATAACGCTCCATGCTTTTAACATGACATTTGATAACGTGCAATTCATACAACAATTACCTGAATGGTCACACAAAACAATCTAAACATAACATATCATATCACAATATATCGTATCATAAACATGTCATATCGTAAACACTTCGTGGTCATATCATTCCCTAACTTATCATAGCCTTAATATTCTTATACCTATCACAATCATATCGTTATGTGAACGTACCTTAGTCATATCATCACAGGAACGTATCCTAACGCTATCGTTCTATCACTTTATCACAAACCTATCCCTTTCTACCCATAACCTAACCATATTCTTTCATCAATCTCTCATATCCATAGCACTCCGGTATGTAACCTAACCTTAATGTTTCATGAACGTATCTTACTCCTATCGTTACATTTCGTTTTGTGCATCCTTCTCGTATCTTATCTCAAACATATCATTGAACACATCGTACGTAATTATTATCATACAACTCACATATTATAACATATACATAACATATAAGAAGCATATTGATCCACAAACGATTCACACATATCAATTTATATGACACGTGCAGAACCATAGGACACATGTCAACATCAAATATAACCATGCCGATAGTAAGATCGCTTACTTGATTAGCTTAGGCTGGTGTCACTGATTTATCCTTAAGAAAGTTCGATTTTTTTCTTTGTATACAAGTCAACCTATATGAACCATGACATCAATTTCAATTTCAATTCTCTAAATTTTACAATGGTCTATGTGTTAGACTTGACGTGAACATTGGAGACTTTATGATTAGAGTCTTGGATATATATATATATATAATTCTATTTTCATTAAATACTTATTTTCTATTCTTACTGTTTTAGGGAATATATCTCGACAACATTTTCGCTCTTCCAAATCTTTCCCACTCACTCTCTGTATTTATTTTAATTTTGTAAACAAATATTATTGGCCAATTTTGTTAATCAATTTTCTTTCCAAAATTATACCTTTTTTCTCTTTGTATTTTCTTATTTTCTTACTTTCTTGTAATCTAATTCTATTTCTTCTCTTATTTTAATTCCGTGAGAGTTTAATTAAGACAAGTATTTTCACGCATTTTCTTATTTTTATTTTATTTTAATTCCTTAAGGTTTAATACATTGAAGGCCAATTTTTTAATTGATTGTTTGACTACTGATCTTAGATTGTGATTTATAAAACTCCTAACTAAAATCTGATTGATTCTAAAGTCATTTGAACTCAACAAAAAAATCTAAATAATTGGATAAGAAAAAAAAAATCTAATTGATTTCTTATAACAAATTAAAAGAAGTTTCAAAAGATCTAAATTAATTTCTTATAACACATCAAAAGAGGTCTAAAATATAACTTACAAACAAAATATCTTTCTAAGGTAGATCTATGTAGATCTAGAGCTTGTAAATCTGCTAATAGGTATTTCTGTTTTCTCAAATCTAACCTTTTTTTTGTTTCTGTTTTTCATTTAGTAGGAATTGTGAGGTGGGGAGAGAGTATTGGGGAATGGACGACGGTTAGAGAGAGAAGTGGAGAAGAATTGTTTTTATTTTTAGTTTTTATTAATTTATTATTATTTTTTTAAAGGGAATAATAATTTTTATTTGTTTATTTATTTTTGGACTATTACAAAAAGTTTAATGTAAATGGAGAAGTATTCCTCACTTATAAATTTATGATCATTTCTTAAATTAGTCCATGTGAGACTCTCTCCTACCAATCTTGGACACTAATCTTGGACCACGAGAATAACTGCCTGTTTGAAGTCACTAGGAAGAAATACCCACGGCGTAGGTGTGAAAAACTAGTCACGGTGTTTCTAACCTCATTTAATGAAAAAAAAGATCAATTTCTTTTTGCAGAATCCGGATTCCCATGGACAATTTTCTATAACCGGGTTCTCAAGCAGAATCTTTTTTTTCATATATATATAATATTTTTTTAATGCCTTAATAAATTCAATAATGTTTCATAAATGATAATATAATATAATAGTCTACTAACCTAATTTCTATTTTCGCAGGAATTGTGAGGTAGGTTGAGGAGACTCCAAATAAGTGGGAAAGAATTGTTTTTATTTTTTTTATTTATTAATTTATTATTATTATTTTTTATAAATTTATGATCATTACTTAAATTAGTGAATGTGAGACTCTCTCCTACCAAGGACATAGAGAATAGATGTCAATTGTTGTTTGAAGTCACCGGAAAGAAATACCTACTGCCGAGGTGAGGTGCGATGTAATAGCCCACAAAAACAAAAAAATTAAATAAATAAACAAAAAAATAATTGTAAAAAAAAAGAAAAAAAAAAGAAAAAGAGAAACAACCCTTACCTACTGACCTTTCATCCCTTCCCCAATTATCTCTCCTCAACCCATCTGCAAAAAAAAATCACAGTTTACTAAAAGAAACAAAAAACCATTGCCAGATTTAATTTGAGAAAAAAATGAGAATGGTCTTGACCTAGTTGAGATTCGTGAAAATAGATCTTGTCAGTAAGGTATATATTAAATCTTAATTTTCTTTTGGCCTATTTTTTTTAGAAGTCGCAGCCAATTATAGTTAGATCTTCATTAAATCATTACCATGGTTTAGTTTTGAGTTAGAAACTAAATGTCAATCATTTATATGAATTCTAGTAAATCACGTCAGATTAGTAATATATAAATTTATATCAGTAGACAAATGAATAGATTAAAAATAAAATGGCCAAGAAAATTTGTGAACAGAATTCAAGTGTTAACCGAATGAGAGAAAATGAAATACCGATTTTCGAGGCTTCGAAAATCAGACCGTGACCCAAAAGAATAGTAATATATAAATTTATATCAGTAGACAAATGAATAGATTAAAAATAAAATGGCCAAGAAAATTTGTGAACAGAATTCAAGTGTTAACCGAATGAGAGAAAATGAAATACCGATTTTCGAGGCTTCGAAAATCAGACCGTGACCCAAAAGACATCGAAAACAAACAAAAAGAAAAGAAAAGAAAATAAGAGTAAAAGATAAAATGTAACAACCCGAAAAAAAGAAAATAATAATAATAATAATAATAATAAAATAATAAATAAAAATTAAAAATTAAAAAATAATAATAAAAAAAACAAGAAACATTTGGTAATGGATCCCTCCTCCTTCCTTCAATCTCTCACCACTCCTTCCCAAAAATAAATCTGGCAACAAATCAGGAATTCCTTTTCTGTAAAAACAACTGGAGATTTACCCATATTCTTCCTCCCTACAAAAACAAAAGGTTTAAGCTGATTTGGTTCCGTCCGAGTAGATATGTCATTTGAGGAGGTCAGTAGTCGTATGTTAAATCTTCCTTTTATTCTATTAAATAATATTAATTTGGTTACAATTATTTAGTTTTGAATTAGAGATTAAAGGAAAAGAATTTTGTATGACGTGTAGGAAATCACAACCAATTATATTTTAGATCGACTGAATTTGCAATGATTTAGGTTGTCAACAATTTTATATGAATTATAGAAAAAGTATATAACTAAATGGATCATTAAATTAAAAGCTAAGAATATAATTGCTAACTAAATCAGAAGGAACACAGAGGAAATAAGAAAAAATGAAATAGAGATGAAAATCCAGAATACTGTTGATCGAAAAGAAAAGAAAAGAAAATAAAAAATAAAAAATAAAAAATAAAAAGAGAAGATTTGGAAGTAAGAATAATTTAATAAAATTGGCCAATAATATCTCTGAAAATAATTACAGAGGGAGAGGGAGATGGAGGAAAGATTTGTTGAACAGTCAACAAATTTAAAAATAAAACAGGAAATATTAGACGGCAAGGAACTCCATTAATTAAATTTCGTCTAACAGTAAATATCAGAATTTAACAATGGCCAATGTAAAGTAGAGAAATAATTTTATAGAGTTCAAACTTGAAACTGATGTCATGGGCTCACATAGGTTGACTTGGATTTCAAAGGACGGAATCGAACTTCAATTAAAGATATATTTGTGACAACGACTTAAGCTAACCAGGTAAGTGGCTTTACTATCGGCATGGTTATATTTGATGTTGACATGTGCCTGTGGTTCTGCACGTGTCATATGTTCTTATATGTGTGAATTATCTGTGAATCGGTATGCCTATATTATGTTTATGTTATGTTATAATATGTGAATTGTATGATAATAATTGTGGTACGATGTGTTTAAGGATATGTTTGAGATAGGATACGAGAAGGATGCATAAAACGAAATGTAACGATAGGAGTAAGATACGTTCATGAAACGTTAAGGTTAGGTTACATACCAGAGTGCTATGGATAGGAGAGATTGATGAAAGAATATGGTTAGGATATGGGTAGAAAGGGATAGGTTTGTGATAGACTGATAGAACGATAGTGTTGGATACGTTCCTGTGAAGATATGGCTAAGGTACATTCACGTAACGATATGACATGTTATGATACGATATATTGTGATGTGATGTGTTATGTTTAAATTGTTTTGTGTGACCATCGAGGTAGTTGTTGTATGAATTGCACATTATGAAATGATATGTTAAAAGCATGGAGCGTTTTGTTATGCTTTCTAAATTGTATGTATACAGTATGTTATGAATGACATGATATCACGATAAATGAAATGAAATGTAACCCCGATATGAATGATGAACGATATGTGAAATTATATGAGAAAGGATATGATACGAATGAAAGATGATAGCGGGGTTATATTCATTAATGATAAAAGTAGAAATATTGGGACCTCATGCATTATGTGTGTTCATGCATTTGGGGGATACCCCTATTCCATCACGAGGGTACGGACGCGTACATCCAATGGCAGGACAATGATCGTTATGCTTTGCATAGCGCTGCCGTGACAGTTACTAGTTCTAATGGGTCCCGGCATAAGGGGCTCCCAGAGTATGCCCACCGGGTAATGAAAGTGGCCCAGCGGTGTGCGAACTAGCTGGTGAGCTCATACTCGCATGTATGGGCTGTGTGTAGAGTATATGGTACACGTCCAAAGTTTACCCGTTAGGACAGTACCGTAGGAAAAACGAAACGAAACGAAACGAAAGATAGGTCCCATCATTTTATTGCTTGTGATTGTTGCATAACCCCGATAGGGGGGTCACTTACTGAGTATTTCTTTAAATACTCAAGCCATGTGCTACTACATTTTTTAGGTTAAGGCAAGACATTCCTGTACAGCTGACGACGGCATCTCAACTCGAGACCATGGCACATGCATAGGATAGTGGTATTTATTTTCTTAGACTTAGGTTAGAATAAGATGTTTTTAACTTAAATGTTTATTTATTTTATTTACTCTTTTGTTGTGTCGTTTTAAAGATGTTTTTGAAACACGTAAGTCCATGGCTGTGTTTTCAAGATAAAGGTTATGTTTTATGGAATTTAAATGAAGTCTTCTGCATGCAATGTTTATGATATGTATACAGTAGCGACCTTAAATTAAGTAGAAAATTTCGGGTCGTTACATAAAATATATCATTTAATTAAAATAAAAGATAGAAAAGTTTTGTTTCAAATTATTACAAATGGAATTACAAATATAAAATGAAATACAAAAATTCTAAATGACCGACAAGGAATTGATGCTCCGGAACGATCCCCTCTATGACCGCACAGCTCTCGAACGCTCCTCCACCTTGACCGGTACCTGAAAAAAAAAGAGTAGAAAGAAATGAGTATAAAAATTATACTCAGTAAGCCACCTACTTGTAGGCTCTTATCGCATCCCAATCTTAACAGACTTTCACGGTCTTTTCTTTTACTCTAGATTGTCTAGTTTTGGTCTTAGCTCCTTGGGCTTCTTTAGTTCTTTGTCCTTTCATTTAAACCCTAAGAGTTCCCTTATGCCAACCTATGTGTGACGGGTGCCCTGCGAGTAGCTACCTCGGCATGGCTATGAGACTACCTGGTGTCTTACCTAGGGAGTGAACTGCAACCCCCTAGTCTCATGGTAATCCCCCTTTGTTTGGGAAGGGCTACCTCCCCCATTTCCATCCAGCTAAATGGTCCGTTACAATGTGGGTCTCCCGTTTCCCATGCTAAAACGACTTTAGAGCAGTCGAGTCCTGATCAGGATTCCCCTGGTCTCCAACGAAGCTATAACACCAATCACACACAAGTAACCTAAGGGTACTCTAGAGGTGGTTCATATGTCGTGGAAGTTTCTTAAGCTCCTAGGGGAAATATTAGGTCTATACTTAGTGACTCGTCGCTCTAACCACAAATCCCTAGACTTTATCATAGATGTGGGTCATGGAAATTAACTGAGTGTGCACACAAGTATCATCTAGCATCATCATACATAATTCATGCAAAGTAAACATACATGCTCAACGGGGCGATAACATCCATCAAGCTCCCGGAGGCAGAGTTCACAAGTTCTCATCTTCCTTTCAGCATGAATTAAACATATACATATAAAGCTGAAGCTTAAAACATAGTTGCAACACTTAGATAATTATCATAATACTTCACGTAATACATTCATACTTTTAATAATCAAATTACCTACATTCAATCATGGGCAACTACAACCTAGGGTAATTAAACTAGCATGCATGCATAACCAAGCGACTCCTACAAGTATTTCTTCCTAAAGTTCTGTGTGGTGACTTACATGATTGACGCGTGCCCTTCGTTTAGCGTTTCTACACAAATTGTGTGTCCAATAATACTGATTTTCCCCTAATTAGATCCTATTTCATATAAAAATATAGTTAGGGTTGGAATCGGGAGACGAATCGGCAAATAGAAGTTGGACGGGTAAAAAAAAATGTCTTAAACGCGCTGTCACGCGCTACCCCACGCGCTTGAGAGGCCATACATGCGCATTCTCACGCGCGAGTACAGATGCGTCAGAAGGCGCACGTTCTTGTGCTGCCAAGTGACAAGATCGGGTTGGTCAACCGTTGACGAGTTGTGGGTTCGAATCCGGAAGAACGCGCTGGAAATCCGAATTCTTTTATGCTGACGCGTGGTACATGGTAGGGTCGGATCTTCTCTCGGGTCGCGTGCGGGTTATCGGGCGCCGACCTTCGAATCCTGAACGACGTGAAATATTTTTCAATTTTCTTTCTTTTCGCGAATGGATGCTTGACACGTGCCCCTTCTTCTCCGACGAAGCGCAGCCTTCTTCGCCGCCTGACACGTGTCCCAGCCGTCTGCTTACACCTTCCTCCTGCGATTTCTAGAATATAATTATTTTTCTATTTTCTTTGCATTTTTTTATTCCTTTCTACTTAACTCGGATTAACACGGTTTCTTCACGAGATTTGCAGAATGTATATCCATCTATGAGTATGTATTTTTTTTGTAATTTATTTCTATTTAGGGAGATAATTATCTTAGTCAAAAGATGACAAGAAACATCAATACCTACCTCATTTGACGAACGCCGGTACTCCTATTTCCGATCCGAATCGACTACAACTTCCTCCACAGATTATGAGTGTAATCCTCCCTAGATTAACATACTCAAATTTCAGATTCTAACTCTTAATATATCTCATAGATCTATAGGAAATCCAAGAATCTAGACTCAAGAACTTTACCTTTAGATTTTCTTCGTTACTGACAGTTTTGGACGATTAGGAGTCAAGAATGTTCTCTAGGTTTCTATAAAGATTTCGTGATGAAGGCTCGGCCGGAATCGAACTCCTCGTGGCCGGAGTGGCGGTTACCTCCCTCAATCCTTCTAGAACCTTACTTTCTCTCTCTAGGACTTTCTTTCTCTCTCTCTATTTCCTTTTTCTATTCTTTTCTTTCCTTTCCTTTCCTTCTTTTCCTTTCTTTTCCTTTTTAGTTATCTACTACTAACATCAATTCTAAGTTCTTAATGATAAGGGAGGGTATAATGACTAAATTACCCTTTCGGGTTGACTTTGACCATATTTCTAATTTTCCATCATTTTTTTATATTTTTCTTGAGTTCTTCTTTTCTGCCTCATCTAGAACTTTGGTCTCTAAGACCCTCAATAAAATCTCAAGAGTTTGACTTTAAAGGTAAAATTAGATTTAAAACTTCCCATTGAGGCTCGGGTCTTACACTGGCGTCTTCTTCATTTCGAGGCTCAAGGCTAACCTTATAAGCCTGGGTCAACTCGATGAAGCCGGCTGCCACATTTTCATCGAGCGCGGGCTACTCAAGATCTGCAATGATCGACGACGGTTGCTCATGCAAATTCGGAGCACGGCAAACCGCCTTTACATTCTGGAGTTGAAAACAGAGCAACCGGTCAGCCCCTCAGCCAGGACCGGAGAGGTATCTTGGAGGTGGCACGCAAGGTACGGGCTCCTGAGATTTCCTGCTCTACAAAAACTACACAAGGAAGAGATGGTGCATGACTTACCGGCAATCGAAGGCGTGAACAGGCTGTGCGACGGATGTCTCATCGGCAAGCAGAGGCGCACCCCCTTTCCATCTCAGATATCCTACAGCGCCGATGAGCTGTTGGAGCTCGTGCACGACAATATATGTGGACCCATCAAGCCAGCAACCCCAGGCGGCAAGACCCTCTTCCTCCTGCTGGTCAATGACAAAAGGCGCTTCATGTGGCTGATCCTGCTGCAAGCGAAAAGTGAGGTGGCAGAGGCGATTAAGCGCATTCAAGCGCGAGCGGAGGCCGAATGTGAGAAGAAGATGCGAGTGCTGCGCACGTACCGAGGCAGAAAATTCACCTCGGCGAGCTTTGGTAAGTACTGCTACAAGCTCGGCATACAGCGGCACCTAACGACGCCCTACTCCCTCAGCAGAATGGGATGGTGGAGCACCAAAATCAGACCATCGTCGGGACAACAAGATCATTGTTGATGACGGTTGGAATGCTCGGGATTTCTGGGGAGAGGCGGTAGTGACGACCGTCTACCTCCTCAATCGGTCGCCAATGCGAAGCCTCGACGGGAAGACACCACACGAGACCTGGTACAACAAGAAGCCAGCGGTACGTCATCTCCGAGTGTTCGACTGCGTCGCATACATGAAGGTCACGCGTCCCCACCTCGCCAAGCTCGATCCCAGAAGGATGAAGGTCGTCTTCATAGGCTACGAACCCGAGAGCAAGGCGTACAGGCTCTATGATCCTACGGATGGGCGATCTCACGTGTCGCGCGATGTCCTCTTTGACGAGACCACCTTTTAGCAGTGGAACGACGTGATCAAGGCAGACAAAAATTCAAATCAATTCACGATGGAGTACCTTGTCACAAAGCTGGGAGAAGAAGGAGCGCAGCATTGGGAACCGTCATCGCCGCTATCAACTGCACTGGGCACGCCTACGCCAACCCCAACCACAACTCTGGCTGCACCCCCTAATCCAATGGAGTTCGCAATACCTCGTACTGCGGATTCGACGCTGGATGCCGATCACGATGATGGTCTGGTAGTCAGGTACCAGAGGATGGAAGACCTACTGGGAGGAGGTGAACCACCTGTACTGAAAGATCAGACTTCAAACAATAAGGTAGATATACGATGGCTTTAGGAGGAGATGGTTAGATAAATCCCTATTGTTTAGGTAAAGACATTCCTATTTTTTTTTGTTAAAGTGATCCCTATTTCGTAGTTAAAGCCACACAAATTAAGTGAGTGGAATAGGCACGTCAACGACCGCATTAATTCAGTTGTCATTTTCTTTTCTATTTTTAGGATATATTGTTATATAAATAGGTCAATTTAATAACAAACAACATATCGGGTCTTCAACCAAATATTCTCTCTCTTTTGCTTTTATGTTATTTTCTTCTTAATGATTTTTCTCTGGCTTTTCCTCGTCAACAATTTCCTACTCAGTCAAAACAACATTCTTTTGTCCTATTTTTTTTAGAAATCACAGCTAATTATAGTTAGATTTTCATTCAATCATTACAATTGTTTAGCTTTGAGTTAGAAACTAAATGTTAATCATTTATATGAATTCTAGTAAATCACGTCAGATTAGTAATATATAAATTTATATCAGTAGACAAATGAATAGATTAAAAATAAAATGGCCAAGAAAATTTGTGAAAAGAATTCAAGTGTTAACAGAAGGAGAGAAAAGGAAACACAGAGATAAGGAAAGATTTAGAAACAGGGTTCCTCTAGAAATTTGGAAGACATGTGAACAAAATTAAAAGGCAATAAAGTAAATACAATAAAAAATAAAAGAAAGAAGGAAGATTCAAGAATTAAAAACTTAAACTAAATATAGAGAGAAAAGTAAATATAGAGGGCAGGAAGACTTAAATAACTCTATCAACTTTTTTATACAACAGTAAGCATAAAAAATAAGATTTTTAATAAAAATATAATTATAGATATATAACATTTCAATACTTTTAAGAATGGACCAATGTAAATTAGAGAAATACTTTTATAGAGTTCAAACTTGAAACTGATGTCATGGGCTCACATAGGTTGACTTGGATTTTAAAGAACAGAATCGAACTTTCATTAAGGATATATTCGTGACAACAACTTAAGCTAACCAGGTAAGTGACTTTACTATCGGCATGGTTATATTTGGTGTTGACACGTGCCCTGTGGTTCTGCACGTGTCATATATATTGATATTTGTGAATTGTTTGTGGATCGATATGTTTATGATATGTTATAATATGTGAATTGTATTATAATAATTACAATACGATATGTTGAATGATATGTTTGAGATAGGATACGAGAATGATGCACAAAATGAAATGTAACGATAGGAGTAAGACACGTTCAAGAAACATTAAAATTAGGTTACATACCGAAGTGCTATGGATATGAGAGATTGATAAAAGAATACAGTTAGGTTGAGGGTAGAAAGGGATAGATGTGTGATAGATTGATAGAACAATAGCGTTAGGATACGTTCCTGTGATGATATGACTAAGGTACGTTCATGTAACGACATGACTGTGATAGGTATAAGAACGTTAAGACTATGATAAGTTAGAGAACAATATGACCACGAAGTGTTTACGATATGATATGATTATGATACGACATGTGAATGATGGATATATACATGTTGTCATATGATATGAAAATGATATGAAATATGTTATGGTACGAGATATGTGATAAATTGACATGTTTATGATATGATATATTGTGATGCAATATGTTATGATATGATATGTATATGATGAAATGTTATGTCTCCCAAATTGTGTGTATAAAGCATGATATGAATGACATGAAATCACGACAAATGGCATGAAATATAACCCCGTTAGAATTATGTATGATATGAGAACTGAAGAATGAGAAACGATATGATATGAATGATGTCCGATTCGTGAAATGATATGAAAAACGATATGATATGTCCAAAACACTAGCGGGGTTGTATTAAATGATAATGAAAACGGAAAAATATTGGGACCTCATGCATTATGTGTGCTCATGCATTGGGGGATACCCCTATTCCATCACGAGGATACGGACGCGTACATCTATTAGGCAGGCGAAGTATCGTTATGTTTTACATAATGCTGCCGTGAAGATTACTAATTCTAATGGGTGTCCGGCAAAAGTTGAGCTACCAGAGAAGTTTCGCCCGATAAGAAAAGGGGCCCAGCGGTGTGCGAACTGTCTAGATAGCCCATACCCGCACGTATGAGTTGTGTGTAGAGTAGATGGTACACATCCAAGCTTCCCATTAGAATAGTGTCGTAGGAAAAATAGACTGATATGATAGGTCCGGTCATTGCATTCACATGTTCTTGCATTTAACCCCAATAGTGGGGTCACTTACTGAGTATTTCTTAAAATACTCAAGCCACGTGCTACCTTTATTTCAAGTTAAGGCAAGACATTCATTTACGGTTGACGACGACATCGCAACTCAAGACTATGGCACATGCATAGGGTAGTCGTATTTATTTTCTTAGACTTAGACTAGGATAAGATGTTTTTAATTTAAACGTTTATTTATTTTATTTATTTATTTTTTGTGTCGTCTTTAAAGGTATTTTTGAAACACGAAAGTCCATGGCAGTGTTTTTAGGTGAAGGTTATTTTTATGAAAGTTTGAATTAAGTATTTCCGCATTCAATGTTTATGATATGTATACAGTAGCGACTTTAAATTAAGTAGAAAATTTTGGGTCGTTACACGGTACTACCTTGCGCATCACAACCGCGCTCGAACCCAGGTCGGCGTCGGCCACATGCAATGGAGCAACACCGTGGTCGTGTACGCTCAAGCCTATGCGTTAAAAAAAAAGGGTGACTGCGTCATGGTTCACTCAACCGAGCCGTAAGGCGAAAAGATAGCCGCGGGCTACTACCTTGAGTTCACCTGGGCGGATGCGGTGAAGCTGTGGGCGGACGAGAAGCCGTTGTATGATCATGCGTTGAATAAATGCGTGGGTGGTGAATGTGGGCACTACACTCAAATGGTGTGGTGGAGCTCTGTGCGGCTTGGATGTGCTAGAGTGCCCTGCAAGGGTAATCCTCGCTTTGTTGTTTGTAATTATGATCCTCCTGGCAACTATATTGGGGAAAAGCCTTATGATTTTTCTTTATAGAGAGCTTTAGCTTGAAAATTTTATGAATTGTAATAAAGTTTGTGAGAGAATCATGAATTTATGAATTGAAATAAAGTTATGGGCTAATTATCTACTTAAAATCGTCGCCCAAAACTGCAAAAATTAATGGTGAATAATCAAATGAATCGGGAATCTCCACAATAGTATGATATTGTCTATTTTTCTACCAAAAACTGCAAAAATAAATGGAGAATTACTGTAATCACCAATTTCTACAATGTTATGATATTGTCTACTTTTCTACCCAGAATTGCAAAAATAAATGGAGAATTACTGAGTTTTTGAAATCACTCATCTTGACAATAGTATAGTATGATATTGTCTGCTTTTCTACCCAAAATTGCATAAATAAATGGAGAATTAGAGAGATTTAGAAATCACTCATCTCCACAATGGTGTGATCATGTTTGCTTCTCTACAAAACTGCAAAAATAAATGGAGAATTAGTGAGTTTTAGAAATCACAAGTTTTCACAATGGTATGATATTGTCTGTTTTTTTACTGTAAAAATAAATGGAGGATTTCGGGAGTTTTAGGAATCATGAATCTCTACAATGATATGATATTGTCTATTTTGAGCATATGATTGTACAAAAGTGTAACGACCCGAAATTTTCTACTTAATTTAAGGTTGTTACTGTATACATATCATGAACATTGAATGCGAAAAGACTTCATTTAAATTCCATAAAACGTAACCTTTGTCTTAAAACACACCCATGAACTTACGTGTTTCGAAAACACCTTTAAAACCACACAACAAAAGGCTAAATAAAATAAATAATGTTTAAATAAAAACATCATATTCTAGGCTAAGTCTAAGAAAATAAATATCACTACCCTATGCATGAGTCATGGTCTCGAACTGCGATGTTGTCGTCAGCCGTACAGGAATGTCTTGCCTTAACCTGAAAAATGTAGTAGCACATGGTTTGAGTATTTAAAGAAATACTCAGTAAGTGACCCTACTATTGGGGGTTAAATGCAAGAACATGCGAATGCAATGACTGAACCTATCCTTTCAATCTATTTTTTTTACGGTACTGTCCTAATGGGTAACTTGGATGTGTACCATATACTCTACACACAGCCCATACGTGCGAGTATGGACTCACCAGTTAGTTCGCACACCGCTGGGCCACTTTCCTTGTCGGGCGAGCATACTCTGAGAGCTCCTTAGGTCAGACACCCGTTAGAACTCGTAACCGCCATGGCAGCGTTATGTAAAATAAAATTATGATACACCTGCCGGCAGCATTATGTAAAGCAAAATGATCGTACCTCTGCCCATCGTGATGAAATAAGGGTATCCCTCAATGCATGAGCACAGATAATGCATGAGGTCCCAATATTTTTCTATTTTCGACATTATCAAATATAACCCCGCTATCGTTTTACATCCATATCATATCTTTTCTCATTTTTCAGTTTTCATATTATGCATAATTCTAACGGTGTTATATTTCATTTCATTTATCGTGATATCATGTCATTAATAACATGTTGTATACATACAATTTAGAAAACATAACATAACGCTCCATACTTTTAACATGTCATTTGATAACATGCAATTCATATAACAATTACCTCAATGGTCACACAAAACAATCAAAACATAACATATCACATCACAATATATCGTATCATAAACATGTCATATCGTAAACACTTCGTGGTCATATTGTTCCCTAACTTATCATAGCCTTAACGTTCTTATACCTATCACAATCATATTGTTACGTGAACGTACCTTAGTCATATCATCACAAGAACGTATCATAACGCTATCGTTTTATCACTCTATCACAAACCTATCCCTTTCTACCCATAACCTAACCGTATTCTTTCATCAATCTCATATATCCATAGCACTCTGGAATGTAACCTAACCTTAACGTTTCATGAACCTATCTTTCTCTTATCATTACATTTAGTTTTGTGCATCCTTCTCATATCCTATCTCAAACATATCATTGAACACATTGTACCGTAATTATTATCATACAATTCACATATTATAACATATACATAACATATAAGAAGCATATCAATCCACAAACAATTCACACATATCAATATATATGGCACGTGCAGAACCACAGGGCACGTGTCAACATCAAATATAACCATGCCGATAGTAAGATCACTTACCTGATCAGCTTAGGCTGGTGTCACTGATTTATCCTTAAGAAAGTTCGGTTTTGTCCTTTGTATCCAAGTTGGTATATGAACTATGACATCAATTTCAATTTCAATTCTCTAAATCGTTAGACTTCACTTGAACATTCCAGCCTTTATAATTAGAGTCTTGGATATATATAAATAATTCTATTTTCATTAAATATTTAATTTCTATTCGCTGTCTTAGAGAATATATCTCGACAACATTTTGGTTGTTCCAAATCTTTCCCTCCTGCTCTTAGTATATTTTAATTCTGTAAACAAATATTATTTGCCAATTTTGTTAATGGATTCTTCTTTCCAAAATTTTACCATTCTTTATTTTCTTATTTTCTTATTTTCTTACTTCCCAATAATCTAATTGTATTTCATTCTTTTATTTTAATTCCTTGGGTCTTTAATTAAGACAAGTATTTTTATTTTATTTTTATTCCTTATGGTTTAATATATTCAAGGCCATTTTTTTAATCATTGTTTGACGGCTGATCTTAGATTGTGATTTATAAAACTCCTAACTAAAATCTTATTGATTTGAACTCAACAAAAACAATTTAAATAATTGGATAAGTGAAAAAGATCTAAACTAATTTCTTAGATTGGATAAACGACAAAAAAAGAGGTCTGAAATATAACTTACAGACTAAATCTCTTTCGAAGGTGGTGGGTTGAGGAGATATGATTGGGAAAATGGATTACAGTTAGAGAGAGAAGTGGAGAAGAATTGTTTTTATTTTTTATTATTTTTTTTTTTTAAGGGAATAATAATTTTTGTTTATAATAATTTTTATTTGTTTATTTATTTTTGGGCTATTACAAAAAGTGTCATGTAAATAAAGATGTATTATTTACTTATAAATTTATGATCATTTCTTAAATTAGTCAATGTGAGACTCACTCTTATCAATCTTGGACACTAAGAATAGATGTCAATTGCTGTTTGAAGTCACCGGAAAGAATTTGAGGAAAAAAATGAGAATGACATTTACCCAATTGAGATTCACGATTGACCGATCTGATTAGTAAGGTAATATTAAATCTTAATTTTCTTTTGTCCTATTTTTTTTAGAAATCACAGCCAATTATAGTTAGATATTCATTAAATCATTACAATTGTTTAGCTTTGAGTTAAAAACTAAATGTCAATCATGTATATGAATTCTAGTAAATCATGTGATATTAGTAATATTAGATCAGTAAATTTATATCGGTAGACAAATGAATAAACTAACAATAAAAAGAATTAAAATGTTAACAAATGAAAGAAAAGGAAACACATAGATAAGGAAAGATTTGGAAATAGGAATCCACTAGAAATTTAGAATACATGTGAACAAAATTAAAAGGCAATAGACGGCACCAAAGCACAGAGTGACTTGAAATAACTCTATCAACTTTTTTAAACAACAGTAACCATAGAAAATAAGATTTTTAATAAAAACATAATTATAGATATATAACATTCAAGATTTTTAATAATGGGCCAAGGTAAATTAGAGAACTAATTTTATAGGGTTCAAACTTGAAACTGATGTCATGGGCTCACATAAGTTGGCTTGGATTTCAAAGGACATAATCGAATTTTCATTAAAGATATATTCGTGACAGCAACTTAAGCTAACGAGGTAAGTGACCTTAGTATCGGCATAGTTATATTCGATTTTGTATGAAAAAATAGGCAAATTTTCATATGTAATTAATCTACGAAGATGAGACATTAATGATCAACCTAATCAAGTGGACAGTTACAAACAATACAAATACAAACAATAATGAGGAAAGGAAAACAATTTTTTTTTAGTTATTAAAACAGTAGAGAACCAACAATTTTTATTGGAAACATTCCTCTAATGAATTCCGTGGGAACTTCTATAGTAAATGGACTATACAGAATTGTGATCAGTCAAATATTGCAAAGCCTCGATATTTATTACCGATCAGAATTGGACCATAACGGAATTTCGGTCTATACCGACACAATAATATCTGATTGGGGAGGAAGATTAGAATTAGAGACTGATCGAAAAGCAAAGATATGGGCTCGTGTGAGTAGGAAACAAAAAATATCTATTCTAGTTCTATCATCCGCTATGGTTTCGAATCTAAGAGAAATTCTCAAGAATGTTTGCTACCCTGAAATTTTTTTTGTCTTTCGTGGATGATAAAAAAAAATGGATCAAAAGAAAATACCATTTTGGAGTTTTATCAATAATTTTTTTGTGTAGGCCGAGATCCGGTGTTTTAAAATGAGATTTTGGGGATGTATGGACAAAAAGGTCAATTATGGAACCTTTAGCAAAGTTTAGAGAATTTGATTTGGAGAACAATGTAATAGAGTAAACTAGTAAAATTATTGATCGTTGATGGAATCATCATGAAAAAAAAAACAAAAGTAAGAAAGAAAGAAAGAAGTGAGGATCTTGGGATTAAGATTGAGTAAGTTGTCAATCTTAGTGTCCACATGAACATTGATTTCAATGAAGCGCCTGAGCCACAAACCTTATATGAATTATGTTGCACATGAAATTGTAGAAGAAGGCTCAATATGACCATTAGGTTAGGATAACGGGCTAAACCAAGGGTAGGTGTAAAATAACTAAAATGTCCCTATAATTATGTACCACTAGCTTATGATCAAAGTGACCTCTAACTGAAATGAAATTTGATGAGGAGCATTATTTCATGGTGAAAAGGGATTACACAAAGTTACAAGGCCATTGGAATATGTGGAAGAATTAAGAAGACTCAAAACTATAGAAAATTATATGAGACTCATTTATGATATTAAGGGTATGAAACATTTTAGGGAATTATAAAAATTTTGGAGTATGAATTAAGATTTAAAATACCAAACTATCTGTCCAGATAAGTTATAAGAAATCAAAGATTTTATGAATACCAAGTGATAGCCTTACAAAAGTTTTATGCATACAAATAAATGTTTATGACTCATATGGATTAGGGTATACTTGTTAAGAATTTTTCCTTAGTACTTCAAGACTTAACAAAGAACTCATAGAATAAGGACGCGAGTTATTCCAAGATTAAAACACTTCGAGGTTGAAAGTTTCTTTTAGAGGTATATAGTGTAATAGCCCACAAAATAAATAAATAAATAAATAAACAAATAAAAATAATTATAAAAAAAAGATTAGGTTAAATAATAATAATAATAATAAATAAATAAATAAATAAGAGAAACAACCCTTCCTCACTTCTCTCCATTAACCTCTCATCCCTTCCTCAATTATCTCTCCTCAACCCACCCAGCCAAAAAAAAAAAATCATAGTTTGCAAAAAGAAACATAAAAACAACCATTGCCAGATTTAATTGGAGGAAAAAATGAGAATGGTCTTTGCCCAGTTGAGATTCAGGTAGATAGATTTGATTAGTAAGGTATATATTAAATCTTAATTTTCTTTTTTCCTATATTTTTTTTCGAGAAATCACACCTAATTATAGTTAGATCTTCATTAAATCATTACTATTGTTTAGCTCTGAGTTAGAAACTAAATGTCAATCATTTATATCAGTAGACAAATGAATAGATTAAAAATAAAATGGCAAAGAAAATTTGTGAACAGAATTGAAGTGTTGACAGAATGAGAGAAAAGGAAACCCAAGATAAGAAAAGATTTGAAAACTAGAAATTTGAAATACATGTGAACAAAATTAAAAGGAAATAGAGTAAATACAATATAGAAAAAAAAAGAGAAGATACAGGAATGAAAAACTTGAACTAAATATAGAGAGAAAAGTAAATACATTAGGAAAGCACAAAGTGACTTAAAATAACTCTATCAACTTTTTTATACCATAGTAACCATAGAAAATAAGATTTTTAATAAAAATATAATTATAGATATATAACATTTCAAGACTTTTAACAATGGACCAATGTAAATTGGAGAAATAATTTTATAGAATTCAAACTTGGAATTGATGTCATGGGCTCACATAGGTTGGCTTTGATTTCAAATGACAGAATCGAACTTTCATTAAGGATATATTCGTGACAACAACTTAAGCTAACTAGATAAGTGACCTTACTATCGGCATGGTTATATTTGATGTTGACACATGCCCTGTGGTTCTGCACGTGTCATATATATTGATATGTGTGAATTGTTTATGGATCGATATGTTTATGATATGTTATAATATGTGAATTGTATGATAATAATTACAATACGATATGCTGAATGACATGTTTGAGCAAGGATACGAGAATGATGCACAAAACGAAATGTAACGATAAGAGTAAGACATGTTCATGAAACGTTAAGGTTAGGTTACATACCAAAGTGCTATGGATATGAGAGATTGATAAAAGAATACAGTTAGATTATGGGTAGAAAGGGACAGGTGTGTGATAGATTGATAGAACGATAGCATTAGGATACGTTCCTGTGATGATATGACTAAGGTACGTTCATGTAACGACATGACTGTGATAGGTATAAGAACGTTAAGACTATGATAAGTTAGGGAACGATATGACCACGAAGTGTTTACGATATGATATGATTATGATACGACATGTGAATGACGAATATATACATGTTGTCATATGATATAAAAATGATATGAAATATGTTATGGTACGAGATATGTGATAAATTGACATGTTTATGATATGATATATTGTGATTCAATATGTTATGGTATGATATGTATATGATGAAATGTTATATTAAAGCATGAGACGTTATGTTATGTCTCCTAAATTGTGTGTATACAGCATGATATGAATGACATGAAATCACGATAAATAATATGAAATATAACCCCGTCAGAATTATGTATGATATGAGAACTAAAGAATGAGAAACGATATGATATGAATGATGAACGATATGTGAAATGATATGAAAATGATATGATATGTACAAAATGCTAGCGGGGTTGTATTAAATGATAATGAAAACGAAAAAATGTTGGGACCTCATGCATTATGTGTGCTCATGCATTGGGGGATACCCCTATTCCATCACGAGGGTACAGACGCGTACATCCACTAGGCATGCGAAGTTTCATTATGTTTTACATAATGCTGCCGTGACGGTTACTAATTCTGATGGGTGTCGGCAGCAGGAGAGCTACCAGAGAAGGCTCGTCCGACAAGAAAAGGGGCCCAACGGCAACATTTTTCAGGTTAAGGCAAGACATTCCTGTACCACTAATGACGACATTGCAACTCGAGACCATGGCACATGCATAGGGTAGTCGTATTATTTTCTTAGACTTAGGCTAGAATAGGATGTTTTTTATTTATTTTATTTAGTCTTTTATTGTGTCATTTTTAACCGTGTTTTCATACACGTAAGTCCATGGCAGTGTTTTAAGCTGAAGTGTTATGTTTTATAAAGTCGTATTATTTTTAGGTTTGTTTGTTGAAAGTTTAAATGAAGTACTTCCACTATTAGTGTTTATGATATGGATACAGTAGCGACCTTAAATTAAGTAAAAAATTTCGGGTTGTTACATGCGAAAAACGAGTCACGGTGTTTTTGGCCTCATTTAATAAAAAAAAGATCAATTTCTTTTGTAGAATCCGGATTCCCGTGGACAATTTTCTATAACCGGGTTCTCAAGTCGATTTTTTTTTTCATATATATATATATATAAATAATATTTTTTAATAGATAATTTTAATTTTTTTTAACATAATTCCAATGGAAAATATAAACGCCTTAATAAATCCAATAATGTTTCATAAATAATAATATAATATAATATTCTAATAACCTAATTTCTACAAATTTAAATTTAAATATTGTAATATAGTTTTCAAGATTTAAAAAATATTTATTTACTAAAATTTCTAAAAATAAAATATAGAGAATAAATTATCCCGAGACATCATTCGAGTTAGCATCCAAGTATGCATATGAGTTCGCGCAGTAAACGACAAGGGAATTCCTACTTTTCTCAAACTAAGCAGAGCAGGTAACTTGTTGGTGCAATCTAGGTCCGTTTTAACAACAGAAAATTGCCAAAGTGTATAACAAAAAAAAAAAATCTCTTTGTTTGGACTATATCAAAATATAAAATTAAATAGTTAATAAAAAGTCATAGGATTTAATTACATATTCCTAAACTTTCAAAAGAGTAGGATAAGAAAATGTTTAACCATGTGTTATTTGAAGAGTGTCTAATAAGTCTCTAAAGTATAAAGAAATAATTATTTTTTTAAATAAAAATTAAACCTATTCAGCTACTATTTTAAAAATTATGAATTTATCAATTAGAATTGAAAGTTTAATGGATCAATGCAGACTAACCGTAGTTAAGCCAAGTGAATCAATTGGGTAGAATTGAAGGTTGATTTTATGTTCTTCTTGTGATTCTCTATGATTCGATGTTATATAATAAACCCACCCTAAATCAATCACAAAATTTTTGGGTTAAATTAGTTCATTTCATCCCCTCAAAATTTTAAGTAAAATATTAACATTATTTATTTATTTTCAAACATTTAATTAACCAATTTAATTTCAATATATATTTTAAAAAGTTTTTGAAGAACAAATAAAAAAAATTATGAGTAGATGAGGAAGCAAAAATATATATATACCTGCATGAATACATAAGTGGTAAGCAAAAATGTAACTTAAATTTTAAGATTAACAATAATCTAGGTGGATTAAGTTTTATTAATCCTAAAAAAAAATCATAAGCCAACTAAATCTAGAAAATTTTCATTTTTTTGAATTTAATCCAAACAAAAATCTAGTCGGTAATTAAACATGGAAAGCGAGAATGAATTCATTCTAGTTGAATTTCTAAGCATGACATAATTAGTTCATAATTCATCTAAGCATGACATAATTAGTTCATAATTCATCGTTTTCCCATCGCATTCCATATTAAGTTTCCCATCTCTATATAAATCCTTCCCTTATTCTCAATCTTCATCTCATCTGTCATCGAAATTATGTGGACTCACCCCTCCGATCATGGCCACTTTTATTGCCACTTTCATGTTCCTCCTTACCCTAACCAACGCTCAAAACGCCCCCAGTGACTACCTCGCGCATCACAACCGCGCTCGAGTGTAGGTCGGCATCGGCCCCATGCAATGGAGCAACACCGTGGCCGCGTACGCTCAAGCCTATGCGTTAAAAAGAAAGGGTGACTGCGCCATGGTTCATTCAACCGGGCCGTACAACGAAAACATAGCCACGCCCTACTACCCTGAGTTCACTGGGGCGGATGCGGTGAAGCTGTGGGTGGACGAGAAACCGTTGTATGATCATGCGTCGAATAAATGCGTGGATGGTGAATGTGGGCACTACACTCAGATGGTGTGGAGGAGCTCGGTGCGGCTTTGATGTGCTAGAGTACCCTGTAAGGGTAATTCTCAGTTTGTTGTTTGTAATTATGATCCTCCTGGCAACTATATTGGGGAAAAGCCTTATGATTCTTCTTTATAGAGAGCTTTGGTTTGAAAAGTTTATGAATTGTAATGAAATTTGTGAGAGAATCATGAATTTATGAATTGAAATAAAGTTATGGGCTAATTATCTACTAAAAATCTTTGCCCAAAACTGCACAAATTAATGGTGCATTATCAAATTAATCAGGAATTTCAACAATAGTATGATATTGTCTACTTTTCTACCAAAAACTGCAAAAAATAAATGGAGAATTACTAAGTTTTAGAAATCACTAATCTTCACAGTTGTATGATATTGTCTTTTTTTCTACCCAAAATGCATAAATAAATGAAGAATTACTAAGATTTAGAAATCATTAATCTCCACGATGGTATGATTTTGTTTGCTCTACCCAAAACTGCAAAAATAAATGGAGAAAACCAAGTTTTAGGAATCACTAATCTCTACAACGATATGGTATTGTCTATTTTGAGCATAAGTACTTCATGCTTGTACAAAGTGTCATGTGAATGGAGATGTATTCCTTACTTATAAACATATGATCATTTCTTAAATTGGTGAATGTGAGACTCACTCTTAGCAATCTTCATCTTCGAGAGAATAGCTGCCCATTGCTATTTGAAGTCGCTGGAAAGAAATACCCACGACGGAGGTGCAAAAAATCCAGTACCATGCTGGAAAAGCAAACGTTGTCGCAGATGCTTTGAGTAGAAAGACGGTCCACTCGTAGGCCCTCATTACAAGGGAAGTAAGAGTACAAAGAGAATTCGAGCGAGCCAACATAGCTATAGCGACCAAGGGAGTCAGAGCACAGCTGGCCCGACTCACAGTAAAACCTACGCTTAGGCAGAAAATTATTACCTCCCAACGAGAGGATCCTAACCTACAGAAATTCCTAGGACAGTTAGACAAAAGTCCAGTAGATGGATTCTCGAAGTCCTCAGATGAAGGACTATTATATCGGGGACACCTATGTGTTCCGGCAATAGAGGATTTAAGGAAAGAGATACTGACGGAAGCTCACAACTCGCCATTTGCCATGCATCCAGGAGGTACTAAGATGTACCAAGATTTAAAATAACACTTTTTGTGGAAGAGCATGAAGAGAGACGTGACCGAGTTTGTGAGCAATTGCTTAGTTTGTCAACAAGTGAAAGCTCTTAGACAAAAGGCGGTGGGGTTGTTGCAGCCCCTAAGCATACCGGAGTGGAAGTTGGAAAACATAGCAATTGACTTCATAGTAGGATTACCCAAAATGCCCAAAGGCTATACAGTGATCTGGATAGTTGTCGATAGGTTGACCATGTCGGCATACTTCGTACCTGGGAAAGCTACATATACAGTTGACAATTGGGCACAAGTGTATGTGAAAGAAATAGTAAGACTACATGGAGTCCCAGTGTCTATAGTGACGGATCGGAATCCACGCTTTACGTCAGCGTTCTGGCATAGAATTCAAAAACTGCTGGGTACCTGCCTCGACTTTAGTACCGCCTTCCACCCCCAAACAAATGGACAAACGGAGCTTTTAAACCAAATTCTAGATGATATGTTACGCGCTTGCGTACTAGATTTTAAGGGAAGTTGGGATTCCAAACTCCACCTTATGGAATTCTCGTATAATAACAGCTTCCAAGCCACTGTTGGCAAGGCAACGTTTGAGGCCCTATATGGAAAACGGTGTAGGTCCCCACTATGTTGGGACGAAGTAGGAGAGAGAGAGTTAGTAGGATCCGAGCTGGTTCGACTCACCAATGAGATTGTCCAGAAAATTCGCTCGAGGATGTGTACTACTCAAAGTAGACAGAAAAGCTACGTCAATGTAAGGCGTAGAAGCTTAGAGTTCGAGATCGGGAACCTAGTATTCCTCAAGGTGGCACCTATGAAAGGTGTTTGGAGGTTCGAACATAAGGGCAAGTTAAGTCCTAAATTCATTGGGTCATTCGAGATTCTAGAGAAAATTTATCCAGTAGCGTATAAGTTAGCCCTACCTCCCGCCCTCTCAGGAGTGCACGATGTATTTCACGTATCAATACTGAGGAAGTACATTACGAACCCTATTCACGTAATAGACTACGAACCATTCTAACTCAATGAAAATCTGAGCTACGAGGAAAAACAAGTAAAAATCTTAGCCAGAGAAGTAAAATCCTTATTGTAACAACAGGAAAAAATAAAAGAAAATAATAATAATAATAATAATAATAAAATAATAAAAAAATAATAAAAATTTAAAAAAAAAACAAGAAACATTTGGTAACCGATCCCTCCTCCTTCCTTCAATCTCTCACCACTCCTTCCCAAAAATAAATCTGGCAACAAATGAGGAATTAGTAAAAACAACTGTAGATTTACCCATATTCTTCCTCCCTACAAAAACAAAAGGTTTTAGCAGATTTGGTTCCGCCGGAGGAGATATGTCATTTGAGGAGGTCAGTAGTCGTATGTTAAACCTTCCTTTTATTTTATTAAATAATATTAATTTGGTTACAATTATTTAGTTTTGAATTAGAGATTAAATGAAAAGAATTTTTTATGAGTCGTAGGAAATCACAACCAATTATATTTTAGATCTACTGAATTTGCAATGATTTAGGTTGTCAACAATTTTATAGGAATTATAGAAAAAGTATATAACCAAATGGATCATTAAATTAAAAGCTAAGAATATAATTGCTAACTAAATCGAAAACAAAGGAAATAAGAAAAAAATGAAATAGAGATGGAAATCCAGAATACTGTTAATTGAAAAGAAAAGAAAATAAAAAAAATAAAAAATAAAAAGGGAAGATTTGGAAGTAAGAATAGTTTAATAAAATTGGCAATAATATCTCTAAAAATAATTACAGAGGGAGAGGGAAGATGGAGGAAAGATTTGTTGAACATAATTTAAAAAAATAAAACAGGAAATATCAGAGGGCAAGGAACTCCATTAATTAAATTTCGTCTAACAGGAAATATCAGAATTTAACAATGGCCAATGTAAAGTAGAGAAATAATTTTATAGAGTTCAAACTTGAAACTGATGTCATGGGCTCACATAGGTTGACTTGGATTTCAAAGGACGGAATCGAACTTCAATTAAGGATATATTTGTGATAACGACTTAAGCTAACCAGGTAAGTGGCTTTACTATCGGCATGGTTATATTTGATGTTGACACGTGCCTGTGGTTCTGCACGTGTCATATGTTCTTATATGTGTGAATTATCTGTGAATCGGTATGCCTATATTATGTTTATGTTATGTTATAATATGTGAATTGTATGATAATAATTGTGGTACGATGTGTTTAAGGATATGTTTGAGATAGGATACGAGAAGGATGCATAAAACGAAATGTAACGATAGGAGTAAGATACGTTCATGAAACGTTAAGGTTAGGTTACATACTAGAGTGCTATGGATAGGAGAGATTGATGAAAGAATATGGTTAGGATATGGGTAGAAATGGATAGGTTTGTGATAGACTGATAGAACAATAGCGTTAGGATACGTTCCTGTGAAGATATGACTAAGGTACATTCACGTAACGATATGACATGTTATGATACGATATATTGTGATGTGATGTGTTATGTTTAAATTATTTTGTGTGACCATCGAGGTAGTTGTTGTATGAATTGCACGTTATGAAATGACATGTTAAAAGCATGGAACGTTTTGTTATGCTTTCTAAATTGTATGTATACAGTATGTTATGAATGACATGATATCACGATAAATGAAATGAAATGTAACCCCGATATGAATGATGAACGATATGTGAAATTATATGAGAAAGGATATGATACGAATGAAAGATGACAGCGGGGTTATATTCATTAATGATAAAAGTAGAAATATTGGGACCTCATGCATTATGTGTGTTCATGCATTTGGGGGATACCCCTATTCCATCACGAGGGTACGGACGCGTACATCCAATGGCAGGACAACGATCGTTATGCTTTGCATAGCGCTGCCGTGATGGTTACTAGTTTTAATGGGTCCCGGCATAAGGGGCTCCCAAAGTATGCCCACCGGGTAATGAAAGTGGCCCAGCGGTGTGCGAACTAGCTGGTGAGCCCACACTCGCACGTATGGGCTGTGTGTAGAGTATATGGTACACGCCCAAAGTTTACCCGTTAGGACAGTACCGTAGGAAAAACGAAACGAAACGAAACGAAAGATAGGTCCCATCATTTCATTGCTTGTGATTGTTGCATAACCCCGATAGGGGAGTCACTTACTGAGTATTTCTTTAAATACTCAAGCCATGTGCTACTACATTTTTCAGGTTAAGTCAAGACATTCCTGTACGGCTGACGACGGCATCGCAACTCGAGACCATGGCACATGCATAGGATGGTGGTATTTATTTTCTTAGACTTAGGCTAGAATAGGATGTTTTTAACTTAAATTTTTATTTATTTTATTTACTCTTTTGTTGTGTCGTTTTAAAGATGTTTTTGAAACACGTAAGTCCATGGCTGTGTTTTCAAGATAAAGGTTATGTTTTATGGAATTTAAATGAAGTCTTCCGCATGCAATGTTTATGATATGTATACAGTAGCGACCTTAAATTAAGTAGAAAATTTCGGGTCGTTACAGTTGGTATCAGAGCTCTAGGTTATAGATCTTGTAGACTAGCCTACAATGTAGGCTTGGCATGTTTCATGGTCCCACCGTTGATGCCCCGTCTTCGTCAGGTATGTCTTGCGTAAGATAAGAAAATGAAATGTCTTTGATTGTGTATGTTTTTATTGCTTAGTCATTATAAAATATAACTCATAATTGGACTTTTACTCGATTGATTGTATTATAATTTACTGCATTATTGTTGGCTTAATTCTATATTTATTATAATGTAGAATATGTTATGTTTTACCTTGCATGGAATGTGAATGTGAATTATTGTATTGATGATGTTTAGATTTACTGAGGTTGGTACTGTGAATGGGTAGTTATAGTTTTAATAAGTCACTAAATGTTAGTGTATGAGTGAAAATGATTTTTCTAGGGAATGTCATATGCTTCAGTTAAACGTCTCGAACATAGATAAACTACACAGTCTTATGACCATAGAGATGGGAATGAATGTACCAATGTATACTGAAGAGTAAGTAGTTCCAAATGAAATAAAATGACCTAAGAAGCTTGATAGATGTCAATATCTTTTAGTATACTATGATATTAAAAGTGGTAGTGTCTGAAAGAAAAATTTATAACTTTGAAGTGTGTAAAGATGAAATTAAAGTATCAGTAAGAAAAAGAAAAAAAAAATGAATTAAGACCATAAAAGTTTAAAACATGAATACTTAAATTGATTGGTGAATGACATACGTGCCTTCAATTGAAGCTGAGCTTTGGAAGTACGGAGATGTAGAAAACTTTCCTGCCTTAATACGCGTTGAAAGTTAAAAATAAATAAATAAAAATAAATACAACCGCAATTGTGGAAGTTATGAGGTGATTTAAAAGTAGCGAGTCATAGCTTGGATGAGGCATTACGAGCATGGTAAAAAATTTTGAGGTATATGGAGAGGGACTACAGTATGAGATTGTCAAAGTACCTTAAATTTAAGAAACCATGATTTAAGATGGACTTGGGTTGGGGATACACGAGGATTAGAGTGGGACATTGTCTCTAAATCAACTAGAAGTTTTGTGGTAATCCTCCTTAGGGTACACAAATGCAATGAGGAAGCTCAACATAAACAAATTGTTGTAGAAAATTACTGAATAATTTTCCTAGCAATGTCAACCTCGTTAAAAAGGTATTACTAGAGTTAAAATTTCAAGACTGGCCTGTTAAATTTGATTTTCAAGTATCTCAAGTTTTATGACATCTAAGGATATCCACCATGCTTATATAATACCAATTTTTAGAAGAGAATTTTGTAAGTCCACTCTTGATATTACAAAGGCATTGGAAGGGTTGTGATGCCTTTTCGTTATGGTTATAGGAACGTTAGTCTGGTGTTGTACTAGATAAGGTATACCAAGAGAAAAGCCTACTTGACAATGTTTATAATGAAAGTTACCAAAATCTCAAACTCTAGCTTGGCCACAAATCAAATATAGTAAGTCGTTCGTAGATCCATGTGATTTACTAGTGTATTCTATTTGCATTGGGTTGGGGTGAAATTTTTAACCAGTTTCATGTCCTGATTTTGACTCAAAAAATTTACTAGAATTGGGATAGTAGCCCAAAGAGAGGAGGTATTACAAATTTTTTGATTTTGTATGGAAAAATAGGCAAATTTGCATATGTAATTTATATACAAAGATGAGACATTAATGACGAACCAAATCAAGTGGACAGTTTACAAACAATAATGAGGAAAGGAAAACATTTCTTTTTTTTTTTTAATTATTAAAAAGATAGAGAGCTAACAATTTTTATTGGAAACATTCCTCTAATGAATTCCTTACGAACTTCTATAGTAAATGGACTACAAAGAATTGTGATCAGTCAAAATATTGCAAAGCCTCGGTATCTATTACCGGTCAGAATTGGACTATAACGGAATTTCGGTCTATACCGGCACAATAATATCTGATTGGGGAGGAAGATTAGAATTAGAGATTGATCGAAAAGCAAAGATATGGGCTCGTGTGAGTAGGAAACATAAAATATCTATGCTAGTTCTATCATCAGCTATGAATTCGAATCTAAGAGAACTTCTCGAGAATGTTTGCTACCTTGAAATTTTTTATCTTTCCTGATTGATAAGGAGGAAAAAAAATGGATAAAAAGGAAACTCCATTTTGGAGTTTTATCAACAATTTTCTTGTGTAGGCGGAGATCTGTTATTTTAAAATGAAACTTTGATGATGTATGGCCAAGAGGTCAATTATTGAACCTTTAGCAAAGTTTAGAGAATTTAAATTGGAGAACAATGTAATACAGGAAACTAGCAAACTATTGATGGTTGATGGGAACATCATGAAGAAAAAAATAATAATAATAAAAGAAGAAAAGAAAAGAAATAAGTGAGGATCTTGAGATTAAGATTGGGTAAGTTGCCAATTTTAGTGTCCACATTAACATTGATTTCAATGAAGCACTTGAGCCACAAACCTACTAAATGAGTTCTATTGCTCGTGAAATTTATGAGAAGAATCAATACGACACGATAAGGTTACTTATGAAATTTTTGTGACCATTAGATCATGGTAATGGAATAAACCAAGGGTATGTGTAAAATAACTAAAATGCCCCTATAATTATGTACCACCGGCTTATGACCAAAGTGATCTCCAAATAGCATGAAAGTTGATGAGGCGTCTTATGTCAGAGTATGAAGGGATTATACAAAGTTCCAAGACCATTGGAATATGTTGAGGAATTAAATCAAGATTTAGAGGGTAAAATGGCCGAAATATTCTAATGAGAACTCTAAGATGTTTTTAAGATCTTGAAAAACTCAAAATACTACAAAAATTTATATGAGACTCATACGATGTTAAGGATGAGTATGGAAGATCTTAAGGAGATTAGGACAACTTTGGGATATGAATAAAGAGGAAAAGATATAAGGATCACAGTATTGTCTCCGACAATTGATAACAACCAATGTCATCTGGAAACAGATATAAGGATAGTAGTATTCTCACTGATATTCTAATGCGAAATTGAATATTAATAAACTTATATATTATGGAATTAGAAATACAACATATATGAAAGACATGAGTTGTCATGCACTTCAAATATATAAAATGTTAACAAAATGAGCAGATAAATGTTGGCGCTAATTAAAATATTTCCTTTACTAGAGACTTTGACATAAGATTATTTCAAGTTGGTTCCTTGAAGAGGATTATTACCATGGTTTTTGTCCAGCGATTTTCATCCTTAGTTTCTGAAACTCACGGTACGTTTCTTGTCAAGGAAGTTGGTTAGAAGACAAGGATCACGTTTCATGGAGATATCTCTTTGCTACAAAGGTTTATGAGAGATTGTTCAAAATATTTGGTGTGAGTTTGGCTCCCAGCAAAGTTGTCAGAACTTAATAACTTCGAAATCTCTTTCCAAGGTAGATTTGCGTAAATATGCTGATAAGTTTCTATTTTCTCAAATCTGATATTTTTTTTTGTTTTTGTTTCATCTAGCAGAAATTGTGAGGTGGGTTAAGGAGAGATTATTGGGGAATGGAGGACAGTTAGGGGCGAGAAGTGGGGAAAATTTGTTTTTATTTATTTATTAATTTATTATTAGTTTTTTAGGGAATAATAATTTTTGTTTATAATAATTTTTATTTGTTTATTTATTTTTGGGCTATTACAAAAAGTTTCATGTAAATGGAGATGTATTCCTTGCTTATAAATTTATGATTCTTTTTTAAATTAGTCAATGTGAGACTCTCTCCTACCAATTTTGGACACTGAGAATAGCTTCCAATTGTTGTTAGAAGTCACTGGGAAGAAATACCCACGGCGGAGGTACGAAAAACAAGTCACGGTGTTTTTGGCCTCATTTAATAATATTTTTGGCCTCTATAAACAGGTTCTCAAGTAGAATCTTTATTTTCATACATATATATATAATATTTTTTTTAATAGATAATTTTAATTTTTTTTAACATAACTCCAATGGAAAAATATAAAACGCCTTAATAAATCTAATAATGTTTCATAAATAATAATATAATATAATATTCTACTAACCGAATTTCTACCAATTTAATTTAAATATTGTAATATAGTTTTCAAGGCTTAAAAAATATTTATTTACTAAAATGGTTAACAATGTATAATAAGAAATAAAAAAAAATCTCTTTGTTTGGACTATTTCAAAATATAAAATTAAATAGTTAATAAATATTCATATGATTTAATTACATATTCCTAATTCAAAGAGTAGGATAAGAAAATGTTTAACCATTTGTTATTTTAGAGGTGTCTAATAAGTCTTTGAGCTTTAAAAAATTATTATTTTTTTAAATAAAAATTTAACCTATTCAACTACTATTTTAAATAATTATAAATTTTTCGATTAGAATTGAAAGTTTAATGGATTAAGTAAAACTAACCATACTGCAACCAAGTGAGTCAATTGGGTTAACCACTAGCCGACTCTACCACGTCTACCACTAAGTGAGTCAATCGGCTAGAATTGAAAGTTGATTTTCTGTTCTTCTTGTGATTCTCTGTTATACAATAAACCCAACCTAAATCAATCACAAAATTTTTGGGTTAAATGAGTTCATTTCATCTACTCAAAATTTTAAGTAAAATATTAACATTATTTATTTATTTTATTTATTTTCAAACATTTAATTAACCAATTCAATTTCAATATATATAAAGTTGTTGGAGAATAAATAAAAAAAATTATGAAATTAAATAAAACAATAAATATATACATGCATGAATACATAAGTGGTAAGTAAAAATGTATCTTAAATTTAAAGATTAACCATAATCTAGGTGGATTAAGTTTCATTAATCCTAAAAAAAATTCATAAACCAACTAAATTTAGAAAATTTTCATTTATTTGAACCTAATCCAAACAAAAATCTAGCCGATAATTAAACATGGAAAGCCATAATGAATTCATTATAGTTGAATTTCAAAGCATGGCATAATTAGTTCATAATTCATCGTTTTCCCATTGCATTCCATATTAAGTTTCCCATCTCTATATAAATTCTTCCCTTATTCTCAATCTTCATCTCATCTCTCATCGAAATTATGTGGACTCAAATCCCTCCGGTCATGGCCGCTTTCATTGCCACTTTCATGTTACTCATCGCCCTAACCAACACTCAAAACGCCCCCGGTGACTACCTCGCACAGGTCGGCGTCAGCCCCATGCAATGGAGCAACACCGTGGCCGCGTACTCTCAAGCCTATGCGTTAAAAAGAAAGGGTGACTGCGCCATGGTTCACTCAATCGGGCCGTACGGCAAAAACATAGCCGCGGGCTACTACCCTGAGTTCACAGGGGCGGATACGGTGAAGCTGTGGGCAGACGAGAAGCCGTTGTATGATCATGCGTCGAATAAATACGTGGGTGGTGAATGTGGGCACTACACTTAGATGGTGTGCAGAGCTCGGTGCGACTTGGATGTGCTAGAGTGCCCTGTAAGGGTAATTCTCAGTTTGTTGTTTGTAATTATGATCCTCGTGGAAACTATATTGGGGAAAAGCCTTATGATTCTTCTTTATATAGAGCTTTGGTTTGAAAATTTTATGAATTGTAATAAAGTTGGTGAGAGAATCATGATTTTATGAATTGAAATAAACTTGTGGGCTAATTATTTACTGAAAATCTTCACCGAACAGTAAAAATTAATGGTGAATTATCAAATGAATCAGGAATCTCCACAATAGTATGATATTGTCTACTTTCTACCAAAAACTGCAAAAAAAAATAAATGGAGAATTACTGAGTTTTAGAAATCACTAATCTTCACAATGGTATGATATTGTCTGTTTTTCTACCCTTCTACCCAAAATCGCATAAATAAATGGAAAATTATTGAGATTTTGAAATCATTAATCTCCACGATGGTATGATTTTGTTTGCTTTTCTACCCAGAATTGTAAAAATAAATGGAGAATTACTGAGTTTTAGAATCACTAGTCTTCATAATGGTATGATATTGTTTTTTTTTTCCAAAAACTACAAAAAAAATAAATGGAGAATTACCAAGTTTTAGGAATCACTAATCTCTACAATGATGTGGTATTGTCTATTTTGAGCATAAGTACTTTGTGCTGGTACAAAGTGTCATGTGAATTGAAATGTATTCCTTACTTATAAACCTATGATCATTTCTTAAATGGGTCAATGTGAGACTCACTCTTAGCAATCTTTATCTCCGAGATAATAGCTGCCCATTGCTGTTTGAAGTCGCTGGAAAGAAATACCCACGGCGGAGGTGCGAAAAATCCAGTACCACGTTGGAAAAGCAAACGTGGTTGCAAATGTTTTAAGTAGAAAGACAGTCCACTCGTAGGCCCTCATTACGAGGGAAGTAAGGGTACAAAGAGAATTCGAGCTAGCCAACATAGCTATAGCGACCGAGGGAGTCATAGCACAGCTGGCCCGATTCACAATACAACCTACGCTTAGGCAGAGAAGCTCTTTTTAAAGGTGTCCCGCTGATACCTTTTTTGCGATTTCTTAGAAGGCCAACATTGACAAGCTCGGAAGAGTTTCTTTCTCTTTTTAATTTTGTACTTTACTTTTTAGAGAATGTATTACACCTGACTTCAAGCTTGTTGAAAACATCTATGATAAGTTCAGCCACAGATTGTTAAAGCTGATAACATAAACAATTGGATCTCAAGTGCGGTTTTATTAATTCTAACTATGACAATATATAGCCTTTACAAAAAGATAAAAACCAAAAATAACGTGTTGAACATAGAAATATCTAGAAAAAATATTAGTTGAAAAATACTAAGAGTCCCAAAGAATAGGACTTCCTAAAGACTAGAACTATATTTGAAATAGAAGTTGACTAGACTAGTAGTAACTCCTAACATTCCCTCCCTTAAACTTATTCCAGCTTTTTTAAGTCTCAAATATCAAATACACCAAGTTCTTTACACAGTTTCTGAAATGCTTCCAACTTTGTCAACAAATCAGCAAGTTGATATCGAGTACCACATAACACTAAGTTGACAATGCCTTCTTTCGTAAGATCCCTAAGAAAATGAAATCTCACGCTTATGTGCTTAGAATGACTATGTATGTAACGACCCTAAATTTCCACATATCTAGAGTCGCCACTAACGTCTCATGCTCATCTCTAATGCTGAATATAACTCTAAAAATGCTCATCTTTATTAGCGAAAAAATTTAAAATTTCAGAATACGTTAAAACACTAGAAAACACAGCCGGACTTACGTGTTTCAAACATCATACTAGAGTTCAAAATAAGATAAAACAATTACAAATAATATAATTTAAATAAATTAAATGCAAGCACCCTATCCTAACCAAGACTAGGAATTTCAAATATAAAACTATCCTAAGCACGCGCCACAGTCTCTGATCACGATGCCGCCATCAACCGTACATGGGCGCCTTGCTTTTACCTGAAAAACAATGTGGCACACAGCCTCAGTAAGTGACCCCACTATAGGGGCCATGCTAATTCAAATACATGCAATCATGAATTACGAACCTATCTCTAATCATCTTAAGGGTGGCCTCCAGTCTCGGATAAATTGGATGTGTAGTACTTCCCTACACACGACTCACACGTGTGAGTGTGAATCTTCAAGGCGCTCGCACACCCCCTGGACCCTCTGGTCAAGCTAATCTGTAGCGACGTCTGGAGGTCAGCGGAACACCATAGTGTCATGCACCTCATGAACACCTTCATCTGTGTGCATTCGCACCTGTGCGCATTCGCGCTCATCATACAGTGCGCGTCCGCACTCATCATCTCTAGGGGAAGTAGCCCTATGCTTATGAACATACAATATGCATGAGGTCCCTCTAAGTCCAATTATACATCTCTTCTGTCACAACGCTCTAGTCTCATCTCTTGGTTACTCTATGTAACACGTGCTCGTGGATATTTACATTAATATCATTTTCATACTCTTAGGGTTGTGTCCTATGTCGATCTAACGACATGATGCAATATGGCAAACAACATCATAAGGCATGTTCAACATGGAAAATATCATCATGTTAATAACATCGCCATGCATACATCATACTCATCATAGAAGCCATTAACTGCATCAAATACAACAAGTACATCATGCATCGAAACATAAATAACGTACATTTAACATACATCACAACACAACGTCATACTCATACATCATCATAATTCAAACAATCTTTAGCCTATCCTATAGTAAGGCCACTTACCTGGTTGGCCTTAGCCGAAGTATTCCTTAATTTAATTAACATAAGCTCTCGTTCCTCAGGAGCTGCTCCAAAGGTTGGTGGAATTCGCTTCATATCGCACCGTTCATCACCTTTCGTTAGTATTTCACATTATAATTAATAATCCAACTAACAATGTGAAATACGGCTCTAAAACGGTCTCAGTAAAAATCGAATTCTACGTCCCATTGTTTCTAAATTTTGTTGGATAGTAAAACTTAAATTGAAAATATGTCAATATTATTTCATGTGGCTTGAATCATTCAATCCAACTATGGTTTGTTATAATATTATATTATCTGGTACAAATAATAATTTCTCACATCTTCCATTTTCCTTTTCTATGGTGTACCACTTTGTTTCTTTTCTGTATTTTTTTCTTTCCTACAAATGACTATGCAATTATAAGCAATTTTTAATCAATTATGTTCTCTTCTCTTTCCTAATATGACTATCCAATTAACCGAAGCCATTTTCAATCTATTATGTTTTCTTCTCTTTGACTATCCAATTAACGGACCATTTTCAATCTATTCTATTTTCTTCTCTTTCTAAATGACTATCCAATTAAAGAAGCCATTGGAGCGATCATTGGAGAAATGGATGACCCGAGAGAAGTGGGAAAGAATTGTTTTTTATTTTTTTTATTTATTAATTTATTATTATTATTTTTTATAAATTTATGATCATTACTTAAATGAGTCAATGTGAGACTCTCTCCTACCAATCTTGGACATAGAGAATAGATGTCAATTGCTGTTTGAAGTCACCGGGAAGAAATACCCACGGCCGAAGATGTAATACCAAAAAAAAAAAAAACAAATAAAAATAATTATAAAAAAAAAAATTAAGTTAAAAAAAAATAATAATAAATAAATAAATAAAAAGGAGAAACAACCCTTCCCCACTTCTCTCCCCTAACCTCTCATCCCTTCCCCAATTATCTGTCCTCACCTCACAAAAAAATCCAGAAAAACCATTGCCAGATTTAATTTGAAGAAAAAATGAGAATGATCTTACCCAGTTATTCATCTGAGGAAGATTTATGTGAAATAGATCTGATCAGTTATATTAAATCTTAATTTTCTTTTGTCCTATTTTTTTAGAAATCACAGTCAATTATAGTTAGATCTTCATTATATCCACCAAAAAAATCACAGTTCGCAAAAAGAAACAAAAAACCATTGCCAGATTTAATTTGAGGAAAAAATGAGAATGGTCTTACCCAGTTGAGATTCATCTCACAAGATTTACATGAAGGATAGATCTGATTAGTTATATTAAATCTTAATTTTCTTTTGTCCTATTTTTTTTAGAAATCACAGCCTATTATAGTTAGATCTCCATTAAATCCTTCTTAGAGTTAGAAACTAAATGTCAATCATTTATATGAATTAGTAAATTATATCGGTAGACAAATGAATAGATTAAAAATAAAATCGCCAAGAAAATTTGTGAACCGAATTCAAGTGTTAACAGAATGAGAGAAAAGGAAACACAGAGATAAGGAAAGATTTGGAAACGACGGTCACGACCCGATTTTCGAGGCTTCGAAAATCAGACCGTGACCCAAAAGACGAAATCGAAAACAAACAAAAAGAAAAGAAAATAAGAGTAAAAGATAAAAAATACCATTTAATTAAAATAAAAGATAGAAAAGTTTTGTTTCAAATTATTACCAAAGGAATTACAAATACAAAATGAAATACAAAAAACATTAAAAGACCGACAAGGAACTGGCGCTCCGGAACGACCCCCTCTGTGACCGTACAGCTCTCGAATGCTCCTCCACCTCGACCGGTACCTGAAAAAAACAGAGTTGAAAGGAATGAGTATAAAAATTATACTAAGGCACCTACTTGTAGGCTCTTATCGCATCCCAATCTTAACAGAATTCCACGGTCTTTTCTTTTACTCTAGATCGTCTAGTTCTGGTCTTAGCTCCTTGTGCTTCTTTGGTTCTTCGTCCTTTCATTTAAACCCTAAGAGTTTCCTTAGCCAACCTGTGTGTGACTGGTGCCTTGCGAGTAGCTACCTCGGCATGGCTATGAGACTACCTGGTGTCTTACCTAGGGAGTGAGCTGCAACCCCCTAGTCCCATGGTAATCCCCCTTTGTTCGGGGAGGGCAACCTCCCCCATTCCCATCCAGCTAAATGGTCCGTTACAATGTGGGTCTCCCGTTTCCCATGCTAAAACGGCTTTAGAGCAGTCGAGTCCTGATCAGGATTCCCCTGGTCTCCCACGAAGCTATAATACCAATCACACACAAGTAACCTAAGGATACTCTAGAGGTGGTTCGTATGTCGTGGAAGTTTCTTAAGCTCCTAGGGGAAATGTTAGATCTATACTTAGTGACTCGTCACTCTAACCACAAATCCGTAGACTTTATCATAAATGTGGGTCATGAAAATTAACTGAGTGTGCACACAAGTATCATCTAGCATCATCATACATAATTCATGCAAAGTAAACATACATGCTCAACGAGGCGATAACATCCATCAAGCTCCAAGAGGCAGAGTTCACAAGTTCCCATCTTCCTTTCAGAATGAATTAAACATATACATATAAAACGGAAGCTTAAAACATAGTTGCAACACTCAGATAATTATCATAATACTTCACGTAATACATTCATACTCTTAACAATCAAATTACCTACATTCAATCATGGGCAACTACCACCTAGGGTAATTAAACTAGCATGCATGCATAACCCAGCGACTCCTACAAGTATTTCTTACTAAAGTTTCGTGTGGTGACTTACATGATTGACACGTGCCCTTCATTTAACGTTTCTACACAAATAGCGTGTCCAATAATACTGATTTTTCCCTAATTAGGTCCTATTTCATATAAAAATAGGGTTAGGGTTGGAATCGGGAGGCAAATCGGCAAAAAGAAGTTGAACGGGTAAAAAGAAATGTCTTACACGCGCTGTCACGTGCTACCCCACGCGCCTTAGAGGCAATACACGGGCATTGCCACGCGCGAGTACAGACCCGTCAGAAGGAAGAAGGTGCGCGTTCTTGTGCTGCAAAGTGGCGAGATCGGGTTGGACAACCGCTGACGAGTTGTGGGTTCGAATCCGGAAGAACGCGCTGGAAATCCGAATTCTTTTATGCTGACCCGTAGGCGATGTCACGGTCATGCTCGTCCAAGGCGTGTTGCTCATGGCCGCATGCCCATGACAAGGCAAACCCTTTTATGTCTTTCCATGTTCTAGTGTTTTACTTTTGTATTTCTAGGGAGTATGACGTTTCGGAAAAATCATGCCTAGGCCTGCCAGACATGAAATGCCTCAGAATGTACTGTAGGGGATATGACTAGTTGTCAACTTCTCCCTACCCAAGGTTATATACTGTGAGACGTTGTTGTTACTCTCTTGCTTGCTTATATAACGTCTCTTTCAAAACTCTCTCTCTGCTCTCGTTTTCTAAAACCTTCTTCTTAAACCGAGGCCAGAGGCTCGAACATATGTCACTTGGCCGTAGGCAACGTAAGAACAAATTGGCTTAGCTCACTTGTCGTTGGAAAGTGAGTGTCGCACAATCGCAAGTCCGCTGCCATCAAGAGTGCGATTGTGACAAGTGGTATCAGAGCTTTGTTAGCTCCTTGACATTGCAAAAGACCAAAAATATGTCGACGAAAAAGTCGACACCGAAATCACAAGCCGACCGACTTACCTTAATAGAGGAGGAAATGATGTTCCTTAAAGAAGTCCTTGACACCGTACGCTTCCTGGAAGCACAGATGACAGAATTGAGTGAGAAAGTCGTAGAAATCGAAGCAATGGACAACCGCCTTGATGGGTTGCCAATCACAGAACTGATATTTCGAGTGTCCTCACTCGAAGAAAGAGTTGCTCCTACGAGTAGCTCAAGACCTACTGGTAGCCCCGATAGCTCTATCGTGCACAAGGAGGGACGTGGCGAAGAGTTCGACGTGCTACAAAATACTATGATGAGTTTGTTTAATGGATTAGCTGACAAGTTCAGAAGGACGATCGATACCATTCAAGAAAAGATGGCCGACATGAACACCCAAATTGGGGTGACCATGAAACTCGTGGCCAACGTCGCGACTGGACAAACTCATTCAGGATCCAATAAACTGAAGTTCCTAGACCCCAGACCCTTCAAAGGGAATCGGGATGCAAAAGAGTTGGAGAACTTCATCTTTGATGTTGAACAGTACTTCAAAGCCACAACGGCTTGTACCAACGACATGAAAGTGATAGTAGCCTCAATGTATCTCATCGACGATGCGAAACTTTGGTGGCGTACGAAGGTGCAAGACATCGAGAATGGACTATGCACCATCAACTCGTGGGAAGACCTCAAAAGAAGTTGGTACATTTCACACGTTATAATTGTTGTAAGCTCTTAGCTCCTCGTATACGTCCTACGCTTCCGTTGGTTGTTGGTTCCTATTGGATCATTCGACACCTTCGTTAATATTTTACAAGCATAATTAATTTCTAACTTGAATTTGTGAAATACGGCCTTAAAATGACCTATATTACCTTAAACGGGGTCGAAATCAAGTCCAGGAGGGTCAGAACGGTGCCAAACAGGTCGGAAACAGATTTCCCAAGCCGAATAAGTCACCGGAGCCGAGAAGCCGCCGCCGAGCCGATCAAGCCGCTGGAGCCGAGGGGTGTCGCGCTGTAGATGTGCCACGTGTCACGGTCCTACATTTTTTACCATGCGGCATCGTGATTCTAACACGACCACGACCAGCCTTAAGGGGAATTAAGCCCCATATATATTTTTCGCCCCGGCTTTGTGGCTTCGTCGGACCTTAGGCAAGGTTTGTCTTCGCCCATCGGACATCGCTTGTGCGGAATCCAAGCTTGTCCAACCACACACGCCACCTGCGCGTGCATGTTCAATCGTCTGCGACCCAACCGACTTGCCTCTACACTAGGCCAAGTCATCCGGCTCGACCTTGCCTCTGCTCGGGCCAAGGTCTCTCAATACAACGTCGCATCTCATCTTGTCATCTCGATCCTCATCGATAGGGTCCATATGTCTTGACGCGATCCCGAGTCTCGGGATGTTGTCGTCCATCATGACTCGCTCGATCGTGTCATCGAGAATGGGCCCACGTGTCTTTCATCTCATCGGAACTTCCCAAACATCTATCCATTCGGGCTATATCGAGGCATAGGCCCTCACGTGCCCATGTTGAGTCATTTACGAATATCGTACCGGATAGCGGGTGTATGTAGCAACCTCCGACACGCGGGCTGGGGCGCAATACCGGCACACCCGTGCCGTCCGGTACTGTCCTTCAAAAATCCATTTCAAAGGAAGTCACCCGACATACTGGTCTCGACACGCTCGCCCACACTGTGACACACGTATGTGCCACAGGGTAGCTCACTTAGGCCACAGGGCCTAGGGGTGGTGGAGAGCTAACACCATGGTACCCCTATAGTACATTCTGAGCCATTTTCAATCTACCAGGAGTAGACAGGATTTTTGTGAATGGTCATACGGTATCGTGCATTGTCCGTCCGATGTCCGATTGACATCAAATTTGGCGAGCATTCATATTTCATATGGACGGACTTAACTCCCAAACCGCATGACCAAATTCCTTCTAGAACCCCGACTTTCGAGGTTAAGGCCCGGGGCCCTACCCGACCCTTCGACAAGCCTATTTGCCCCTCATGTCTATTCTGATGTCTTTGTCTTGCTTATGTCTCAACTTGTCTTTTAATGCAATGCCCACTTAGCTTGGTGGTGTGTTGGATGATGCATCGTCCTCCTCGATCGCATCATGGCACTCTTCTATATTGGCCCGCCTATGGCCGGATGGGCGTCTCTTTAGGGACGCCACTTTGCTTGTCGCACCATGAGGGTCACAACCTACTCTCTTCATAGTACGGTTGTGACACCATGCAACACAACCAGAGGGTGACGCGTGTACAGCAGTCTCGGGTCGAGGCGCGGGTCATTGGGTCAAGTGCGCAGGCTGTCGGGCGGGTCAGTCTCTGGACGTGGGTTTCCGTTGTGACGGGCTGCAGGGTTTTGGTTGCGGTGGGCTGGGCTGAACTTTACTATTGGGCCGTATTTTGTTCCGGTGGGCCAAGGGTTGAATCGTGGGGCCGAGAGGTTTTGGATCGCGGGTCAGAGATCGGGTCGGACTTCGTCTTCCTTGCCCGATTACCGGTGAATTTTTCTGATGGCACTCTCTCTCTCCTCGGTCACGTCGTTTCGACGTCCTTTTTCTTCCCTTTTCCTCCGTTTTTGAGTCTCCTCCTCCCCCTAATCCCGTTTATGGTATTTGTTTGGATCGTAAGGGCCTAACACTCCCGAATCTGAGAGGGTTCGGAAATCTGACGTTCTGTCTCCCTTATTCGACGGTGTACGACGTGTAAGCAATGTCAAAATATACCCCTGGTGTGTGTAAAGGTCTCTGGGGTTATTTTTGTTGCTTAAATTGGAGGTTTCGACGTCGATTTCGTTAGGTTTGGCTTTGCTAGAGCTTCGTCGGTTTTCTCATTATCCATCTCCTTTTTCTCACTATCTTTTTTTTCTTGCAAGTATCTTGGAGGTGGCTGAAGGTTGGGTTTGGTTTTCGTGGTGACCCCGATGACAGGCGCGCTTTGTGCATCATGTGAGAACGAAAACTCCGGCGTCGCCGGAGTTTACGGTCCTGCCGACGGCCGCGGATTTTTTTTTTTTTTTTTTTTTTTTTTTTTTTTTTTTTTTTTTTTTTTTTTTTTTTTTTTTTTCGTTACATTATCTACTCCTAAAAAGAACTTTCGTCCTTGAAAGTCTCGAACTCCTGAATCAATTCGGGATATTTTTCATTTATTTCCTCCTCTCGTTCCCACATCGCTTCTTCGATTTGGTGGTTTCGCCACAATACTTTGACGAAACCTATGTTCCTATTACGTAAGGCTTTCACTTCTCGAGCCAGGATTTTAATCGGTTTCTCCTGATAACTTAAGTTTTCCTCGATCTCGAGGGGTTTGTAGTCTATCACGTGCGTAGGGTCTGTAATATATTTCCTTAACATGGACACATGAAATACATCGTGTACGCTCGAGAGTGAAGGCGATAACGCTAGTTTGTATGCTACTAAACCTATTCTTTCTAGGATTTTGAACGGTCCGATAAAGCGGGGGCTTAGCTTCCCCTTTCGTCCGAATCTTAGAACGCCTTTCATAGGAGCTACTTTTAGGAACACGGGGTCCCCCTCTTCGAACTCCAAGTTCCTACGCCTAACGTCAGCGTAGCTCTTTTGCCTACTTTGTGCAGTGCGCATCCTTGCTCTAATTTTCTGTACCACCTCGTTGGTGATGCGGACCAACTCGGGTCCTACCAGTTCTCGTTCTCATACTTCGTCCCAGCACAATGGAGATCTACATTGTTTTCTATATGACGCTTCAAATGGTGCTATCTCAATGGTTGCTTGGAAACTGTTGTTGTACGAGAATTCCCTTAAGTGTAGTATAGTGTCCCAACTCCCCATGAAATCCATAACACATGTCTGAAGCATGCCTTCCAGGATTTGGTTTAATCGTTCCATTTGGCCATCAGTTTGTGGGTGGAAGGCAGTGCTAAAGTCGAGGCGGGTACCCAACACTTTTTGAAGTCCGCGCCAAAAGGCCGACGTAAAACGTGGGTCCCGATTCGACACTATTGACACCGAGACTCCATGCAACCTCACAATTTCTTTCACATACAGTTGAGCTCATTTGTCTACTGTATATGTTGCCTTACCCGGTAGGAAGTGTGCCGACTTTGTCAGACGATCAACAATTATCCAAATTACCGTGTAACCCTTTAGTGTCTTCGGTAGGCCTACTATGAAATCCATAACAATATTTTCCCATTTCCATTCCGGTATACTTAGAGGTTGTAGTAGTCTGGCGGTTTTCTGCCTAGGGGCTTTTACTTGTTGGCACACCAGACATTTACTCACGTATTTCGCGTTATCCTTTTTCATACTTCGCCACCAGAAGTGTTGTTTCAGGTCTTGATATATCTTTGTACAATCTGGGTGTATCGAGAAGGGTGAGTTGTGTGCTTCAGTTAATATTTCGTTCTTTATTTCGCTCACAGCTAGGACACATAAACATCCTTGACATAATAGTCCATCATCTATTGACTTAGAAAAACCGTCCACTGGGCCTACTGTCAACTGGTCTAGGATTTTATTTAGGCTTGGATCCTCACATTGTGAGTCTATGATCCTCTGTCTGAGCGTGGGACGCACTGTCAGTCGGGCTATTTGGGCTATAACCTCCTTGGTTACAACCGCTATGTCAGCTCGTTCGAAATCAGCTCGCACTCGTGGCTCCCTTGTGATGAGGGCCGACGAGTGTACTGTTTTTCGACTTAGTGCATCAGCGACTACGTTTGCTTTTCCAGGGTGATACTGGATATCTATGTCGTAATCTTTTACTAGCTCTAGCCATCTACACTGTCTCATGTTCAATTCTTTTTGTGTGAACAAGTATTTTAAACTTTTATGGTCTGTGTAAATTTGGGTTTTTTCGCCATACACTTAATGTCGCCAAATTTTTCACGCGAACACCACCGCCGCCAACTTCAAATCATGTGTAGGATAGCTTTTCTCGTAATCTTTTAATTGGCATGATGCATACGCAACGACCTTTCCATGTTGCATCAGTACACAACCCAGCCCCTTTTTGGATACATCACTGTAAATCACGTATCCCACAAAGCTTTCTGGGACCGTGAGCACTGGGGCGGACACTAGTCTTTGTTTTAGTTCTTGAAAGCTGGCCTCACAAGTATCGCTTCATACGAACGGTATGCCTTTTTTTGTCAATTGGGTGAGAGGCGAGGCTATTCTAGCAAAGCTTGGGCGAACCTTCTATAGTAACCCGCCAATCCCAAGAAACTTCGTATCTGGGTGACCGTAGTTGGGCGTTTCAACTTCGTGAAGGCTTCTATCTTGGTGGGATCTACTAAAATTCTTTCTTTGGACACTATTTGTCCTAAAAACGAAACCTGACATAGCCAAAATTCACATTTGGAGAATTTGGCAGACAACTTGTTCTAACTTTAAGATTGTTAGGGCTTTTCGGAGGTGCTTTTGGTGTTCTAGGTCCATTTTCGAGTATATCAGAATGTCGTCTATGAACACGATCATAAACGTGTCTAAGCACTCCTTAAATACTCGGTTCATTAATTCCATGAACACCGCTGGGGCATTGGTGAGGCCAAAGGATATTACCACAAACTCATAGTGGCCATATCTGGTTCGAAAGGTTGTTTTTGGTAAATCTTCGTTTTTAATCTTAATTTGATGGTATCCTGATTGAAGGTCTATTTTGGAAAACACTGTTGCCTCTCGAAGTTTGTCAAATAGGTCCTCGATGCGTGGTAATGGATATTTGTTCTTTACCGTCCTCTTGTTTAATTATCTGTAGTCAATGCATAGACGCATAGAGCCATCTTTCTTTTTAACAAACAACACTGGCGCACCCCAAGAGGATACGCGAGGTCGAATGAAGCCTTTATCTAATAGGTCTTGTATTTGTGATTTAAGTTCTTTTAGTTCTGCTGGGGCCATGCGGTATGGGGCTTTAGAGATGGGTCCCGTTCCTGGCTCCAGTTCTATTCTACAGTCTACCGCTCGCGATGGAGGGATTTCCAGGAGGTCCTCCGGGAAGACATCTGTGAATTCGTTTACTATGGGTACCGTATCTATTGTTTGCTCCTTTCCTTTTGTGTTTACTGCACAGGCTAGAATCGCCCACCCCCTTGTTGTACCAGGCGTCTGGCTTTGATCATCGATATTATTTTTGGAGTAGTGCCTGTGAAGGTTCCTTTAAACTTAAAGGTAAGCCCGTTTGGAGGAGTGAATACCACTTCTTTCTTATGGCAGTCTATGCTAGCAAAGTTTTCGACTAGCCAGTCCATTCCTAGTATGACGTCAAAATCTGTCATATCAACTACTTTTAGGTCTACGTGGATGGTTCGTCCAACTATTACCACTTGTCCATCGTTTACCCTATTTTTCGTGACTAGGTCTACTCCTACTGGGGTACCGACCGATAACACATGCATTACGGGTTCTACTGCGAACCCTGCTTGACTAACAAATGGCAAAGAAACAAACGAATTGGTAGAACCCGAATCAAACAACGTCAATGCAAAGTGTCCTAGTATAGAAAGCGTACCTGTCACCACGGTGCCAGACGTTCCCGCCTCTTTACTGATCGTTGCATATGCCCTGGTCTGTGGGCGGGTTTGCATGGTGGGTTCTCGAATGACCGGACCTCTAAGGGGTTCCCTTGGATTTCCCGTGCCCCTTGCAGGGCAAGCTCTGGCCACGTGACCTGCACGACTGCAATTATAACACACAATGGAGCCTACCAAACACCTACCACCATGTTGTTTTTCACTGTCGCGACACAGGGGTTTTTCCAGTACTAGGTATCGGGTTATTGGGGTGGAGCAAGTGGCTTGTTCTGATGTCGAGGACTCTAGAGTGGCAGTTGGAATTTTGTGGGTCCGACCTCGATAGGGCGTTTCTTTCCTATGACAACCGTTGGCTTAGGGTTTTTCTCCTCTGGAGGTTCCTCAAGAGCCTTGACCGTCCTTAGGGCCTCTTCGTAAGTTTTCAGGTTAAATGCCTCCAACATGCGACGGGCCTTCGGGTTCAACCACAACAAAAATTTCTCCATCTATTTCTCTTCAGTGTCTGCTAGTGACGGTGCAAACCTTCTTAATCTCATGAATTCTTGATCATACTGATCCACCATGTGTTCGCCTTGGGTCAGGTGGTTAAATTCTTGTTGTTTCTTAATATGGGTTTCCTTTGGATAGTAGTATTTCAAGAAGGCTTCCTTAAAGGTTTCCCACGTTGTGATCCCCTCTCCCGGGTTGATATTCTGTTTATTATCCGCCCACCACACTTCTGCTTCTTTTTGCAGTACATATGCTGCACACGCTACTTTATGTTCATCAGGGCATCTCATTGATTCAAAGGTCGTTTCCATGTTTGTGACCCACATCTGAGCTGCTATGGGATCTTCCTTTGAACCGAAAAATGGACTGGGGTTATACCGTCTGAAGTCTTTTAACCAACTCGCCCCCTTGTCCGGTTGCGGGTTTTTAGCCGGTTGTGTGGCTGTCGCATCGATCGATTGCATGGCTGTCGCGTTGGCTGGTTGCGTGGCCATTGCTGCGACTTGTTGCGTAGCTAACAATGTGGCCTGTTGTGTGGCCAGCATTGTTTGCATTGTTGTTTGTTGTGACTCCAACATTAATCTTGTGGCAGGATCTAACCCAGCCTGTGGTGCAGCTTGAGGGGGTAGTGCGTATTCAGGAGGGGATACCGCTTGTGGAGGAGGTTCGTATTTAGAAGGGTGTGCAGCTTGTGGGGGAGGTTCGTTTTCAGGAGGTAGTTCGAACGCATAGGGTCCAGTAGTCGACCCTTCTTGGGAAGAGCTTCTTTCGGCTTCTCTTCTTCCCCATCTCCTAATGGGAGGTCGTCCTCTCCCTCTCCTACCTCTTCTACGCCCTCTGTGCGGCATGGTTCTAGAAACCAAGAAAATGATTCCCTCTCCTAATGTGATGTCCCACATTGGTTGGGGAGGAGAACAAATCACCATTTATAAGGGTGTGGAAACCTTTCCCTAGCAGACGCGTTTTAAATCCTCGAGAGGAAGCTCGAAAGGGAAAGCCCAAAGAGGACAATATCTGCTAGCGGTGGATCTGGGTCGTTACTGGTCCCTTAACATACCTAACATGGCATTACATAAACATTGCTAACATCACATATAAGCATTTCATGACATGACTCGATAATACTATGTGTATCCATGACATCGATCAACAGTTTCATGGCATATAATACTAGCAGATAAACTATCTTTTCATAGCATAAACAGTCAACATAATCCATAACTTTTGAGAGCGTAAACAGTCACATAATACATACATCATATAATCATAATCACATAAAATATGGTGCATGCAGGGGCCACAAGTCACGCACCATCATAGAATACGTAGTAAGCTAACTCCAACACTAAGGTCACTTACCTCGATGGCCTTGGCCGTAGTCACTCACAACAAGCTAATTCCAACGGTCAAATACATCTATAATAACCACATAAAAACTTAGGAACCTTTCATAACATACCCTAGCTAAATCTCATGCTATTTATCAAAATAAACTCCCAACCCAATCTATCTTTGACGGTTAGGAACCATACTAACGTCAGATTGTAAAACTAAGGGCAGAAATGACTTCGAGAGGGCTGAAAACCTTGGAATCGATATATTATAGTGATACCGAGCCGATAAGCCGAGCTGTCGAGCCGACCAACTAAGTCGCCAAGCCGAGCCGCGAGAATTGATGGAGCTGAGCTTTCTTACCCGTCAAGCTGAGCCAAGAGCAGAGCTGCAGGCGCGTCTGTGTTGGGCCAAAATGCATAGGGCCCACATTCGTTAGTGGGCTAGTTCAGAGGCAGAATGACCCGACCTGACTCTGCGTCTCCTTCGCTCGAAACCTCACGAAAACCCTAATAAATGATGTGCCACCGCTGCCGACGACACAGTCTTCTCTGTTTCCGACAACGGTCACGTAGCGTCCTCCTCCTTTGATTCCGACGGTCTACCTTCTTCGACGCAGCGATCCCGACGTTGATGCTAACTTACACTCGATTCTTCCTCCGAAATAGTAACGCTAATCGATTTCTAGAACTCACTGAAAAACCAGCAAACCAACCCACACGCTTTCCCCTCTAACACTCTCAGTTTTTCCGTTCTTTCAGACACCCTCGGACACTAAACAAGTTTGGAGAGCAAAAGTTGTTTTCTAAGGAAAGAGAAGGGTTGAATATAGGAATATAAAGGGTCTCCTAACATTTTCATTAAGGTAATAACTTTATTGTCGGAAATCGCACCTTTTCCGGCGAGAATAACTGCATAGCATAATATCTTGTCATTTATAGAAATAAAAATAAAATCTTAACCAAATAAGAAAAAATGGAAAATCTGAATCGTTACACTCAGTAAGTGACCCCACTAATGGGGGTTAAATGCAAGAACATGCGAATGCAATGACGGAACCTATCCTTTCAATCTATTTTCCTACAGTACTATCCTAATGGGTAACTTGGATGTGTACCATAACTCTACATACAACTCATACGTGCGAGTATGGACTCACTAGTCAGTTCGCACACCGCTAGACCACTTTTCTTGTCGGGCGAGAATACTCTGGGAGCTTCTTATGCTAGACACCCGTTAGAACTAGTAACCGCCACGGTAGCATTATGTAAAACAAAATGATCGTACCCCTGCCGGCAGCATTATATAAAACATAATGATTGTACCCCTGTCGGCAGCATTATGTAAAACATAATGATCGTACCCCTGCCCATCGTGATGAAATAAGGTATCCCCCAATGCATGAGCACACATAATGCATGAGGTCCCAATATTTTTCCATTTTCAACATTATTAAATATAACCCCGCTATCGTTTTACATTCATATCATATCTTTTCTCATTTTCCAGTTCTCATATCATGCATAATTCTAACGGAGTTATATTTCATTTCATTTATCGTGATATCATGTCATTCATAACATGCTGTATACATACAATTTAGAAAACATAACATAACGCTCCATGCTTTAAACATGTCCTTTGATAACGTGCAATTCATACAACAATTACCTCAATGGTCACACAAAACAATCTAAACATAACATATCAAATCACAATATATCGTATCATAAACATGTCATATCGTAAACACTTCGTGGTCATATCGTTTCCTAACTTATCATAGTCTTAATGTTCTTATACTTATCACAATCATATCGTTATGTGAACGTACCCTAGTCATATCATCACAGGAACGATTCCTAACGCTATCGTTCTATCACTCTATCACAAACCTATCCCTTTCTACCCATAACCTAACCGTATTCTTTCATCAATCTCTCATATCCATAGCACTCCAGTATGTAACATAACCTTAATGTTTCATGAACTAGCTTACTCCTATCGTTACATTTCGTTTTGTGCATCCTTCTCATATCCTATCTCAAACATATCCTTGAACACATCATACCGTAATTATTATAATACAATTCACATATTATAATTTGCTTATTTATTTATTTATTTTTGGGCTATGTGTCCTGTAAATGGAGATGTATTCCTTACTTATAAATTTATGATCATTTCTTAAATTAGCCAATGTGAGACTCTCTCCTACCAATCTTGTACATTAATCTTGGACACTAAGAATAGGTGCCAATTGCTATTTGAAGTCATCGGGAAGAAATACCCACGGCAAAGGTGCGATGTAATAGCCCACAAAAAAATTAAATAAATAAATAAAACGAATCACGGTGCTTTTGGCCTCATTTAATTAAAAAAAGATCAAATTTTTTTTTGCAGAATCTAGATTCCCGTGGATAATTTCTGGATTCCTGTGGACAATTTTCTATAACCGGGTTCTCAAGTAGAATATTTATATATATATATATATATATATATATATATATATATATATAGATATATATAAAAGTGGTAAGTAAAAATGTATCTTAAATTTTAAGATTAACCATAATCTAGGTGAATTAAGTTTCATTAATCCTAAAAAAAAATTCATAAACCAGCTAAATCTAGAAAATTTTCATTTATTTGAACCTAATCCAAACAAAAATCTAGCCCGTAATTAAACATGGAAAGCCTGAATGAATTCATTCTAGTTGAATTTCCAAGCATGGCATAATTAGTTCATAATTCATCCTTTTCCCATGGCATTCCATATTAAGTTTCCCATCTCTATATAAATCCTTCCCTTATTCTCAATCTTCATCTCATCTCTCATCGAAATTATGTGGACTAAAACCCTTCCCATCATGGCAACTTTCATAGCCACTCAACTGGGTCGTATGATGAAAATATAGCCGCATGTTACTACCTTGAGTTCATCGGGGCGGATGCGGTGAAGCTGTGGGCGGACGAGAAGCCGCTGTATGATCTTGCATCGAATAAATGCGTGGGTGGTGAATGTGGGCACTACACTCAGATGGTGTGGCGGAGCTCGGTGCGGCTTGGATGTGCTAGAATGCCCTGTAAGGGTAATTCTCAGTTTGTTGTTTGTAATTATGATCCTCCTAGCAACTATATTGGGGGAAAGCCTTATGATTCTTCCTTATAGAGAGCTTTGATTTGAAAATTTTATGAATTGTAATAAAGTTTGTGAGAGAATCATGAATTTATGAATTCAAATAAAGTTATGGCTAATTATCTACGGAAAATCTTCGCCCAAAACTGCAAAAATTAATGGTGAATTATCCATGAATCACGAATCTCACAACAGTATGATATTGTCTAGCATGATATTGTCTATTTTTCTACCAAAAACTGCAAAAATAAATGGAGAATTACTGTAATCACGAATTTCTACAATGTTATGATATTGCCTTCTTTTCCACCCAGAATTGCAAAAATAAATCGAGAATTCTTGAGTTTTAGAAATCACTAATCTTGACAATAGTATAGTATGATATTGTTTGCTTTTTTACGGTGTGGTCTTGTTTGCTTCTCTACCAAAAAACTGCAAAAATAAATGGAGAATTAGTGAGGTTTAGAAATCACACTGCAAAAATAAATGGAGAATTAGTGAGCTTTAGAAATCACAAGTCTGATGATATTGTCTAATTTTTTACCAAAAACTCAAAAATAAATGGAGAATTTCAGGAGTTTTAGGAATCATGAATCTCTACAATGATATGATATTGTCTATTTTGAGCATATGATGGTACAAAAGTGTAACGATCCGAAATTTTATACTTAATTTAAGGTGCTAATGTATACATATCATGAATATTGAATGCGGAAAGACTTCATTTAAATTCCATAAAACGTAACCTTTGTCTTAAAACACAGCCATGAACTTACGTTTTTCGAAAACACCTTTAAAACGACACAACAAAAAGCTAAATAAAATAAATAACGTTTAAATTAAAAACATCATTCCGTCCTTTGAAATCCAAGTCAACCTATGTGAGCCCATGACATCAGTTTCAACTTTGAACTCTATAAAATTATTTCTCTAATTTACCTAGGCCATTGTTAAAAGTCTTGAAATGTTATATATCTATAATTATATTTTTATTAAAAATCTTATTTTCCATGGTTATTGTGATATAAAAAAGAAAGTAAATAAAATTATTTAAAGTGGTGACTGTGGTATAAAAAAGTAGATAAAATTATTTAAAGTTATTATGCGTTTTACTCCTCTCTGTGTTTACCTTTCTCTTTTACTACTCTCTGTATTTACTTTCTCTCTTTCTCTTTTACTACTCTCTGTATTTACTTTCTCTATGTATTTACTTTCTCTATGTATTTACTTTCTCTATGTATTTACCTTTCTCTCTATATTTAGTTTGTGGTTTTTAGTTCCTGAATCTTTTTTTTTTTTAATCTGTATTTACTCCGTTGCCTTTTAATTTTGTTCATGTCTATTCCAAATTTATAGTGGATTCTTATTTCCAAATCTGGCTACTAATATAAATTCACTAATCTAATTTACTAGATTCATATAAATTATTGACATTTAGTTTCTGACCCAAACCTAAACCATTGCGATGATTTACCTATAATTAACCGTGATTTCTAAAAAAAGAAATTTGAATAAAAGAAAAGGAAGATTTAATATATACCTTATCACCAGATCTCTTCCAGATCAATCTCCGTCTACGGTGAATCTGGGTAAAGGCCATTTTCATTTTTCCTCTAAGCAAATCTGTCATTTTTGATTTGCAGTTTGTTGTGTTTCTTTTGCATGGACGGTCATTTTCGTAAAGCTGGGTTGAGGAGAGATAATTGGGGGGAAAGGGATGAGAGGTTAATGGAGAGAAGTGGGGAAGGTTGTTTCTCTCTTTTTATTTATTTTATTTTATTTTATTTATTTATTATTATTTTAAAAAACGTAATCTTTATTTCTCTCTATATATATAACTATTTATTTATTTATTTGGGCTATTACACTCTCGGTTTTCCCATTCTTTCAGACACCCTCGGACACGGAAACGAGTTTGGAGAGCAAAAGTTTTTTTTTTTAAGGAAAGAGAAGGGTTGAATATAAGAATATAAAGGGTCTCATAACATTTTCATTAAGGTAATAATTTTCTTGTAGGAAATCGCACCTTTTCGGGCGAGAATAAATGCATAGCATAATATCTTGTCATTTATAGAAATAAAAATAAAATCTTAACCAAATAAGAAAAAATGGAAAATCTGAATCGATACACTCAGTAAGTGACCCCACTAATGGGGTTAAATGCAAGAACATGTGAATGCAATTACGGGACCTATCCTTTCAATCTATTTTCCTACGGTACTGTCCTAATGGGTAACTTGGATGTGTACCATATACTCTACACACAGCCCATACGTGCGAGTATGGACTCACCAGTCAGTTCCAACATCGCTGGGCCACTTTTCTTGTCGGGCGAGCATACTCTGGGAGCTCCTTAGGCTAGACACTCGTTAGAACTACTAACCGCCATGGCAACATTATGTAAAACAAAATGATCGTACCCCTGCCGACAGCATTATGTAAAACATAATGATCGTACCCCTGCTCATCGTGATGAAATAAAGGTATCCCCAATGCATGAGCACACATAATGCATGAGGTCCCAATATTTTTCCATTTTCAACATTATTAAATATAACACCGCTATCATTTTACATTCATATCATATCTTTTCTCATTTTTCAGTTCTCATATCATGCATAATTCTAACAGGGTTATATTTCATTTCATTTATCGTGATATCATGTCATTCATAACATGTTGTATACATACAATTTAGAAAATATGTCATTTGATAACGTGCAATTCATACAACAATTACCTCAATGGTCACACAAAACAATCTAAACATAACATATCACATCACAATATATTGTATCATAAACATGTCATATCATAAACACTTCGTGGTCATATCATTCCCTAACTTATCATAGCCTTAATGTTCTTATACCTATCACAATCATATCATTACGTGAACGTACCTTAGTCATATCATCACAGAAACGTATTCTAACGCTATCGTTCTATCACTCTATCACAAACCTATCCCTTTCTACCCATAACGTAACCATATTCTTTCATCAATCTCTCATATCCATAGCACTCCGGTATGTAACCTAACCTTAGCGTTTAATGAACATATCTTACTCCTATCGTTACATTTCATTTTGTGCATCCTTCTCGTATCCTATCTCAAACATATCATTGAACACATCGTACCGTAATTATTATCATACAATTCACATATTATAACATATACATAACATATAAGAAGCATATCGATCCATAAACAATTCACACATATCAATATATATGACACGTGCAGAATCACAGGGCACGTGTCAACATAAAAAATAACCATGCCGAGACCACTTACCTGATTAGCTTAGGCTGGTGTAACTGATTTATCCTTGAGAAAGTTCGATTTTGTCCTTTATATTCAAGTCAACCTATATGAACCATGACATCAATTTGAATTTCAATTCTCTAAATTTTACAATAGTCCATGTGCTAGACTTCACGTGAAGACTTTATGATTAGAGTCTTGGATATATATATATAATTCTATTTTCATTAAATATTTATTTTTTATTCTTATTCTTTTAGGTAATGTGGACAACATTTTGGCTGTTCCAAATTTTTTCTTCTTTACTCTATTTATTTTAATTCTGGAAACAAATATTATTGGCCAATTTGGTTAATCCATTCTTCTTTCCAAAATTTTACCTTTCTTTCTCTGTATTTTCTTATTTTCTTACTTCCTAATAATGTAATTGTATTTCCTTATTTTATTTTAATTCCTTGAGAGTTTAATTAAGACAAGTATTTTCGCTATTTCCTTATTTTTATTTTATTTTAATTCCTCTAATATATTCATGGCCAATTTTTTAATCTGTTTGACTTAGATTGTGATTTATAAAACTCCTAACTAAAATCAAGATCTAAATTGATTTCTTATAACCCATTTAAAAAGAGGTCTGAAATATAACTTATAGACAAATCTCTTTCCAAGGTAGATTTGCCACTTGTAAATATACTGACAAGCATTTCTGTTTTCTCAAATATGACATTTTTTTTTGTTTTTGTTGCATTTAGCAGGAATTTTGAAGTGGGTTAAGGAGAGATTATTGGAAAAATGGAGGACAGTGAGGGGCTAGAAGTGGGGAAAAATTGTTTTTATTTATTTATTAATTTATTATTTTTTTTTGTAGGGAATAATAATTTTTGTTTATAATAATTTTTATTTATTTTTGGGCTATTACAAAAAGTTTCAGGTAAATGGAGATGTATTCATTGCTTATAAATTTATGATCCTTTTTTAAATTAATCAATGTGAGACTCTCTCCTACGGACACTAATCTTGGACACTGAGAATAGCTGCCAATTGTTGTTTGAAGTCACTGGGAAGAAATACCCACGGCGTACGTGCGAAAAACAAGTCACAGTGTTTTTGGCCTCATTTAATAAAAAAAAGATCAATTTCTTTTTGTAGAATCCGGATTCCTGTGGACAATTTTCTATAAATAAATTGTCAAGTAGAATCTTTTTTTTCACATATATATATATATAATATTTTTAATAGATAATTTTTATTTTTTTAACATAATTCCAATGGAAAAATATAAAACGCCTTAATAAATCCAATAATGTTTCATAAATAATAATACAATATAATATTCTACTAACCTAATTTCTACAAATTTTAATTTAAATATTGTAATATAGATTTCAACGCTTAACAAATATTTATTTACTAAAATTTCTAGAAATAAAATATAGAGAATAAAATGATTTAATTACATATTCCTAAACTTTGAAAAGAGTAGGATAACAAAATGTTTAACAATTTGTTATTTTAAGAGTGTCTAATAAGTCTCTAAACTTTAAAAAAAAATATTATTTTTTAAATAAAAATTTAATCTATTCAACTACTATTTTTAAAATTATGAATTTGTAGATTAGAATTGAAAGTTTAATGGATCAAGTCAAACTAACCGTAGTGCAGCCAAGTGAGTCAGTTGGGTTAGCCACTAGCCGACTCTACCACCTCTACCACTAAGTGAGTCAATCGACTAGAATTGAAAGTTGATTTTTGTAATACCCGAATTTTTAGATAAATAAATAATAAAATAAAAATAACAACATAGGGGCAAAATGGTCATTTTGTCCCTACTCTTACCTAAGGGGTCTCGTTGTTTGGGCTCTAGGGGCCATGCTAATGCAAACACATGCAATCATGAATTAGGGACCTATCTCAAATCATCATAAGGGTGGTCTCCAGTGTCGGACAAATTGGATGTGTAGTACTTCCCTACACACGACTCACACGTGCGAGTGTGAATCCCCAGGGCGCTCGCACACCCCCTGGACCCTCTGATCAAGCTAATCCTTAGCGACATCTGGAGGTCAGCGGAACCCCATAGTGTCATGCGCCTCATGAACACCCTCATATGTGTGCATTCGCACCTGTGCGCATTCGCGCTCATCATACGGTGCACGTTCGCACTCATCATCTCTAGGAGAAGTAGCCCTATGCTTATGAACCTACAATATGCATGAGGTCCCTCTAAGTCCAATTATACATCTCTTCTTACACAACCCTCTAGTCTTATCTCTTGGTTACACTATGTAACACGTGCTCGTGGATATTTACATTAATATCATTTTCATACTCTTAGGGTTGTGTCCTACGTCGATCTAACGACATGATGCAATATGGCAAACAACATCATAAGGCATGTTCAACATGTAAAAACATCATCATGTTAATAATATCGTCATGCATACATCATACTTGTCATAAAAGCCATTAAGTGCATCAAATATAACATGTATGTCATGCATCAAAACATCAATAACGTACATTTAATATACATCACAGCACAACGTCATACTCATATATCATCATAATTCATACAATATTTAGCCTATCCTATAGTAAGGCCACTTACCAGGTCGGCGCCAGCCCCATGCAATGGAGCAATACCGTGGCCGCGTATGCTCAAGCCTATGCGTTAAAAAGAAAGGGTGACTGAGCCATGGTTCACTCAACCGGGCCATACGGCAAAAACATAGCCGCGGGCTACTACCCTGAGTTCACCGGGGCGGATGCGGTGAAGCTGTGGGCGGACGAGAAGCCGCTTTATGATCATACGTCAAATAAATGTGTGGGTGGTGAATGTGGGCACTACATTCAGATGGTGTGGCGGAGCTCGGTGCGGCTTGGATGTGCTAGAGTGTCATGTAAGGGTAATTCTCAGTTTGTTGTTTGTAATCATGATCCCCGGGCAACTATATTGGGGAAAAACATTATGATTCTTCTTTATAGAGAGCTTTGGTTTGAAAATTTTATGAATTGTAATAAAGTTTGTGAGAGAATCATGAATTTATGAATTGAAATAAAGTTATGGGCTAATTATGTACCGAAAATCTTCACCCAAAACTGCAAAAATTAATGGTGAATTATTAAATGAATCACGAATCTCCACAATACTATGATATTGCCTATTTTTCTACCAAAAACTGCAAAAATAAATGGAGAATTACTGTAATCACGAATTTCTACAATGTTATGATATTGTCTACCATAATCCAAACAATCTTTAGCCTATCCTATAGTAAGGCCACTTACCTAGTTGGTATTAGCCAGAGTACTCTCTAATTTAATTAACGTAAGCTCCCGTTCCTCGAGAACTACTCCAAATGTTGTCGAGGTTCGCTTCCTATCGCACCGTTTGTCACCTTTTGTTAGTATTTCACATTTTAATTAATAATCCAACTAACAATGTGAAATACGACTCTAAACGGCCTCAATAAAAATCGAATTCCACCTTTTCATTGTTTCTAAATTGTATGGGATAATAAAACTTAAAACTAAATTAAAAATATGTCAATATTATTAATATTTCAAGCGGCTTGGATAATTCAACATTTAATATTATATCGTATAGATACAAATATAATAATTTCTCATATCTTCCATTTTCCTTCTCACTTTATTTATCTCATCTGTTATATTTTAATTCTAATTCTTTTACCGTACTCGCCCTTTTCAATCAAATCGATTTTCTTTTCTTTTCTTAAGAATGTCTATGCAATTATGCGAAACCATTTTCAACCCGATTCTAATTTTCTTTTCTCTCTTAAAATCTTTTTCTCTTTTGTTTTTTTTCTTTTTCTTTTAATTCTAATTCTTTTGAGTAGTTCAATTCTACTCATATATCTAAGCAGTTAATTCTACAACTATATTTAAATGGTTTAATTCCCTTCAGCATTTAATTCTATTCCGGCTCTTTTTTTTCCAAATCTAATCTTCCTCTTTTTCCATGTATTATTTTTTTTATTTGAAAATCTCTGTATTTCTTTCTCTTTCTTGTGTTTTTTTTTTTTTTTTGATTTTGTTTTTCTAAATCTTGGTATTTTTTTTATTTGATTTGTTTTCCCAATTTCCTATTTCTTTTTTTTTTCTCCTCTTTTCATACTGTTTTCCAAATCTTCGTTTTTTTTATTTGGATCTGTTCCGATCTTCCTTTTCCATATGGTCCTCTCTTATCTATCTATTTCCTTCTATTTTGGTGAGATTATTCCTACCAATTTTAATGGAGTTTTTGGATAATTTCTTCTTCCCATACAGTTTCTTTCCGTTTCTGTTTTGTTGGCTTAATTATTGAAAATTTTATGAATTGTAATAAAGTTGGTGAGAGAATCATGAATTTATGAATTGAAATAAAGTTTTGGGCTAATTATGTACGGAAAATCTTCACCCAAAACTGCAAAAATTAATTGTGAATTTTCAAATGAATCAGGAATCTCCACAAGACTTGATATTGTCTATTTTTCTACTAAAAACTTCAAAAATAAATGGAGAATTACTGTAATCACGAATTTCTACAATGTTATGATATTGTCTACTTTTCTACCAAGAATTGCAAAAATAAATGGAGAATTACTGAGTTTTAGAATTCACTAATCTTGACAATAGTATACTATGATATTGTCTGCTCTTCTACCCAAAATTGTATAAATAAATGGAGAATTGATGAGATTTAGAAATCACTAATCTCCACAATGGTGTGATCTTGTTTGCTTCTCTACCAAAAGGCTGCAAAAATAAATGGAGAATTAGTGAGCTTTAGAAATCACAAGTCTTCACAATGGTATGATATTGTTTGCTTTTTTACCAAAAACTGCAAAAATAAATGGAGAATTTTCGAGTTTTATAGGAATCATAAATCTATACAATGTTATGATATTGTCTATTTTGAGCATATGATTGTAGAAAAGTGTAACGACCCAAAATTTTCTACTTAATTTAAGGTCGCTACTGTATACATATCATGAACATTGAATGCAGAAAGACTTCATTTAAATTCCATAAAACGTAACCTTTGTCTTAAAACACCGCCATAGACTTACGTGTTTCGAAAATACCTTTAAAACGACACAACAAAAGGTTAAATAAAATAAATAACGTTTAAATTAAAAACATCCTATAATAGCCTTAGTCTAAGAAAATAAATTCCACTACCGTATGCATGTGTCATGGTCTCGAATTGCGATGTCGTCGTCAGCCGTACAAGAATGCCATGCCTTAACCTGAAAATTTTAGTAGCACATGACTTGAGTATTTAAAGAAATACTCGGTAAGTGACCCCACTATTGGGGGTTAAATGCAAGAACATGCAAATGCAATGACGGGACCTATCCTTTCAATCTATTTTCCTACGGTAATGTCATAACGGGTAACTTGGATGTGTACCATATACTCTACACATAGCCCATACGTGTGAGTATGGACTCACAAGTCAGTTCGCACACTACTGGGCCACTTTCCTTGTCGGGTGAGCATACTCTGGGAGCTCCTTAGGCCAGTAACCCGTTAGAACTAGTAACCGCCATGCCAGCATTATGTAAAACAAAATGATCGTACCCCTGCCGGCAGCATTATGTAAAACATAATGATCGTACCCCTACCGACAACATTATATAAAACATAATTATCGTACCCCTGCCCATCGTGATGAAATTGGGATATCCCCTAGTGCATGAGCACACATAATGCATGAGGTCCTAACATTTTTCCATTTTAGACATTATTAAATATAACACCGCTATCGTTTTACATTCATATCATCTCTTTTCTCATTTTTCCATTCTCATATCATGCATAATTCTAACAGGGTTATATTTCATTTCATTTATCGTGATATCATGTCATTCATAACATGCTGTATACATACAATTTAGAAAACATAACATAATGCTCCATGCTTTTACCATATCATTTCATAACGTGCAATTCATACAACAATTACCTCAATGGTCACACAAAACAATCTAAACATAACATATCACATCACAATATATCGTATCATAAACATCTCATATCCTAAACACTTTATGGTCATATCGTTCCTTAACTTATCATAGCCTTAACATTCTTATACCTATCACAGTCATATCGTTACATGAACGTACCTTAGTCATATCATCACAGGAACGTATCTTAACGCTATCATTCTATCAATCTATCACAAACCTATCCCTTTCTACCCATAACCTAACCGTATTCTTTCATCAATCTCTCCTATCCATAGCACTCCGGTATGTAACCTAACCTTAACGTTCAATGAACGTATCTTTCTCCTATCATTTCATTTCGTTTTGTGCATCCTTCTCGTATCGTATCTCAAACATATCATTGAACACATCGTACTGTAATTATTATCATACAATTCACATATTATAACTTATACATAACATATAAGAAGCATATCGATCCACAGATAATTCACACATATCAATATATATGACACGTGTAGAACCACGGGCACGTGTCAACATCAAATATAACCATGCCGATAGTAAGGCCACTTACCTGATTAGCTTAGGCCGATGTCTCGATGTTATCCTTAATGAATGTCCATTGAAATCCAAGTCAACCTATGTGAGCCCATAACCATAGTTTCAAGTTTGAACTTCTACAAAATTGTTTCTCTAATTTATATTGATCCATGTGTTATACTTCATGCGAACGTTAGAACCTTTGCATGAGTTAAGTCTTGAAATATTTATATCTGTTTGTTATAGTATTATTTTCATACAAAACATTTAATACCCATTAACATTTTCCAGACATTCTATTTTCTCTTACGATTTTTAATACCCTTTAACATTTTCGAGATAATTTCAATTATATTTACAATCTTCTCTCTCTTTCTTTTACTGTGTTTCCCCTTCTTTTAATTATATTCACAATCTTCACTCTCTATTTGTTTCCTTATAGTTTTATCCCATCTTTTAATCAATTCTTACTTTTTCTCTGAGGATGACTTTAATCCCTAATTCAAAACTAACTAATTGTAACCAAATTAATAAATTAATATCATTAAATAAAATAAAAGGAAAACTACCAACCTCTTCGAATGTAATATCTCTTTCTACCAAAACTAAATCTGAACTTTTTTGTTTTTTTGTTTGGGTTTGTTTTTGCAGGAAAGAAGAATTTTGATAAGTTGAATCTGCTTAAACTTTTCTTTTTATTTTTGTTTGTTACATTTTCAATTATGTTAACAATTACTTTTGGCAAATTTAATCTATTCTATTTTTTTTCTATTCATCATACATATCTTTCTAACAGGTAAATTGCTAAATAAAACTAAATAATTGGATAAAAGAGAACCAGATTTGAGATATAACTTAACCAGAAATCTCAAATCTCTCTCCCATGTAAATCTTCATCATCTCTTATAAATCCATCTTCTATAAATCTGATGTGAGGTATTTCTGTTTTCTCTCACATGTTTTCATTTCTGTTTCATTTTGAAGGAACTATGAGGTGGGTTGAGGAGAGATAGTAGGGAAAGGGACGATGGGTTAGTGGAGAGAAATGGGAAGAATTGTTTTATTTTATTTTATTTCTTAATTAAATTATTATTATTATTATTTATTAAACATAATAATAATATTTTTTTTTTTGCTATTACATCATATACCTCTAAAATAAACTTTCGTCCTCGAAAGTGTTTTAATCCTGGAACAACTCGGATTATTATTCTAAGAGTTATTTGTTAAGTTTTGAAGTACCACTAAGGACAAAATCTTACTAAATACGCCCTCATTTGTATGGATCATAAACATTTCTTTACATGCGTCAATCCTTCATAAAGTCTCATAAATTCTTAACAAGTATAAGTCTTTCATAAGCTTCTAGTTGTTAAGAATAAAAATTATGAAAATGATGGAAAAGTTTTATAGATACTATGCGAAGGGAGGCGAAGGGAGGTGTGAAGTGAGCACCACATTGGTTTCCAAGATCCTTCTACATCCTTGAATGTCCTATTTTATTGTAACTAGATGGTCCAAATGATATAAAAGAACTTCTACATCCTTGAATGTCCTATTTCATTATAACTAGATGTTCCAAATGATATAAAAGAATGGTGCAAGTCAGATAAGTTTACTTCTATTTTGAAAGGGTTTTACAAGACAACATCTCATCAAGTTTTGACAACTTTGTTGGGAGCCAAACTGACACCAAAATTTTTGAAAAATCTTCCCAAAACCTTTGTAGCGAAGAGAAATCTCCATGAAACGTGATCCTTATCTTCTAACCAACGTTCTTGGCAAGAAACGTACCGTGAGTTTCAGAAACTAAGGATGAAGATTGCTGGACAAAAACCAATGTATTAATCCTCCTCAAGGAACCAACTTGCAATAATCTTATGCAAAAGTCTCTAGTAAAGGAAATATCTTAATTAGCGCCAACATTCATCTACTCATTTTGTTAACATTTTATTTATTTGAAGTGCATGACAACTCATGCCTTTCATATATGCTGTATTTCCAATTCCATAATATATAAGTTTATTAATGTTCGATTCGCATTAGAATATAAACGAGAATACTACTATCCTTATATCTGTTTCCCGATGACATTGGTTGTTATCAATTCTCGGAGAGAATACTGCTATCCTTATATCTTTTCTTCTTGATTCATATCCCAAAGTTGTCCTAATCTCCTTAAGATCTTCCATACTCATCCTTAATATCGTATGAGTCTCATATAAATTTTCGTAGTATTTCGAGTCTTTCAAGGTCTTAAAAACATCTTAGAATTCTCATAAGGGTACTTTGTCATTTACCACCCCAAAGCTTGGTTTAATTTCTCAACATATTCCAATAGACCTGTAACTTTGTATAATCCCTTCATACCATGACATAAAACTCCTCATCAACTTTCATGCAATTTAAAGATCACTTTGGTCATAAGCGAGTGGTACATAATTATAGGGGCATTTTAGTCTTTTTCACATACCCTTGGTTTAGCCCATTATCATATTCTAATGATCACCAAAATTTCATAAATAACCTTATCGCATAATATTGATTCTTCTCATAAATTTCATGAGCAACAGAACTCATTTAGTAGGCTTTTGGCTCAGACGCTTCATTGACATCAATGTTCATGTGGACACTAAGGTTGGCAAACTTACTCTATTTTAATCCCAAGATCCTAATTTTTTTTTTCCATGAGGATTTCATCAACTAATCAATAGATTTACTAGTTCCCCACATTACATCATTCTCCCAGTCAAATTCAATAAACTTTGGTAAAGGTTCAATAGAGCTCTTTGCCATACATCCTCACAATCTCATTTTTAACAATTGTCCTATAAACATCATGGAAGGGCACCACAACCTTTTTTTTTTTTTTCAACAACCTCGTAATACCAAGAAGGGGCTTAACAAAATTCTAAAAATTGGTATTATATAAGCATGATAGATATCCTAGATGCCATAAAACTTGGGATACTTAAAAAATCTAACTTAAAATGCCAGTCTTGAAACAACTATGGTAATACCTTTTAACCAGGTTGACATTGCTAGGAAAAATTCATTGATACTTTTTCTACAACAATTTGTTTATGTTGAGGTTTTTGCAATGCATTCGTGTACCATAAGGAAAATTACACAACACTTCTAGTTGATTTAGAGACAATGTCTCACCTCTGTAATTCTCGTGTATCCCCAACCCAAGTCCATCTTAAATCATGGTTTCTTAAATTTAAGGTATCTTGACAATCTCATGTAATCCCTCTCCATATACCTCTAAAATTTAGACCATGATCGTAATGCCTCATCCAAGTTGTGGCTCGATACTTTTAAATTACCTAATAACTTCCATAATTGCGGTTGTATTTTTTTTATAAAAAAAATTTTAAAGACACTTATGTCATTCACCTATCAATTTAAGTATACATGTTTTAAACTTTTATGGTCTTAACTCAATTTTTTTTTCTCCGAGTGGTAAGGCCAAATCACTTTTTTTTCTTCATACTCGTACATTAATTTCATATTTACATACTTAAAAGTTACAAAATTTTCTTCCGAACACTACCACCTTTAATATCTATAGCATACTATAAGATATTGTCATTTATCAAGCTTCCTGAGTCATTTTCATTTAATTTGAAATTACTTAGACGTCAATATACGTTTGTACATTCCTTTCCATCTATCCGGTAATAACACTAAATAATTTATCTATGTTCGAGACGTCTAACTGAAGCATATGACATTCCTTAGCAAAATCATTTTCACGCATACACTAACATTTAGTAGCTTACTAAAACTATAGCTACCCATTCACAGTACCAACCTCAGTAAGTCGAAACATCATCAATACAACAATTTACATTCACATTCAATGCAAGGTAAAACATAACATTCTACATTATAATAAAAATAGAATTAAGCTAACAATAACGTAGTCAATTATGATACAGTCCATGGTGTAAAAAAAATTCAATTATGAGTTATATTTTATAATGACCAAACAATAACAACATACGCAATCAACGACATTTCATTTTACTATCTTATACAAGACATACCTAACGGAGATGGGGCATCGACGATGGGACCATGGAACATGCCAAGCCTACATCGTAGGCTAGTCTACAAGATCTGTAACCTAGAGCTCTGATACCAACTGGAACGACCCGAAATTTTCTACTTAATTTAAGGTTGCTATTGGATACATATCATGAACATTGAATGCGAAAAGACTTCATTTAAACTCCATAAAATGTAACCTTTGTCTTAAAACACAGCCATGGACTTACGTGTTTCGAAAACACCTTTAAAACGACACAACAAAAGGCTAAATAAAATAAATAAACATTTCAATTAAAAACAACCTATTATAGCCTAAGTCTAAGAAAATAAATACCACTACCCTATGCATGTGCAATAGTCTCGAATTGGGATGTCGTAGTCAACTGTACATGAATGCCTTGCCTTAACCCTAAAATTGTAGTAGCACATGACTTGAGTATTTAAAGAAATACTCAGTAAGTGATCCAGTATTGGGGTTAAATGCAAAAACATGCAAATGCAATGACGAGACCTATCCTTTCAATCTATTTTCCTACGGTATTGTCCTAACGCGTAACATGGATGTGTACCATATACTCTACACACAGCCCATACATGCGAGTTTGGACTCACAAGTCAGTTCGCACACCACTGGGCCACTTTCCTTGTCGGGCGAGCATACTCTGGGAGCTCCTTAATCCAGACACTTGTTAAAACTAGTAACCGCCACGACAGCATTATGTAAAACAAAATGATCGTACCCCCGCCGGCAGCATTATGTAAAACATAATGATCGTACCCCTGCCTGCAGCATTATATAAAATATAATGATCCTACCCCTGCCCATCGTGATGATATAGGGGTATCCCTCAATGCATGAGCACACATAATGCATGAGGTCCCAATATTTTTTCATTTTCGACATTATTAAATATAACTCCGCTATCGTTTTGCATTCATATCATATATTTTCTCAATTTCAGTTCTCATATCATGCATAATTCTAACGGGGTTATATTTCATTTCATTTATCGTGATATCATGTCATTCATAACATGCTGTATACATACAATTTAAAAAACATAACATAACGCTCCATGCTTTTAACATGTCATTTCATAACGTGCAATTCATACAATAATTACCTCAATGGTCACACAAACCAATCAAAACATAACATATCACATCACAATATATCGTATCATAAACATCTCATATCCTAAACACTTTGTGGTCATATTGTTCCCTAACTTATCATAGCCTTAACGTTCTTATATCTATCACAGTCATATCGTTACGTGAACGTACCTTAGTCATATCATCACAGGAACGTATCCTAACGCTATCGTTCTATCAATCTATCACAAACCTATCCCTTTCTACCCATAACCTAACCGTATTCTTTCATTAATCTCTCATATCCATAGCACTCCGGTATGTAACCTAACCTTAACGTTTCATGAACGTATCTTACTTTTATCGTTACATTTCGTTTTGTGCATCCTTCTCGTATCCTATCTCAAACATATCATTGAACACATCGTACTGTAATTATTATCATACAATTCACATATTATAACAAATACAAAACATATAGGAAGCATATAGATCCACAAACAATTCACACATATCAATATATATGACATGTGCAGAACCACGGGGCACGTGTCAACATCAAATATAACCATGTCGATAGTAAGGCCACTTACCTGATTAGCTTAGGCTGATGTCCCGATATTATCCTTTATGAAAAAAATAATTCCATGTCTTAAGTTCAGTTCTATTATCTTTCATTTGTGTTACAATTTCTATTCCCGCTCTCTTCTTTCCAAATCTAATCTTCCTATTTTTCCATGTATTATTTTTTTTATTTGAAAATCTCGGTATTTCTTTCTCTTTCTTGTGTTTTTTTTCTTTTGATTCTGTTTTCCAAAATCTTGGTATCTTCATTTTTTTTTATATGGATCTGTTCCGATCTTCCTTTAACATATCGTACTCTCTTTCTTATCTATCTATTTCTGGTGAGAGTATTCTGACCAATTTTGATGGAGTTTTTGGAAAATTTCTAATCGGATCTAAATAATTGAGATTAATATTGCTGATAAAAAGGAAAAGATAAATCTGATTACTACTTTTCAAATGACATCTCTCTTATGTTCTAACCATCTATCCATCTGCCTTTCTTCTTAGCATACAGTTTCTTTCTGTTCAGTTTTGTTGGCTTAATTATTGATAATAAATGGAAGAGGTATTTGAAGGAAGGGGCTGAGAGAAAGGGAAAGTTGTCGGTTACTTTTTTTTTCTTCTTCTTTCTTTTGTTATTTTTATTTTAATATATATATATATATATTAAACCTAACGGGGCGTTACAGAGTCAATCGACTAGAATTGAAAGTTGATTTTCTGTTCTTCTTGTGATTTTCTGTTATATAATAAACCAAACCTAAGTCAATCAAAAAAAATTTGGGTTAACTTAGTTCATTTCATTACTCAAAATTTGAAGTATAATATTAACATTATTTATTTATTTTCAAACATTTAATTAACCAATTCAAATTAAATATATATTTTAAAAAGTTGTAGAAGAATAAATAAAATAAATAAATATATACCTGCATGAATACATAAGTGGTAAGTAAAAATGTATCTTAAATTTTAAGATTAACTATAATCTAGGTGGATTAAGTTTCATTAATCCTAAAATAAATTCATAAACAAGCTAAATCTAGAAAATTTTAATTTATTTGAACCTAATCAAAACAAAAATCTAGCCGGTAATTAAACATGGAAAGCCAGAATGAATTCATTCTAGTTGAATTTCCAAGCATGACATAATTAGTTCATAATTCATCGTTTTCCCATCGCATTCCATATTAAGTTTCCCATCTCTATATAAATCCTTCCCTTATTCTCAATCTTCATCTCATCTCTCATCGAAATTATGTGGACTCAAACCTCTCCGATCATGGCCGCTTTCATTGCCAATTTCATGTTCCTCCTCGCCCTAACCAACGCTCAAAATGCCCCCGATGACTACCTCGCGTATCACAACCGCGTTCGAGCCCAGGTCGGCGTCGGCCCCATGCAATGGAGCAACACCGTGGCCGCGTATGCTCAAGCCTATGCGTTAAAAAGAAAGGGTGACTGCGCCATGGTTCACTCAATCGGGCCATACGGCGAAAACATAGCCGCGGGCTACTACCCTGAGTTCACCGGGGCGGATGCGGTGAAGCTGTGGGCGGACGAGAAGCCGCTTTATGATCATGCGTCGAATAAATGTGTGGGTGGTGAATGTGGGCACTACACTCAGATGGTGTGGCGGAGCTCGGTGCGGCTTGGATGTGCTAGAGTGCCATGTAAGGGTAATTCTCAGTTTGTTGTTTGTAATTATGATCCCCCTGGCAACTATATTGGGGAAAAACCTTTTTATTCTTCTTTATAGAGAGCTTTGGTTTTAAAATTTTATGAATTGTAATAAAGTTTGTGAGAGAATCATGAATTTATGAATAGTAATAAAGTTTGTGAGAGAATCATGAATTTATGAATTGAAATAAAGTTATGGGCTAATTATCTACCCAAAATCTTCACCCAAAAGTGCAAAAATTAATTGTGAATTATAAAATGAATCACGAATCTCCACAATACTATGATATTGTCTATTTTTTTACCAAAAACTTTAAAAATAAATGGAGAATTACTGTAATCACGAATTTCTACAATGTTATGATATTGTCTACTTTTCTACCAAGAATTGCAAAAATAAATGGAGAATTACTGAGTTTTAGAATTCACTAATGTTGACAATAGTATACTATGATATTGTCTGCTCTTCTCCCCAAAATTGTATAAATAATTGGAGAATTAATGAGATTTAGAAATCACTAATCTCCACAATGGTGTGATCTTGTTTGCTTCTGTACGAGAAGACTGCAAAAATAAATGGAGAATTAGTGAGCTCTAGAAATCACAAGTCTTCACAATGGTATGATATTGTTTGCTTTTTTACCAAAAACTGCAAAAATAAATGGAGAATTTTCGAGTTTTAGGAATCATAAATCTCTACAATGATATGATATTGTAACAACCCGAAATTTTCTACTTAATTTAAGGTCGCTACTGTATACATATCATAAACATTGCATGCGGAAGACTTCATTTAAATTCCATAAAACATAACCTTTATGTTGAAAACACAGCCATGGACTTACGTGTTTTAAAAATATCTTTAAAACGACACAACAAAAGAGTAAATAAAATAAATAAACATTTAAGTTAAAAACATCCTATTCTAGCCTAAGTCTAAGAAAATAAATACCATTATCCTATGCATGTGCCATGGTCTCGAGTTGCGATGCCGTCGTCTGCCGTACAGGAATGTCTCGCCTTAACCTGAAAAATGTAGTAGCACATGGCTTGAGTATTTAAAGAAATACTCAGTAAGTGACCCCACAATTGGGGTTAAATGCAACAATCACATGCAATGAAATGATGGGACCTATCTTTCGTTTCGTTTCGTTTTTCCTACGGTGCTGTCCTAACGGGTAAACTTTGGACGTGTACCATATACTCTACACACAGCCCATACGTGCGAGTATGGGCTCACCAGCTAGTTCGCACACCGCTGGGCCACTTTCATTACCCGGTGGGCATACTCTAGGAGGCCCTTATGCTGGGACCCGTTAGAACTAGTAACCGTCACGGCAGCGCTATGCAAAGCATAACGGTCGTTGTCCTGCCATTAGATGTACGCGTCCGTACCCTCGTGATGGAATAGGGGTATCCCCCAAATGCATGAACACACATAATGCATGAGGTCCCCATGTTTCTACTTTTATCATTAATGAATATAACCCCGCTATCATCTTTCATTCGCATCATATCCTTTCTCATATCATTTCACATATCGTTCATCATTCATATTGGGGTTACATTTCATTTCATTTATCGTGATATCATGTCATTCATAACATACTGTATACATACAATTTAGAAAGCATAACAAAACGCTCCATACTTTTAACATGTCATTTCATAACGTGCAATTCATACAACAATTACCTCAATGGTCACACAAAACAATTTAAACATAACATATCACATCACAATATATCGTATCATAACATGTCATATTGTAAGCACTTCGTGGTCATATCGTTTCCTAACTTATCATAGCCTTAACGTTCTTATACCTATCACAGTCATATCGTTACGTGAATGTACCTTTGTCATATCATCACAAGAACGTATCCTAACGCTATCGTTCTATCAATCTATCACAAACTTATCCCTTTCTACCCATATCCTAACCATATCCTTTCATTAATCTCTCATATCCATAGCACTCTGGTATGTAACCTAACCCTAACGTTTCATAAACGTATCTTACTCCTATCGTTACATTTCATTTTGTGCATCCTTCTTGTATTCTATCTCAAACCTATCCTTGAACACATCGTACCATAATTATTATCATACAATTCACATTTTATAACATAACATAAACATAATATAAGCATACTGATTAACAAATAATTCATATATATCAGTATATATGACACGTGCAAAACCACAGGCACGTGTCAACATCAAATATAACCATGCCGATAGTAAGGTCACTTACTTGGTTAGCTTAAGTCGTTGTAAAGAATATATCCTTAATGAAAGTTTGATTTCGTCCTTTGAAATCCACGACAACCTATGTGAGTCAATGACATCAGTTTGAAGTTTGAACTCTATAAAATTATTTCTCTAATTTCAACTGACAAGATTTGATGGAGTTCTTTGCCCGTATATTTACTGTTTTATTTTTTAAATTATGTTGACCGAATCTTTCTGCGATCTTCCCTCTTCCCTCCTCCCTTCATTATTTTCGTTCTATATTTTCACAATAGGTATTACTCTTGATCTATATTTATTTTGATTCTGTAAACAGATATTATTGGCCAATTTTAATCGCTACAATCTTACGGATTTATAGATCTGCCAACTAAAATTTTAATTTTATGGATATGAGATCTGATTATTACAGGATCTATAAAATATGAGATAAACGAAACAAGATCTGATCCTAAATTAATTTCTTATAACAATCCGAATAAAAGTAAATTTGAGATAGGATTTTAGCGTAGTGGAGAGGAGTGAGGAAGAATTGTTTTGTTTTTTTTGTTTTGTTTTGTTTTTTGTTTTTTTTTTTTTGTTTATTATTATTATTTTTTTAAACGGAATAATCATTTTTCTTTGGTTATTTATTTATTTATTTATTTATTTTTGGGCTATTACAGATATTGTGTAGTTTGAGCATATGATTGTAGAAAAGTGTAACGACCTGAAATTTTCTACTTAATTTAATGTCGCTACTGTATACATATCATGAACATTGAATGCGGAAAGACTTCATTTAAATTCCATAAAACGTAACATTTGTCTTAAAACACAGCCATGGACTTACGTGTTTCGAAAACACCTTTAAAACGACACAACAAAAGATTAAATAAAATAAATAACGTTTAAATTAAAAACATCCTATAATAGCCTTAGTGTAAGAAAATAAATTCCACTACCGTATGCATGTGCCAGGGTCTCGAATTGCGATGTGGTCGTCAGCCGTACAGGAATGTCTTGCCTTAACTTGAAAAATGTAGTAGCACATGGCTTGAGTGAGTATTTAAAGAAATACTTAGTAAGTGACCCCACTATTTGGGTTAAATGCAAGAACATGCGAATGCAATGACGGGACCTATCCATTCAATCTATTTTCCTACGATACTGTCCTAATGGGTAACTTGGATGTGTACCATATACTCTACACACAGCCCATACGTGCGAGTATGGACTCACCAGTCAGTTCGCACACCGCTGGGCCACTTTCCTTGTCGGGCGAGCATACTCTGGGAGCTCCTTAGGCTAGACACGTGTTAGAACTAGTAACCTGTACGACAGCATGATGTAAAACAAAATGATTGTACCCCAGCCGGCAGCATTATGTAAAACATAACGATCGTATCCCTGCCCGCAGCATTATGTAAAACATAATGATCGTACCCCTACCCATCGTGATGAAATAAGGGTATCCCCCAATGCATAAGCACACATAATGCATGAGGTCCCAATATTTTTCCTATTTTTGACATTATTAAATATAACCCCGCTATCGTTTTAAATTTATATCATATATTTTCTCATTTTACAGTTCCCATATCATGCATAATTCTAACGGGGTTATATTTCATTTCATTTATCGTGATATCATGTCATTCATAACATGCTGTATGCATACAATTTAGAACACATAACATAACGCTCCATGCTTTTAACATGTCATTTGATAACGTGCAATTCATACAACAATTATCTCAATGGTCACACAAAACAATCTAAACATAACATATCTAAGAATGTTTGCTTAATCCACCGCACCTAAATGGTGTGAAAGTTATCTTATTTATAATCAAATAAATTACAAGGATATGGAAAGAGTAATAAATGAAAATAACAATAAATTGAAAATATCTAGATATTTGTCTTATAATAAAATATCAAATATGATATATATGGTAAACTATAATTTAGTACTAAATACCCTTAACACCCCCCGAAGCTGAGCGTCGGATTTGAACGAAAGTGAAGCTTCGATCTGAAAAATTTAAAGAGAGGTCGAAAATCACTTTTCGTGAAGATGTCGACAACTTGGTTCGGAGGAGGCGTAGAAAAACACTTTCTTGGTCATCGAAAACTGCAAAGGGATCGTTGCTCAGCGACGATGCTGCCTTGGTTTCAACGAGAATATGTCTAACCCATTAAGAGGGATCGTTGCTCAGCGACGATGCTGCCTTGGTTTCGACGAGAATATGTCTAACCCATTAAGAGGGATCGTCGCTTAGCGACAATGCTGCCTTGGCTCCAGTGAGAATATATGTAACCCAAGAAGTAGAAGGGAAAACCTGGAGCAAGGACAAAGACAATGTTGAAGCCGGAAGAGTCGCCACATTTGGCGAAAAGGGCGGCGACAACTTGGTTGGCGAAGAGGCCAGTGCGGCACCCAGATTCCGAAGGTAAATCTCTGCAAAAGCTTGATGGGCTTGTCGAGATTCCGTATATTTTCGACGAGAAAGCGGATGAGGATCCTGAGGTTAGAGTTTCTGTGAAGGATGAAGGATGAAGGTAAGAAAATGAGAGAGGCTGCGTTGGCTAAGGAAAAACCGATTGGGTTGGAAAATGTGAGGTTGTATGTATAGAGTATGGTGAAAGGTGATTTGGGGGTCAATAGGTTGGAGCCGAAGAGTAATCAATCGGCCCCGCCTGCAGCACCCATGGTGACTGCCCCTGCGACGTCAAAGCCAGTAGTGGTGATGGAGAAGAATAGTAGATTATTCAAAAGTCATTGAAAAGAAAGGATCGGGATTGTTAAACTGAAAGAGCTCTGATACCATAAGAATTTTTGCTTAATCCACCACACCTAAATGGTGTGAAAGTTATCTTATTTATAATCAAATAAACTACAAGGATATGGAAAGAGTAATAAATGGACATAACAATAAATGGAAACATACCTATGGTAGGAAGGCAAATATCTATATTTTCCTTATAATAAAATATCAAATATGATATATATAGTAAACTATAATTTAGTACTAAATATCCTTAACAATATCACATCACAATATATCATATCATAAACATGTTATATCGTAAATACTTCGTGGTCATATATAATTCCCTAACTTATCATAGCCTTAACGTTCTTATATCTATCACAATCATATCGTTACGTGAACGTACCTTAGTCATTTCATCACAGGAACGTATCCTAACGCTATCGTTTTATCACTCTATCACAAACCTATCCCTTTCTACCCATAAACTAACCGTATTCTTTCATCAATCTCTCATATCCATAGCACTCCGGTATGTAACCTAACCTTAACGTTTCATGAACGTATCTTACTCCTATTGTTACATTTCGTTTTGTAAATCATTCTCGTATCCTATCTCAAACATATCATTGAACACATCGTACACTAATTATTATCATACAATTCACATATTATAACATATACATAACATATAAGAAGTATATCGATCCACAAACAATTCACACATATCAATATATATGACACGTGCAGAGGCACTTGGCACGTGTCTACATCAAATATAACCATGCCAATAGTAAGACCACTTACTTGATTAGCTTAGGCTGGTGTCACTGATTTATCTTTAAGAAAGTTTGATTTTGTCATTTGTATCCAAATTAACCTATATGAACCATGACATCAATTTCAATTTCAATTCTCTAAATTTTACAATAGTTCATATGTTAGTCTTTACTTGAACATTGGAAATTTTATGATTAGAGTCTTGAATATATATATATATAATTCTATTTTCAATACATATTTATTTTTTCTATACTTACTGTTTTAGGAAATATATGTGGACAACATTTTTGCTGTTACAAATCTTTCCCTCTTACTTACCGTATTTATTTTAATTTTGTAAACAAATAGTGGCTAATTTTGTTAATTCATTCTTCTTTCCAAAATTTTACCTTTCTTTCTCTCTGTATTTTCTTTTTTTCTTACTTCCTAGTGATCCAATTGTATTTCCTTCTTTTATTTTAATTCCTTGAGAGTTTAATTAAGATAAGTATTTTTGTCGGACTTTATTTCCTTATTTTTATTTTATTTTAATTCGATTTAATATATTCAAGGCCAAATTTTTAATCGATTGTTTGACTACTTGTAATGACCCGAAATTTTCTACTCAGGTCGCTACTATATACATATGATGAACATTGAATGCAAAAAGACTTCATTTAAATTCCATAAAACGTAACCTTTGTCTTAAAACACAGCCATGGACTTACATGTTTCGAGAACACCTTTAAAACGACACAACAAAAGACTAAATAAAATAAATAAACATTTAAATTAAAAACATCCTATTCTAGCCTAAATCTAAGAAAATAAATACCACTACCCTATGCATGTGTCATAGTCTCGAATTGCGATGTCGTCGTCAGCCGTACAAAAATGCCTTGCCTTAATCTGAATATTGTAGTAGCACATGACTTGAGTATTTAAAGAAATACTCGGTTAAGTGACCCCACTATTGGGGGTTAAATGCAAGAACATCCAAATGCAATGACGGGACCTATCCTTTCAATCTATTTTCCTACGGTACTGTCATAACGGGTAACTTGGATGTGTACCATATACTCTACACACAGCTCATACGTGTGAGTATGGACTCACAAGTCAGTTCGCACACTGCTAGGCCACTTTCCTTATCGGGTGAGCATACTCTGGGAGCTCCTTAGGCCAGTAACCCGTTAGAACTAGTAACCGCCATGCCAAAATTATGTAAAACAAAATGATCGTACCCCTGCCGGCAGCATTATGTAAAACATAATGATCGTACCCCTGCCGACAACATTATATAAAACATAATGATCGTACCCCTGCCCATCGTGATGAAATAGGGATATCCCCTAGTGCATGAGCACACATAATGAATGAGGTCCCAACATTTTTCCATTTTCGACATTATTAAATATAACCCCGCTATCGTTTTACATTCATATCACATCTTTTCTCATTTTTCAGTTCTCATATCATGTATAATTCTAACAAGGTTATACTTCATTTCATTTATCGTGATATCATGTCTCTCATAACATGTTGTAGACATACAATTTAGAAAACATAACATAACGCTCCACGCTTTTACCATATCATTTCATAACGTGCAATTCATACAACAATTACCTCAATGGTCACACAAAACAATCTAAACATAACATATCACATCACAATAGATCGTATCATAAACATCTCATATCCTAAACACTTTGTGGTCATATCGTTCCCTAACTTATCATAGCCTTAACATTCTTATACCTATCACAGTCATATCGTTACATGAACGTACCTTAGTCATATCATCACAGGAATGTATCTTAACGCTATCGTTCTATCAATCTATCACAAACCTATCCCTTTCTACCCATAACCTAACCATATTCTTTCATCAATCTCTCGTATCCATAGCACTCCGGTATGTAACCTAACCTTAACGTTTCATGAACGTATCTCTCTCCTATCATTACATTTCGTTTTGTGCATCCTGCTCGTATCGTATCTCAAACATATCATTGAATACACCGTACTGTAATTATTATCATACAATTCACATATTATAACATATACATAACATATAAGAAGTATATCGATCCGCAGATAATCCACACATATCAATATATATGACACGTGTAGAACCACGGGGCACGTGTCAACATCAAATATAACCATGCCGATAGTAAGGCCACTTACCTGATTAGCTTAGGCCGATGTCCCGATGTTATCCTTAATGAATGTTCATTGAAATCCAAGTCAACCTATGTGAGCCCATAACATCAGTTTCAAGTTTGAACTTCTACAAAATTGTTTCTCTAATTTATATTGATCCATGTGTTATACTTCATGTGAACGTTAGAGCTGAGTTAAGTCTTGAAATATTTATATCTGTTTGTTATAGTATTATTTTCATACAAACCATTTAATACCCATTAACATTTTCCAGACATTCTATTTTCTCTTACGATAATTAATACCCTTTAACATTTTCGAGATAATTTCAATTATATTCCCAATCTTCCCTCTCTGTCTCTTACTGTGTTTCCCCTTCTTTTAATTATATTCAAAATCTTCACTCTCTATTTGTTTCTTTATAGTTTTATCCCATCTTATCTTCACTCTCTATTTGTTTCTTTATAGTTTTATCCCATATTTTAATCAATTCTTACTTTTTCTCTGAGGATGACTTTAATCCCTAATTCAAAACTAACTAATTGTAACCAAATTAATAAATTAATATCATTAAATAAAATAAAAGGAAAACTACCAACCTCTTCGAATGTAATATCTCTTTCTACCAAAACTAAATCTGAACCTTTTTGTTTTTTTGTTTGGGTTTGTTTTTCCAAGAAAGAAGAATTTTGATAAGTTGAATCTTCTTAAACCTTTCTTTTTATTTTTGTTTGTTACATTTTCAATTATGTTAGCAATTACTTTTGGCAAATTGAATAGATTCTATTTTTTTTCTATTCATCATACGTATCTTTCTAAAAGGTAAATTGCTAAATAAAACTAAATAATTGGATAAAAGAGAACCAGATTTGAGATATAACTTAAAAGAAATCTCAAATCTCTCTCCCATGTAAATCTTCATCATCTCTTCTAAATCCATCTTCTATAAATCTGATGTGAGGCATTTCTGTTTTCTCTGACATTTTCTCACTTCTGTTTCATTTTGTAGGAACTATGGAGTGGGTTGAGGAGAGATAGTAGGGAAAGGGACGATGGATTAGTGGAGAGAAATTGGAAGAATTGTTTTATTTTATTTTATTTCTTAATTAATTTATTATTATTATTATTTATTAAACAAAATAATAATTTTTTTTTTTTTTTTTTTTTTTTGCTATTACATTATATACCTCTAAAATAAACTTTCATCCTTGAAAGTGTTTTAATCCTAGAACAAATCGGATTATTATTCTAAGAGTTATTTGTTAAGTATTGAAGTACCACTAAGGAAAAAAATCTTACCAAATACGCCCTCATTTGTATGGATCATAAACATTTCTTTACATGCATCAATCCTTCATAAAGTCTCATAAATTCTTAACAAGTATAAGTCTTTCATAAGCATCTAGTTGTTAAGAATAAAAATTATGAAAATGGTGGAAAAGTTTTAGAGATACTATGCGAAGGGAGGCGAAGGGAGGTGTGAAGTGAGCACCACATTGCTTTCCAAGATCCTTCTACATCCTTGAATGTCCTATTTTATTGTAACTAGATGGTCCAAATGATATAAAAGAACTTCTACATCCTTGAATGTCCTATTTCATTGTAACTAGATGTTCCAAATGATATAAAAGAATGGTGCAAGTCAGATAAGTTTACTTCTATTTTGAAAGGGTTTTACAAGGCAACATCTCATCAAGTTTTGACAACTTTGTTGGGAGCCAAACTGACACCAAAAAGTTTTAAAAATCTCCCCAAAACCTTTGTAGCGAAGAGATATCTCCATGAAACGTGATCCTTATCTTCTAACCAACGTCCTTGACAAGAAACGAACCGTGAGTTTCAAAAACTAAGGATGAAGATCGCTGGACAAAAACCAAAGTATTAATTCTCGTCAAGGAACCAACTTGCAATAATATTATGCCAAAGTCTCTAGTAAAGGAAATATCTTAATTAGCGCCAACATTCATCTGCTCATTTTGTTAACATTTTATTTATTTGAAGTGCATGACAACTCATGCCTTTCATATATGCTGTATTTCCAATTCCATAATATATAAGTTTATTAATGTTCGATTTTGCATTAGAATATCAGCGAGAATACTACTATCCTTATATTTGTTTCCTGATGACATAGGTTGTTATCAATTCTCGGAGAGAATACTGCTATCCTTATATCTTTTCCTCTTGATTCATATCCCAAAGTTGTCCTAATCTCCTTAAGATCTTCCATACTCATCCTTAATTTCGTATGAGTCTCATATAATTTTTCGTAGTACTTTGAGTCTTTCAAGGTCTTAAAAACATCTTAGAATTCTCATAAGGGTACTTTGTCATTTACCACCCCAAATCTTGGTTTAATTTCTCAACATATTCCAATGGACCTGTAACTTTGTATAATCCTTTCATACCATGACATAAGACTCCTCATCAACTTTCATACTATTTAAAGATCACTTTGGTCATAAGCCCGTGGTACATAATTATAGGGGCATTTTAGTCATTTTACACATACCCTTGGTTTAGCCCATTATCATATTCTAATGATCACCAAAATTTCATAAATAACCTTATCGCATAATATTGATTCTTCTCATAAATTTCATGAGCAACAGAACTCATTTAGTAGGCTTGTGGCTAAGACGCTTCATTGACATCAATGTTCATGTGGACATTAAGGTTGGCAAACTTACTCTATTTTAATCTCAAGATCCTCATTTTTTTTCCATCAGGATTTCATCAACTAATCAATAGTTTTACTAGTTCCCCACATTACATTGTTCTCCCAGTCAAATTCAATAAACTTGGGTAAAGGTTCAATAGACCTCTTTGCCATACATCTTCACAATCTCATTTTTAACAACTGTCCTATAAACATCGGGGAAGGGCACCACAACCTTTTCTTTTTTTTTTCCCAACAACCTCATAATTCCAAGAAGGGGCATAACAAAATTCTAAAAATTGGTATTATATAAGCATGATAGATATCCTAGATGCCATAAAACTTGGGATACTTAAAAAATCTAACTTAAAATGTCAGTCTTGAAACAACTATGGTAATACCTTTTAACCAAGTTGACATTGCTAGGAAAAATTCATTGATACTTTTTCTACAACAATTTGTTTATGTTGAGTTTTTTGCAATGCATTCGTGTACCATAAGGAAAATTACACAACACTTCTAGTTGATTTAGAGACAATCACCTCTGTAATTCTCGTGTATCCCCAACCCAAGTCCATCTTAAATCATGGTTTCTTAAATTTAAGGTATCTTGACAATCTCATGTAATCCCTCTCCATATACCAATAAAATTTTGACCATGATAGTAATGCCTCATCCAAGTTGTGGCTCGATACTTTTAAATCACCTAATAACTTCCATAATTGAGGTTGTATTTTTAAAAAAAAAAAAATTCAACTCGTATTAAGGCTGGAAACTTTTCTACATCTCACTACTTCCAAAGCTCAGCTTCTATTAAAGACATGTCATTCACCTATCAATTTAAGTATACACGTTTTAAACTTTTATGGTCTTAACTCAATTTTTTTTTCTCCGAGTGGTAAGGCCAAATCACTTTTTTTTCTTCATACTCGTACTTTAATTTCATATTTACATACTTAAAAGTTACAAAATTTTCTTCCGAACACTACCACCTTTAATATCTATAGCATACTATAAGATATTGTCATTTATCAAGCTTCCTGAGTCATTTTCATTTAATTTGAAATTACTTAGACGTCAATATACGTTGGTACATTCCTTTCCATCTATTCGGTAATAACACTAAATAATTTATCTATGTTTGAGACGTCTAACTGAAGCATATGACATTCCTTAACAAAATCATTTTCACGCATACACTAACATTTAGTAGCTTACTAAAACTATAGCTACCCATTCACAGTACCAACCTCAGTAAGTCGAAACATCATCAATACAACAATTTACATTCACATTCAATGCAAGGTAAAACATAACATTCTACATTATAATAAAAATAGAATTAAGCTAACAATAACGCAGTCAATTATGATACAGTTAATAGTGTAAAAAAAATTCAATTATGAGTTATATTTTATAATGACCAAACAATAACAACATACGCAATCAACGACATTTCATTTTACTATCTTATACAAGACATACCTAACGGAGAAGGGGCATCGACGGTGGAACCATGGAACAAGCCAAGCCTACATCGTAGGCTAGTCTACAAGATCTGTAACCTAGAGCTCTGATACCAACTGGAACGACCCGAAATTTTCTACTTAATTTAAGGTTGCTACTGGATACATATCATGAACATTGAATGCGAAAAGACTTCATTTAAACTCCATAAAATGTAACCTTTGTCTTAAAACACAGCCATTGACTTACGTGTTTCGAAAACACCTTTCAAACGACACAACAAAAGGCTAAATAAAATAAATAAACATTTCAATTAAAAACAACCTATTCTAGCTTAAGTCTAAGAAAATAAATACCACTACCCTATGCATGTGTCATAGTCTCGAATTGCGATGTCGTCGTCAATCGTACATAAATGCCTTGCCTTAACCCTAAAATTGTAGTAGCACATGACTTGAGTATTTAAAGAAATACTCAGTAAGTGATCCAGTATTGGGGTTAAATGCAAAAACATGCAAATGCAATGACGAGACCTATCCTTTCAATCTATTTTCCTACGGTACTGTCCTAACTCGTAACATGGATGTGTACCATATACTCTACTCACAGCCCATACGTGCGAGTATGGACTCACCAGTCAATTCGCACACCGCTGGGCCACTTTCCTTGTCGGGCGAGCATACTCTGGGAGCTCCTTAGGCCACACACCCGTTAAAACTAGTAACCGCCACGGTAGCATTATGTAAAACAAAATGATCGTACCCCTGCCGGCAACATTATGTAAAACATAATGATCGTACCCCTGCCTGCAACATTATATAAAATATAATGATCCTACCCCTGGCCATCGTGATGATATAGGGGTATCCCTCAATGCATGAGCACACATAATGCATGAGGTCCCAATATTTTTCCATTTTCGACATTATTAAATATAACTCCGCTATCGTTTTGCATTCATATCATATATTTTCTCAATTTCAGTTCTCATATCATGCATAATTCTAACGGGGTTATATTTCATTTCATTTATCGTGATATCATGTCATTCATAACATGCTGTATACATACAATTTAAAAAACATAACATAACGCTCCATGCTTTTAACATGTCATTTCATAACGTGCAATTCATACAATAATTACCTCAACGGTCACACAAAACAATCTAATCATAACATATCACATCACAATATATCGTATCATAAACATCTCATATCCTAAACACTTTGTGGTCATATTGTTCCCTAACTTATCATAGCCTTAACGTTCTTATACCTATCACAACCATATCGTTACGTGAACGTACCTTAGTCATATCATCACAGGAACGTATCCTAATGCTATCGTTCTATCAATCTATCACAAACCTATCCCTTTCTACCCATAACCTTACCGTATTCTTTCATTAATCTCTCATATCCATAGCACTCTGGTATGTAACCTAACCTTAACGTTTCATGAACGTATCTTACTTCTATCGTTACATTTCGTTTTGTGCATCCTTCTCGTATCCTTTCTCAAACATATCATTGAACACATCGTACCCTAATTATTATCATACAATTCACATATTATAACAAATACATAACATATAAGAAGCATATAGATCCACAAACAATTCACACATATCAATATATATGACACGTGCAGAACCACGGGGCACGTGTCAACATCAAATATAACCATGCCGATAGTAAGGCCACTTACTTGATTAGCTTAGGCTGATGTCCCGATATTATCCTTTATGAAAAAAAACAATTCCATATCTTAAGTTCAGTTCTATTATCTTTCGATTACGGCTCTCTTCTTTCCAAATCTAATCTTCCTCTTTTTCCATGTATTGTTTTTTTTTTAATTTGAAAATCTAGGTATTTCTTTCTCTTTCTTGTGTTTTTTTTTCTTTTGATTCTGTTTTTCCAAATCTTGGTATTTTTTTTATTTGATTTGTTTGCCCAATTTCCTGTTTCTTTCTTTTTTTTCCTCTTTTCATACTGTTTTCCAAATCTTTGTTATTTTTTATTTGGATCTGTTCCCATCTTCCTTTAACATATCGTTCTCTCTTTCTTATCTATCTATTTCCTTCTATTTTGGTGAGAGTATTCTGACAAATTTTAATGGAGTTTTTGGATAATTTCTAATCAGATCTAAATAATTGAGATTAATATCGTTCATAAAAAGGAAAATATAAATTTGATTACTAACTTTTCAAATGACATCTCTCTTATGTTCTAACCATCTCTCCATCTGCCTTTCTTCTTCCCACAGTTTCTTTCTGTTTCTGTTTTGTTGGCTTAATTATTGATACTAAATGGAAGAGGTATTTGAAGGAAGGGGCGGAGAGAAAGGAAAAGTTGTCCGTTACTTTTTTTTTTCTTCTTCTTTCTTTTGTTATTTTTTATTTATATATATATATATTAAACCTAATGGGGCGTTACAGAGTCAATCGGCTAGAATTGAAAGTTGATTTTCTGTTCTTCTTGTGTTTTCTGTTAATTAATAAATCCACCTAAGTCAATAAAAAAAAATTTGGGTTAACTTAGTTCATTTCATCTACTCAAAATTTGAAGTAAAATATTAACATTATTTATTTATTTTCAAACATTTAATTAACCAATTCAAATTAAATATATATTTTAAAAAGTTGTTGAAGAATAAATAAAAAAAATAAATATATACCTGCATGAATATATAAGTGGTAAGTAAAAATGTATCTTAAATTTTAAGATTAACAATAATCTGGGTGGATTAAGTTTCATTAATCCTAAAAAAAATTCATAAACCAGCTAAATCTAGAAAATTTTAATTTATTTGAACCTAATCAAAACAAAAATCTAGCCCGTAATTAAACATGGAAACCAAAATGAATTCATTTTAGTTGAATTTCCAAGCATGGCATAATTAGTTCATAATTCATCGTTTTCCCATCGCATTCCATATTAAGTTTCCCATCTCTATATAAATCCTTCCCTTATTCTCAATCTTCATCTCATCTCTCATCGAAATTATGTGGACTCAAACCCCTCCGATCATGGCCGCTTTCATTGCCAATTTCATGTTCCTCCTCGCCCTAACCAACGCTCAAAATGCCCCCGGTGACTACCTCGCGTATCACAACCGCGTTCGAGCCCAGGTCGGCGTCGGGCCCATGCAATGGAGCAACACTGTGGCCGCGTATGCTCAAGCCTATGCGTTAAAGAAAAAGGGTGACTGCGCCATGGTTCACTCAACCGGGCCATACGGCAAAAACATAGCCGCGGGCTACTACCCTGAGTTCACCGGGGCGGATGCGGTGAAGCTGTGGGCGGATGAGAAGCCGCTTTATGATCATGCGTCGAATAAATGTGTGGGTGGTGAATGTGGGCACTACACTCAGATGGTGTGGTGGAGCTCAGTGCAGCTTGGATGTGCTAGAGTGCCATGTAAGGGTAATTCTCAGTTTCTTGTTTGTAATTATGATCCCCCTAGCAACTATATTGGGGAAAAACCTTATGATTCTTCTTTATAGAGAGCTTTGGTTTTAAAATTTTATGAATTGTAATAAAGTTTGTGAGAGAATCATGAATTTATGAATAGTAATAAAGTTTGTGAGAGAATCATGAATTTATGAATTTAAATAAAGTTATGGGCTAATTATCTACTCAAAATCTTCACCCAAAACTGCAAAAATTAATGGTGAATTATCAAATGAATCACGAATCTCCACAATACTATGATATTGTTTATTTTTCTACCAAAAACTTTAAAAATAAATGGAGAGTTACTGTAACGACCCTAAATTTCCACATATCTAGAGTCGCCACTAACGTCTCATGCTCATCTCTAATGCAGAATGTAACTCTAAAAGTGCTCATCTTTATTAGCGGAAAAATTTAAAACTTTAGAATACGTTAAAACACTAGAAAACACTGGCGGACTTACGTGTTTCAAACATCATGCTCGAGTTCAAAATAAGATAAAAACAATTACAAATTAAATAATTTAAACAAATGAAATGCAAACACCCTATCCTAACCAAGACTAGGAATTTTACATATGCAACTATCCTATGCACGCGCCACAGTCTCTGATCACGATGCCGCCGTCAACCGTACATGGGCGCCTTGCCTTTACCTGAAAAACAATATGGCACACGGCCTGAGTATTAAATACTCAGTAAGTGACCCCACTATAGGGGCCATGCTAATGAAAACACATGCAATCATCAATTAGGGACCTATCTCTAATCATCTTAAGGGTGATCTCCAGTCTCGGACAAATTGGATGTGTAGTACTTCCCTACATACGACTCACGCGTGCGAGTGTGAATCCCCAAGGCGCTCGCACACCCCCTGGACCCTCTGGTCAAGCTAATCTGTAGCGATGTCCGGAGGTCAGCGGAACCCCATAGTGTCATGCACCTCATGAACACCCTCAACTATGTGCTTTCGCACCTGAGCGCTCTCGCGCTTATCATACGGTGCGCGTCCGCACTCGTCATGTCTAGGGAAAGTAACCCTATGCTTATGAACATACAATATGCATGAGGTCCCTCTAAGTCCAACTATATATCTCTTCTGACACAACCCTCTAGTCTCATCTCTTGGTTACACTAGGTAACACATGTTCGTGGATATTTACGTTAATATCAGTTTTATATTCTTAGGGTTGTGTCCTATGTCGATCTAACGACATGATGCAATATGGAAAACAACATCATAAGACATGCTCAACATGGAAAACATCAACATGTTAATAACATCGACATGCATACATCATACTCATCATAGAAGCCATTAAGTGCATCAGATAAAATGTGTACGTCAGGCATCGAAACGTAAGTGACGTACATTTATCATACATCGCAATACAACATCAACTCACACATCATCATAAATCAAACAATCTTTAGCCTATTCTATAGTAAGGTCACTTACTTGGTTGGCCTTGGCCGAAGTACTCCCTAAATAACTAAATGTAAGCTCCCGTTCCGTGAGAGCTGCTTCCTACGTTGTCGGGGTTTGTTTTCCTATCACGCCGTTCGCCAACTTCCGTTAGTATTTCACAATTAATTTACCAATAATTCAATAAATATGAAATACAGCTCTAAAACGGCCTCGGATACCTTAATTGGGACTGAAAATAGGTCCGGAAGGGTCGAAACAGTGGAAACCGGGCTGAAAACAGGTGAGCCGAGCCGAACAGCCGCTGGAGCCATTTGCGTCGAGCTGAGCCGAGGGACGCCTTCACCGCTGTGTGACACGTGGCAGCTGCAGAGTGAGCTATGTCGTGCGGTAGCATCGGGTCGAAGCGCGGGTCGGGGTTCGGTTCGGGTCGCGGGCTGCAGAAGGCTACTGGGTCAAGACTAGTCGTTGGGCCTCGGCTTACTGGGCTGGGCCGAAGGTGTTTGGGTTGCAGGCCGGTTCAATTGGACCGTGGGTCTGATCATCTGGTTGGTTCAACTGAACCGTAGCTTATGGGCTGGTTTGAGTGTTTGGGCTGCCGTAGTTGGGCTGGGCCAAAGGTAGAGGCCGAGAGAATGGGTCGGGCTGGCACACTCGGGTCTTGGGTTTGGGTTGACCCGGATCCGTGGATCTTGTCTTCCTCACCCGACTTCGGCCGATTTTCTGGCGCGTTTTCTCTCTCCTTCCCGCGGCGTTTCCGTTGCCGATTTCAGTCCTCTTTCTTCCTTTTCCTCTTTGTTTGTCGTCCTTCTTCCCTTCCTCGAAGTTTTGCGGCCTAAGAGTTCCTAAACACCACAGATCTATGAACGTTTAGGAAACCCAAATTTTTCGATCTCGGTTACCGACGACGGCGCTTAAGAAAAGGCACAAAACGTACCTTTAGTTATTGTGTTTTCTTTAGGGATCCTTCTCGTGGTTGTAACTGATCGTTTGGTGTCGGTTTTCGGGCGGTTTGGGACTCGTCGGTGAAATTGGATAACTCACCGGTGTTTAGCCGAAATTTCTCTCCCTCTCGTATTTTTCTTTCTTTTCTCTCTTTGCAGGCACTTTGATGAGTTCTGGGAGGCGTGGCTGAAGGCTGGGCGAGGTCGGGCTGACGTTTCGCGTGGGTTCCGTTAAACCCAGCGACTGAGTTTGTTTTTATTTATTTATTTATTTATTTGTTTTCCCGGGTCGTTACAATTACTGTAATCACGAATTTTTACAATGTTATGATATTGTCTACTTTTCTACCAAGCATTGCAAAAATAAATGGAGAATTACTGAGTTTTAGAATTCACTAATCTTGACAATAGTATACTATGATATTGTCTGCTCTTCTCCCCAAAATTGTATAAATAATTGGCGAATTAATGAGAATTAGAAATCACTAATCTCCACAATGGTGTGATCTTGTTTGCTTCTCTACCAAAAGGCTGCAAAAATCTCTACAATGGTATGATATTGTCTGCTTTTTTACCAAAAACTGCAAAAATAAATGGAGAATTTTCGAGTTTTAGGAATCATAAATCTCTACAATGATATGATATTGTCTATTTTGAGCATATGATTGTAGAAAAGTGTAACGACCTGAAATTTTCTACTTAATTTAAGGTCGCTACTATTGTATACATATCATGAACATTGAATGCGGAAAGACTTCATTTAAATTCCATAAAACGTAACCTTTGTCTTAAATGGGGATCGTAGCTCAGCGACAATGTTGCCTTGGCTCCAGTGAGAATATATGTAACCCAAGAAGTAGAAGGGAAAACCTGGAGCAAGGACAAAGACAATGTTGAAGCCGGAAGAGTCGCCACATTTGGCGAAGGAGCCAATTTTGGCGAGAAGGGTGGCGACAACTTTGTGGGCGAAGAGGCCAGTGCGGCACCCAGATTCCGAAGGTAAATCTCTGCAAAAGCTTAATGGGCTTGTCGAGATTCCGTATATTTCTGACGAGAAAGCTGATGAGGATCCTGAGGTTAGGGTTTCTGTGAAGGATGAAGGATGAAGGAAAGAAAATGAGAGAGGCTATGTTTGCAAGGGAAAACCGATTAGGTTGGAAAAGGTGAGGTTGTATGTATAGAGTATGGTGAATGGTGATTTGGGGTCAATAGGGTGGAGCCGAAGAGTAATCAATCGGCTCCGCCTGCAGCACCCATGGTGACTGCCCCTGCGGCGTCAAAGCCAGCAGTGGTGGTGGAGAAGAATAGTAGATTATTCAAAAGTCATTGAAAAGAAAGGATCGGGATTGTTAAACCGAAAGAGCTCTGATACCATAAGAATGTTTGCTTAATCCACCACACCTAAATGGTGTGAAATTTATCTTATTTATAATCAAATAAAATACAAGGATATGGAAAGAGTAATAAATGGAAATAACAATAAATGGAAACATACCTATGGTAAGAAGGCAAATATCTATATTTGCCTTATAATAAAATATCAAATATGATATATATGGTAAACTATAATTTAGTACTAAATATCCTTAACAATATCACATCACAATATATCATATCATAAACATGTTATATCGTAAACACTTCATGGTCATATATCGTTCCCTAACTTATCATAGCCTTAACGTTCTTATATCTATCACAATCATAGCGTTACGTGAACGTACCTCAGTCATATCATCACAGGAACGTATCCTAACGCTATCGTTTTATCACTCTATCACAAACCTATCCCTTTCTACGCATAAACTAACCGTATTCTTTCATCAATCTCTCATATCCATAGCACTCCGGTATGTAACCTAACCTTAACGTTTCATGAACGTATCTTACTCCTATCGTTACATTTCGTTTTTGTAAATCACTCTCGTATCCTATCTCAAACATATCATTGAACACATCGTACCGTAATTATTATCATACAATTCACATATTATAACATATACATAACATATAAGAAGTATATCGATCCACAAACAATTCACACATATCAATATATATGACACGTGCAGAGCCACAGGGCACGTGTCTACATCAAATATAACCATGCCAATAGTAAGACCACTTACTTGATTAGCTTAGGCTGGTGTCACTGATTTATCCTTAAGAAAGTTTGATTTTGTCATTTGTATCCAAGTCAACCTATATGAACCATGACATCAATTTCAATTTCAATTCTCTAAATTTTACAATGGTCCATATGTTAGTCTTGACTTGAACATTGGAGATTTTATGATTAGAGTCTTGAATATATATATATATAATTCTATTTTCAATAAATATTTGTTTTTTCTATACTTACTGTTTTAGGAAATATATGTGGACAACATTTTGGCTGTTACTAATCTTTCCCTCTTAGGTACCGTATTTATTTTAATTATGTAAACAAATATTATTGGCTAATTTTGTTAATTGATTCTTCTTTCCAAAATTTTACCTTTCTTTCTCTCTGTATTTTCTTTTTTTCTTACTTCCGAGTAATCTAATTGTATTTCCTTCTTTTATTTTAATTCCTTGAGAGTTTAATTAAGATAAGTATTTTTGTCTGACTTTATTCCCTTATTCTTATTTTATTTTAATTCGATTTAATATATTCAAGGCCAAATTTTTAATCGATTGTTTGACTACTTGCAATGACCCGAAATTTTCTACTCAATTTAAGGTCGCTACTATATACATATCATGAACATTAAATGCAAAAAGACTTCATTTAAATTCCATAAAACGTAACCTTTGTCTTAAAACACAGCCATGGACTTACGTGTTTTGAGGACACCTTTAAAACGACACAACAAAAGGCTAAATAAAATAAATAAACATTTAAATTAAAAACATCCTATTCTAGCCTAAATCTAAGAAAATAAATACCACTACTCTATGCATGTGTCATAGTCTCGAATTGCGATGTCGTCGTCAGCCGTACAAGAATGCCTTGCCTTAACCTGAAAATTGTAGTAGCATATGACCTGAGTATTTAAAGAAATACTCGGTAAGTGACCCCACTATTGGGGGTTAAATGCAAGAACATGCAAATGCAATGGCGGGACCTATCCTTTCAATCTATTTTCCTACGGTACTGTCATAACGGGTAACTTGGATGTGTACCATATACTCTACACACAACCCATATGTGTGAGTATCGACTCACAAGTCAGTTCGCACACTGCTGGGCTACTTTCCTTGTCGGGTGAGCATACTCTGGGAGCTCCTTAGGCCAGAACCCGTTAGAACTAGTAACCGCCATGCCAGCATTATGTTCGTACCCCTGCCGGCAGCATTATATAAAACATAATGATCCTACCCCTGCCGACAACATTATATAAAATATAATGATCGTACCCCTACCCATCGTGATGAAATAACGATATCCCCTAGTGCATGAGCACACATAATGCATGAGGTCCCAACATTTTTCCATTTTCGACATTATTAAATATAACCCCGCTATCGTTTTACATTGATATCATATCTTTTCTGATTTTTTCAGTTCTCATATCATGCATAATTCTAAGAGGGTTATATTTCATTTCATTTATCGTGATATTATGTCATTCATAACATGCTGTATACATACAATTTAGAAAACATAACATAACGCTCCATGCTTTTACCATATCATTTCATAACGTGCAATTCATACAACAATTACCTCAATGGTCACACAAAACATTCTAAACATAACATATCACATCACAATATATCGTATCATAAATATCTCATATCGTAAACACTTTGTGGTCATATCGTTCCCTAACTTATCATAGCCTTAACATTCTTATACCTATCACAGTCATATCGTTACATGAACGTACCTTAGTCATATCATCACAAGAACGTATCCTAACGCTATCGTTTTATCACTCTGTCACAAACCTATCCCTTTCTACCCATAAACTAACCGTATTCTTTCATCAATCTCTCATATCCATAGCACTCCGGTATGTAACCTAACCTTAACGTTTCATGAACGTATCTTTCTCCTATCATTACATTTCGTTTTGTGCATCCTTCTCGTATCGTATCTCAAATATATCATTGAACACATCGGACTGTAATTATTATCATACAATTCACATATTATAACATATACATAACATATAAGAAGCATATCGATCCACAGATAATTCACACATATCAATATATATGACACGTGTAGAACTACGGGGCACGTGTCAACATCAAATATAACCATGCCGATAGTAAGGTCACTTACCTGATGAGCTTAGGTCGATGTCCCGATGTTATCCTTAATGAATGTCCATTGAAATCCAAGTCAACCTATGTGAGCCCATAACCTCAGTTTCAAGTTTGAACTTCTACAAAATTGTTTCTCTAATTTTATATTGATCCATGTGTTATACTTCATGCAAACGTTAGAGCCTTTGCATGAGTTAAGTCTTGAAATATTTATATCTGTTTGTTATAGTATTATTTTCATACAAACAATTTAATACCCATTAACATTTTTCAGACATTCTATTTTCTCTTACAATGTTTAATACCCTTTAACATTTTCGAGATAATTTAAATTATATTCACAATCTTCCCTCTTTGTCTGTCTCTTACTGTGTTTCCCCTTTTAATTATATTCACAATCTTCCCTCTCTATTTGTTTCCTTATAGTTTTATCCCATCTTTTAATCAATTCTTACTTTTTCTCTAACGATGACTTTAATCCCTAATTCAAAACCAACTCATTGTAACCAAATTAATAAATTAATATCATTAAATAAAATAAAAGGAAAACTACCAACCTCTTCGAATGAAATATCTCTTTCTACATAAACTAAATCTGAACCTTTTTGTTTTTTTGTTTGAGTTTGTTTTTGCAGGAAAGAAGAATTTTGCTAAGTTGAATCGGCTTAAACTTTCTTTTTATTTTTGTTTGTTACATTTTCAATTATGTTAGCAATTACATTTGGCAAATTTAATCGATTCTATTTTTTTTCTATTCATCATACGTATCTTTCTAACAGGTAAATTGCTAAATAAAACTAAATAATTGGATAAAAGAAAACCAGATTTGAGATATAACTTAACTACAAATCTCAAATCTCTCTACCATGTAAATCTTCATCATCTCTTATAAATCCATCTTCTATAAATCTGAGTGAGGCATTTCTGTTTTCTCTTACATTTTTTCATTTCTGTTTCATTTTGAAGGAACTATGAGGTGGGTTGAGGAGAGATAGTAGGGAAACGGACAATGGGTTAGTGGAGAGAAATGGGAAGAATTGTTTTATTTTATTTTATTTCTTAATTAATTTATTATTATTATTATTTATTAAACATAATTTTTTTTTTTTTTTTTTTTTTTTTTTTTTTTTGCTATTACATCATATACCTCTAAAATAAACTTTCGTCCTCGAAAGTGTTTTAAGTTTTAATCCTGGAACAACTCGGATTATTATTCTAAGAGTTATTTGTTAAGTTTTGAAGTACCACTAAGGAAAAAATTCTTACCAAATACGCCCTCATTTGTATGGATCATAAACATTTCTTTACATGCATCAATCCTTCATAAAGTCCCATAAATTCTTAACAAGTATAAGTCTTTCATAAGCATCTAGTTGTTAAGAATAAAAATTATGAAAATGGTGGAAAAGTTTTAAAGATACTATGCAGAGGGAGGTGTGAAGTGAGCACCACATTGCTTTCCAAGATCCTTGTGCATCCTTGAATGTCCTATTTTATTGTAACTAGATGGTCCAAATGATATAAAAGAACTTCTACATCCTCGAATGTCCTATTTCATTGTAACTAGATGTTCCAAATGATATAAAAGAATGGTGCAAGTATAAGTTTTCTTCTATTTTGAAAGGGTTTTACAAGGCAACATCTCATCAAGTTTTGACAACTTTGTTGGGAGCCAAACTGACACCAAAATTTATTAAAAATCTCCCCAAAACCTTTGTAGCGAAGAGATATCTCCATGAAACGTGATCCTAATCTTCTAACCAACGTCATTGACAAGAAACGTACCGTGAGTTTCAGAAACTAAGGATGAAGATCGCTGGACAAAAACCAATGTATTAATCCTCCTCAAGGAACCAACTTGCAATAATCTTATGCCAAAGTCTCTAGTAAAGGAAATATCTTAATTAGCGCCAACATTCATCTGCTCATTTTGTTAACATTTTATTTATTTGAAGTGCATGACAACTTATGCCTTTCATATATGCTGGATTTCCAATTCCATAATATATAAGTTTATTACTGTTCGATTTCGCATTAGAATATCAGCGAGAATACTACTATCCTTATATCTGTTTCTTGATGACATTGGTTGTTATCAATTTTCGGAGAGAATACTGCTATCCTTATATCTTTTCCTCTTGATTCATATCCCAAAGTTGTCCTAATCTCTTTAAGATCTTCCATACTCATCCTTAATATCGTATGTGTAACGACCCTAAAATTTTACCTATTTAGTCTAAGGTCATTACTATATTTTGAAATGCGGAATTTACATTAAGTGGGCCCTGTATCATTAATGCGACTCACACTCGTCTTTTATTACCTCGTGGAAGAAAAACGATTACAAGGGAAAGAATGGAAAAAGAACAAAACTGAAATACATGTCTTATCCTACCCTAAGATTTATTATGCAAATACAATTCAACCTATACTAGCCTAAACTAACCACGCAACCCGAATTCAACCTATACTAACCTATACTACGAACGGAAGAAAAAAAAACGAAAACGAAAAGACGACTGCCCTATGCATGTGCCACGGTCCCAGGGTGTACGATGCCGCCGACGATCTCACATGGGTGCTTTACCCTTATCGTACATGTCTATGTTGGGGTTGTTTTCAAGAAGTTTATCTCATTTCATGTCAAACAATTCATGCGGTTCACATTCAACATTCCATACAATCATGTCACAACAATTCAAGAACATCATAACGTCACATGCATTACATATCATATCAGACTAGACAGCATACACAGCATACATTCACATTCACATGGTTACGTATTTAAACACAACCATTTAGCGCACAATTTAATGACACGTGTGAATCCACGGACACGTGTCATCATACAACAACAACAACGCATAACCTACGACGGGGTAAGCCACTTACTTGGTAGGCCTTAGCCGAAGTACTCCCTAAAATATAATGTAAGCTCCTAGCTCCTCGTAAAACGTTCTACGCTTCCGTGGGTGGTTGGTTCCTATCGGGTCATTCGCCACCTTCGTTAGTATTTCACAATTATAATTAATATCCAACTTGAAATTGTGACATACGACCATAAAATGATCTATTTTACCTTAAACGGGGTCGAAACGATGACAAATGGGTCGGAAACAGGTTTCCCGAGCCGAATAAGCCGCCGGAGTCGAGAAGCCGCTGTCGAGCCGATTAAGTCGCAGGAGCCGAGGGGTGTCGCGCTGTAGAGGCACCACGTGGCACAACCAGAGAGCGACACGTGTGCAATGGTTCCGGGTCGAGCGCGCGGGTTTGGGTTGGCCGCGAGCAATGGGTCGGCCCAGGCTGAAGGACTGTGTAGGTGGGCTGGGCCCTAACTAACTTTCTGGGTTGGGCTGAGGCGTTTGGGCAGCGGGGGTTTCGTCGGCCGAAATTGGGTCAGAGTGGTTTGGGTTCAGTTCGGGTTGCGGGGGTCCGACGTTCGGGTCAGACTTCGTCTTCTTCGCCCGGTTTCCTCGCCGATTTCTGGCGACCACTCTCTCACCTCAGTGACGTCGTTTTGCCGTCCTTTTTTTTTCTCCCTTTTCTCTGTTTCTGAGTCTCCTTCTTCCCCTAATCTCATTTTTGGGATTTGTTTGGTTCGTAAAGGTCTAATACTCCCAGATCTGAGAGGGATTGGGGATCCAGCGCTCTGTCTTCCTTGCCCGACGGTGTACAACGTGTAGGACTCGCCTAAATCTACCCCTAGTGTGTGTAAAAGTCTCTGGGATTACTTTCGTTACGTGAAATGGAAGTTTTGACGTTGATTTCGTAAGGTTTGGCCTCGCCGAAGTTTTGTCGGGTTTTCTTTTTTTCTTCGTTTTCACTTTTCCCTTTTTCCTTTCCTTCTTTGCAGGTGCTTTGGGGTGGCTGAAGGTCGGGCTCATGTTTCCTCGTCGATCCCGACTTCACCCGCCCTTTGTGGGTCGTGTGCGAACAAAAACTCCGGTTCGCTGGAGTTTTCGGTCCTGCCGACGACTCGCCCCCCTTTTTTTTTGATTCGTTACCAACTGTAACGACCCGAAATTTTCTACTTAATTTAAGGTCGCTACTGTATACAGACCATAAACATTGAATGCGGAAGACTTCATTTAAATTCCATAAAACATAACTTTTATCTTAAAACACAGCCATGGACTTACGTGTTTCAAAAACATCTTTAAAACGACACAACAAAAGAGTAAATAAAATAAATAAACATTTAATTTAAAAACATCCTATTCTAGCATAAGTCTAAGAAAATAAATACCACTATCCTATGCATGTGCCATGGTCTCAGTTGCGATGCCGTCGTCAGCCGTACAGGAATGTCTTGCCTTAACCTAAAAAAAATGTAGTAGCACATGGCTTGAGTATTTAAAGAAATACTCAGTAAGTGACCCCACTATTGGGGTTAAATGCAACAATCACATGCAATTAAATGATGGGACCTATCTTTCGTTTCGTTTCGTTTTCCCTACGGTGCTGTCCAAACGGGTAAACTTTAGACGTGTACCATATACTCTACACACACCCCATACGTGCGAGTATGGGCTCACCAGCTAGTTCGCATACCGCTGGGCCACTTCCATTACCCGGTGGCCATACTCTGGGAGCCCCTTATGCCGGGACCCGTTAGAACTAGTAACCGTCACGGCAGCGCTATGCAAAGCATAACGATCGTTGTCCTGCCATTGGATGTACGCGTCCATACCCTCGTGATGGAATAGGGGTATCCCCCAAAAGCATGAACACACATAATGCATGAGGTCCCCATGTTCCTACTTTTATCATTAATGAATATAACCCCGCTATCATCTTTCATTCGTATCATATCCTTTATCATATCATTTCACATATCGTTCATCATTCATATCGGGGTTACATTTCATTTCATTTATCGTGATATCATGTAATTCATAACATACTGTATACATACAATTTAGAAAGCATAACAAAACGCTCCATGTTTTTAACATGTCATTTCGTAATATGTAATTCATACAACAATTACCGCAATGGTCACATAAAACAATCTAAACATAACATATCACATCACAATATATCGTATCATAAACATGTCATAGTGTAAGCACTTCGTGGTCATATCGTTTCCTAACTTATCATAGCCTTAACGTTCTTATACCTATCACAGTCATATCGTTCCGTGAATGTACCTTAGCCATAACATCACAGGAACGTATCCTAATGCTATCGTTCTATCAATATATCACAAACCTATCCCTTTCTACCCATATCCTAACCATATCCTTTCATCAATCTCTCCTATCCATAGCACTCTTGTATGTAACCTAACCCCAACGTTTCATAAACGTCTCTTATTCCTATCGTTACATTTTATTTTGTGCATCCTTCTCGTATCCTATCTCAAACCTATCCTTGATCACATCGTACCATAATTATTATCATACAATTCACATATTATAACATAAGATAAACATAATATAAGCATACCGATTAACAGATAATTCACACATATCAGTATATATGACACGTGCAGAACCACAGGCACGTGTCAACATCAAATATAACCATGCCGATAGTAAGGCCACTTACCTGATAGCTTAGGCTGGTGTCACCAATTTATCTTTAAGAAAGTTCGATTTTGTCCTTGTATCCAAATCAACCTATATGAACCACGATATCAATTTAAATTTCAATTCTCTAAATTTTATAACGATCTAGGTGTTAGACTTCACGTGAGCATTAGAGACTTTATATGAGTAGAGTCTTGGATATATATATAATTCTATTTTCATTAAGTATTTATTTTCTATTCTTACTGTTTCAGGGAAGATATTATTACTGGCAACATTTGATGGAGTTTTTTGCCTATTTACAATTTTATCATTCTATTCAACCGATCTTTCCTCTTCCCCTCTGTATTCATTTATGGAGTTTCTTTCCTGTCTACTACTTTATCATCCCGTTCATCAAAAAAAAAAAATTCCCTCTTTATTTATTTTAATTCTATAAACATATATTATTGGCCAATATTAATTTATTGTTTGGCTACAATCTTACACATTTATAGATTTGCCAACTAAAATTTTATTGATTCTAGCCTTATTTCCTACCTATAACTTAGAAGCTAACAAAAATCTAATTAACCGGATATGGAAGATATGATCGGATTATTACAGGATCTCTATATAATATCGCATAAAGGGAAGCGGATTTGATCCTAAATTAATTTCTTATGACCATAACTATGAAGGAAAAAGGAAAAAGGTAATCTGAGATAGGATTTTACCGTAATAACAGATCAAAATCTCTCCAAATAAATCTGCATATCTGCTTCGGTTGAAGAGTGATTTTGCTTTTTCTCAAATCTGACATTTTTCTGTTTATTTTTTTTTTCAGGAATGTGATATTGTGCCATGGGTTGGGGAGAGATTATGGGGGAATGGATGACAGTTAGGGGAGAGAAATGGGTTAGAATTTTTTTTTTTTTTTTAAACGAAATAGTAATTTTTATTTGTTTATTTATTTATTATTATTATTTTTGGGCTATTACATCATCTACGTCTAAAAGAAACTTTCATCGTCGAAAGTATTTTAATCTTGGAACAACTTGTGTCCTTATTCGGAGAGTTCTTTGTTAAGTCTTGAAGTACCACTAAGAAAAAAAATTCTTAACAAGTACGTCCTTCATTCGTATGGATCATAAACATTTCCTTACATGCATAAATCCTACCCAAAGTCTTTCATAAATTCTTAACAAGTACGCCCTCATCCATGTGAGTCATAAACATTTATTTGCATGCATAAAACTTTCTTAAGCCTATCCTTTGGTATTCATAAAATCCTTGATTTCTTATAACGTGTCTTGACAGATAGTTATGTATTTTAAATCTTAATTCATACTCCAAAAATTTTATAATTATCTAAAATCTTTCATACTTACCCTTAATATCATAAATTAGTCTCATATAATTTTCCTATAGTATTTTGAGTCTTCTACGAACTTGAAAACGTCATAGAATTTTCATAAGGGTCTTTTGGTCATTTACCATCCAAAATCTTGGTTTAATTCTTCAACAAATTCCAATGACCTTGTAACTTTGTGTAATCCCTTTACACCATGACATAAGGCTCCTCATCAAATTTCATCTCACTTAGAGGTAACTTTGGTCATAAGCTAGTGGTACATAATTATAGGGGCATTTTAGTCACTTTACACCTAACCTTGGTTTAGCCCGTTATCATAACCTAATGGTCACCAAATTGCATACATAATATTATCATGTCATATTGAGCTTTCTCCTAAAATTTCATGAGCAACATAATTCATCTAAGGTTTGTGGCTCAGGCACTTCATTGAAATAAATGTTCATGTGTACAATAAGGTTGGCAAACTTACTCAATCTGAATAGTTTTTTTTTTTTTTTTTTCACGATGATTCCATCAACTTGATCAATTGTTTTACTAGTTTCTGCTCTACATTGTTCTCCAAATCAGATTCTCTAAACTTACCTAAAGGTTCACTAATGGACCTTTTTGTCCATACATCCTTAGAATCTCATTTTAAAATATGGGATCTCGGCCTACACAAGAAAATTGTTGATAAAACTAAAAAATGGCACTCTCTTTTGATATATATATATTTTTTTTTATCATTAAAGAAAGACAAAGAAAAATTTCAGGGTAGAAACATTCTAGAGGATTTCTCTTAAGATTCAAACCCATAGCTGATGATAGAACTAGAATAGATATTTTATGTTTCCTACTCACATGCACTCATATCTTTGCCTCTCGATCAATCTCTAATTCCAATCTTCTTCCCTAATCAGATATTATGGTGCCGGTATAGACCGAAATTTCGTTATAGTCAATTCTGATCGGTAATAGATACCGAGGCTTTGCAATATTTGATTGATCAAAATTCTGTATAGTCTATCAAATAAAGAAGTTCTCAGGGAATTCATTAGATGAATGTTTCCAATTAAAATTGTTCGTTCTCTATATTTTTAATAAAAAGAATTGTTTTCATTTCCTCATTTTTGTTTGTATTTGTATTGTTTGTAAGTGTCCACCTGATTTGGTTCATCATTAATGTCTGATCTTTGTAGATGAATTCCATATACAATTTTGCTTCTCATAAAAATAAAGAAATTTATAACATTTCTTCTCTTTCGGCTACCTACCCCAAATCTGGTAAATTTTTGGAGTCAAAATCATGACATGAAACTGGTTAAAAACTTCACCCTAATCCAATGCAAATCAAGTGCACTAGTAAATCACATGGAACCACGAACGACCTACTGTATTTGATTTGTGGTCAAGCTAGAGTTTGAGAATTTGGTAACTTTCATTGGAAACATTGTCAAATAGGCTTTTCTCTTGGTATACCTTATCTAGTATAGCCCAAAACTAATATTCCTATAACCATAACGGAAAGTATCACAACCCTTCCAATGCCTTTGTAATATCAAGAGTGGACTTGACAAAATTCTCTTCTAAAAATTGGTATTATATAAGCATGGTGGATATCCTTAGATGTCATAAAACTTGGGATACTTGAAAATCAAACATAAAAGGCCAGTCTTGAAATTTTAACTATAGTAATACCTTTTTAACGAGGTTGACATTGCTAGGAAAATTGTTCGATAATTTTCTACAACAATTTGTTTATGTTGAGCTTCCTCAGTGCATTTGTGTACCCTATGGAGGATTACCACAAAACTTCTAGTTGATTTAGAGACAATGTCTCACTCTAATCCTCGTGTATCCCCAACCCAAGTCCATCTTAAATCATGGTTTCTTAAATTTAAGGTATTTTGGCAATCTCATACTGTAGTCCCTCTCTATATACCTCTAAAATTTTGACCATGCTCATAATGCCTCATCCAAGCTATGACTCGCTACTTTTAAATCACCTCGTAACTTCCACAATTGCGGTTGTATTTATTTTTATTTATTTATTTTTAACTTTCAACTCGTATTAAGGCAGGAAAGTTTTCTACATCTCCGTACTTCCAAAGCTCAGCTTCAATTGAAGGCACTTATGTCATTCACCAATCAATTTAAGTATTCATGTTTTAAACTTTTATGGTCTTAATTCAATTTTTTTCTTTTTTCTTTTTCTTACTGATACTTTAATTTCATCTTTACACATTTCAAATTTATATATTTTTCTTTCAGACACTACCACTTTTAATATCATAGTATACTAAAATATATTGACATCTATCAAGCTTCTTAGGTCATTTTATTTCATTTGGAACTACTTACTCTTCAAGATACATTGGTACATTCATTCCCATCTCTATGGTCATAAGACTGTGTAGTTTATCTATGTTCGAGACGTCTAACTGAAACATATGACATTCCCTAGAAAAATCATTTTCACTCATACACTAACATTTAGAACATTTAGTGGCACGTTTTCGTTTTCGTTGACAAAACATGCCAAATTCGTCACCCTTATTTCCAGTTAATTAGATTTTTGTTAGCCTTCTAAGTTATAGGAAATAAGGTTAGAATCAATAAAATTTTAGTTGGCAGATCCATAAATGTGTAAGATGGTAGCCAAACAATAAATTAATATTGACCAATAATCTATGTTTATAGAATTAAAATAAATAAAGAGGGAAAAAAAATTTGATGAACAGGATGATAAAGCAGTAGACGGGAAAGAAACTCCATAAATGAATACAGAGGGGAAGAGGAAAGATCGGTTGAATAGAATGATAAAATTGTAAATAGGCAAAAAAAACTCCATCAAATGTTGCCAGTAACAATATCTTCCTTGAAACAGTAAGAATATAAAATAAATACTTAATGAAAATAGAATTATATATATATCCAAGACTCTATTCATATAAAGTCTCTAATGCTCACGTGAAGTCTAACACCTAGATCGTTATAAAATTTAGAGAATTGAAATTTAAATTGATGTCGTGGTTCATATAGGTTGATTTGGATACAAGGACAAAATCGAACTTTCTTCAAGATAAATCGGTGACACCAGCCTAAGCTAATCAGGTAAGTGGCCTTACTATCGGCATGGTTATATTTGATGTTGACACGTGCCTGTGGTTCTGCACGTGTCATATATACTGATATGTGTGAATTATCTGTTAATCGGTATGCTTATATTATGTTTATCTTATGTTATAATATGTGAATTGTATGATAATAATTATGGTACGATGTGTTCAAGGATAGGTTTGAGACAGGATACGAGAAGGATGCACAAAATAAAATGTAACGATAGGAATAAGAGACGTTTATGAAACGTTGGGGTTAGGTTACATACCAGAGTGCTATGGATAGGAGAGATTGATGAAAGGATATGGTTAGGATATGGGTAGAAAGGGATAGGTTTGTGATAGATTGATAGAACGATAGCGTTAGGATACGTTCCTGTGATGTTATGGCTAAGGTACATTCACGGAACGATATGACTGTGATAGGTATAAGAACGTTAAGACTATGATAAGTTAGGAAACGATATGACCACGAAGTGCTTACACTATGACATGTTTATGATACGATATATTGTGATGTGATATGTTATGTTTAGATTGTTTTATGTGACCATTGAGGTAATTGTTGTATGAATTGCATATTACGAAATGACATGTTAAAAGCATGGAGCGTTTTGTTATGCTTTCTAAATTGTATGTATACAGTATGTTATGAATGACATGATATCACGATAAATGAAATGAAATGTAACCCCGATATGAATGATGAACGATATGTGAAATGATTGAGAAAGGATATGATACGAATGAAAGATGATAGCGGGGTTATATTCATTAATGATAAAAGTAGAAACATGGGGACCTCATGCATTATGTGTGTTCATGCATTTGGGGGATACCCCTATTCCATCACGAGGGTATGGACGCGTACATCCAATGGCAGGACAACTATCGTTATGCTTTGCATAGCGCTGCCGTGACGGTTACTAGTTCTAACGGATCCTGGCATAAGGGGCTCCTAGAGTATGCCCACCGGGTAATGAAAGTGGCCCAACGGTATGCGAACTAGCTGGTGAGCCCATACTCGCACGTATGGGGTGTGTGTAGAGTATATGGTACACGTCCAAAGTTTACCCGTTAGGACAACACCGTAGGGAAAGCAAAACGAAACGAAAGATAGGTCTCATCATTTCATTGCATGTGATTGTTGCATTTAACCCAATAATGGGGTCACTTACTGAGTATTTCTTTAAATACTCAAGCCATGTGCTACTACATTTTTTCAGATTAAGGCAAAAAATTCCTATACGGCTGACGACGGCATCGCAACTCGAGACTATGGCACTTGCATAGGATAGTGGTATTTATTTTCTTAGACTTATGCTAGAATAGGATGTTTTTAAATTAAATGTTTATTTATTTTATTTACTCTTTTGTTGTGTCGTTTTAAAGAAATTTTTGAAACACGTAAGTCCATGGCTGTGTTTTAAGATAAAGGTTATGTTTTATGGAATTTAAATGAAGTCTTCCGCATTCAATGTTTATGGTACGTATACAGTAGCGACCTGAAATTGAGTAGAAAATTTCGGGTCGTTACAGTTTGTATCAGAGCTCTAGGTTACAGTTGGTATGCACTTAGAGAATTTGGCAAACAATTACCTCAATGGTCACATAAAGGGTGACGAATCCTATGTTTCTATTACTGTAACGACCCTAAAATTTTACCTATTTAGTCTAAGGTCATTACTATATTTTGAAATGCGGTATTTACATTAAGGGGGCCCTGTATCATTAACGCGACTCACACTCGCCTTTTATTACCTAGTGGAAGAAAAACGATTACAAGGGAAAGAAAGAAAAAAGAACAAAACTGATATACATGTCTTATCCTACCCTAAGATTTATTATGCAAATACAATTAAACCTATACTAGCCTAAACTAACCACGCAACCCGAATTCAACCTATACTAACCTATACTACGAATGGAAGAAAAAAAAACGAAAACAAAAAGACGACTGCCCTATGCATGTGCCACTGTCCCGAGGTGTACGATGCCGCCGACGATCTCACATGGGTGCTTTACCCTTATCTGGAAAAAATAGAGTAGCACAAGGCTTGAGTATATCTAGAATACTCAGTAAGTGACTCCCCTATCGGGGTTATGCAACAATCACAAGAAATGCAATGATGAGACCTATCCTTCGTTTCGTTTCGTTCTATTTTTCCTACGGTATTGTCGTAATGGGTAAACTTTGGACGTGTATCATATACTCTACACACAGCCCATACGTGCGAGTATGGGCTCACCAGCTAGTTCGCACACCGCTGGGCCACTTTCATTACCCGCTGGGCATACTCTGGGAGCCCCTTATGCCGAGACCTGTTAAAACTTGTAATAGCCCAAAAATAAATAAATAAATAACCAAAGAAAAATGATTATTCCGTTTAAAAAATAATAATAATAAACGGAAAAAAAAAAAAAAAACAAAACAAAACAATTCTTCCTCGCTCCTCTCCACTAAACTCTCATCCCAACCCCACCTCTCTCCTCAACCCCGTCACAATATCACAATTCGTCAAAAAAATAAACAGAACAGCGTTTTGAAGAAAAGAAAAATGGCTTTTCAACTAAGAAGCAGATTATGATGCAGATTTACTTTGAAGAGATTTTGGTATGTTATTACGGTAAAATCTTATCTCAAATTTTCTTTTTATTCTGATTGTTATAAGAAATTAATTTAGGATCAGATCTTCTTTCCTTTATCTCATATTTTATAGATCATGTAATAATCAGATCTCATATCAATAAAATTAAAATTTTAGTTGGCAAATCTATCAATCCGTAAGATTGTAGCGATTAAAATTGGCCAATAATATCTGTTTACAGAATGAAAATAAATATAGATTAAGAGTAATATATGTTGTGAAAATATAGAATGAAAATAATGAAGGGAGGAGGGAAGAGGGAAGATCGCGGAAAGATTTAGTCAACATAATTTATAAAATAAAACACTAAATATAAGGGCAAAGAACTCCATCAAATTTTGTCAGTTGAAATTAGAGAAATAATTTTTTGAAGTTCAAACTTCAACCTGATGTCATTGACTCACATAGGTTGACGTGGATTTCAAAGGACGGAATCAAACTTTCATTAAGGATATATTCTTTACAACGACTTAAGCTAACCAGGTAAGTGGCCTTACTATCGGCATGGTTATATTTGATGTTGACACGTGCCTGTGGTTCTGCACGTGTCATATATACTAAAATGTGTGAATTATCTGTTAATCGGTATGCTTATATTATGTTTATCTTATGTTATAATATGTGAATTGTATGATAATAATTATGGTACGATGTGTTCAAGGATAGGTTTGAGATATGATACGAGAAGGATGCAAAAAATGAAACGTAATGATAGGAATAAGAGACGTTTATGAAACGTTAGGGTTAGGTTACATACCAGAGTGCTATGGATAGGAGAGATGGATGAAAGGATATGGTTAGGATATGGGTAGAAAGGGATAGGTTTGTGATAGATTGATAGAACGATAGCGTTAGAACACGTTCCTGTGATGTTATGGCTAAGGTACATCCAATGGCAGGACAACGATCGTTATACTTTGCATAGCGCTGCCGTGACGGTTACTAGTTCTAACGGGTCCCGGCATAAGGGGCTCCCAGAGTATGCCCACCGGGTAATGAAAGTGGCCCAGCGGTGTGCGAACTAGCTGGTGAGCCCATACTCGCACGTATGGGGTCTGTGTAGAGTATATGGTACACGTCCAAAGTTTACCCGTTAGGACAGCACCGTGGGAAAAACGAAACGAAACGAAAGATAGGTCCCATCATTTCATTGCATGTGATTGTTGCATTTAACCCCAATTGTGGGGTCACTTACTGAGTATTTCTTTAAATACTCAAGCCATGTGCTACTACATTTTTCACGTTAAGGCGAGACATTCCTGTACGGCTGACGACGGCATCGCAACTCGAGACCATGGCACATGCATAGGATAGTGGTATTTATTTTCTTAGACTTAGGCTAGAATAGGATGTTTTTAACTTAAATGTTTATTTATTTTATTTACTCTTTTGTTGTGTCGTTTTAAAGATATTTTTAAAATATGTAAGTCCATGGCTGTGTTTTCAAGATAAAGGTTATATTTTATGGAATTTAAATGAAGTCTTCCGCATGCAATGTTTATGATATGTATACAGTAGCGACGTTAAATTAAGTAAAAAATTTCAAGTCGTTACAGAACTAGTAACTGTCACGGCAGCGTTATGCGAGGCATAACGATCGTTGCCCTGCCATTGGGTGTACGCGTCCGTACCCTCGTGATGGAATGGGGGTATCGCCCCAGATGCATGAACACACACAATGCATGAGGTCCCCACTACTCCTACGTTATCATTAGTGAACATAACCCCTCAGTTACGTTTCATGCATACATGTCAACCTCGTTTCCTATTTACGTATCGTACATGTCTATGTTGGGGTTATGTTTTCAAGAAGTTTATCTCATTTCATGTCAAACAATTCATGCGGTTCACATTCAACATTCCATACAATCATGTCACAACCATTCAAGAACATCATAACGTCACATGCATTACATATCATATCAGACTAGACCGCATACACAGCATACATTCACATTCACATGGTTACGTATTTAAACACAACAATTTAGCGCACAATTTAATGACACGTGCGAATCCACGGGCACGTGTCATCATACAACAACAACACGTAACCTACGACGGGGTAAACCACTTACTTGGTAGGCCTTAGCCGAAGTACTCCCTAAAATATAACGTAAGCTCCTAGCTCCTCGTAAAACGTCCTACGCTTTTGTGGGTGGTTGGTTCCTATTGGATCATTCGACACCTTCGTTAGTATTTCACGATTATATTTAATATCCAACTTGAAATTGTGACATACGACCTTAAAATGATCTATTTTACCTTAAACGGGGCCGAAACCAGGTTCGGGAGGGTCGGAACGGTGACAAACGGGTCGGAAACAGGTTTCCCGAGCCGAATAAGATGCCAGAGCCGAGAAGCCACCGTCGAGCCGACTGGAGCCGAGGGGTGTCGCGCTGCAGAGGTGACACGTGGCACAACCAGAGAGCGACACGTGCAACGGTCTGGGTTCGAGGCGCGGGTTTTCGGGTCGAGCGCGCGGGTTTGGGTTGGCCGCGAGCAATGGGTCGGCCCAGGCTGAAGGACTGTGTAGGTGGGCTGGGCCCGAATAACTTTCTGGGTTGGGCTGAGGCGTTTTGGCCGCGGGGGTTTCATCGGCCGAAATTTGGTCAGAGTAGTTTGGGTTCGGTTCGGGTTGCGGGGGTCCGACGTTCGAGTCAGACTTCGTCTTGTTCGCCAAGTTTTCTCGCCGATTTAAGGCGACCACTCTCTCACCTCAGTGATGTCGTTTTTCCGTCCTTTTTTTTCCTCCATTTTCTCCGTTTCCGAGTCTCCTTCTTCCTCTAATCTCGTGTTTGGGATCTGTTTGGTTCGTAAAGGCCTAATACTCCCGGATCTGAGAGGGTTTGGGGATCCGACACTCTGTCTTCCTTGCCCGACGGTGTACAACATGTAGGACTCGCCTAAATCTACCCCTGGTGTGTGTAAAAGTCTCTGGGATTACTTTCGTTACGTGAAATGAAAGTTTTGACGTTGATTTCGTAAGGTTTAGCCTCGCTGGAGTTTCGTCGGGTTTTCTTTTTTTTCTTCATTTTCACTTTTCCCTTTTTTCTTTCCTTCTTTGCTGGTTCTTTGGGGTGGCTGAAGGTCGGGCTCGTGTTTCCTCGACGATCCCGACTTCGCCCACCCTTTGTGGGTCGTGTGCGAACGAAAACTCCAGGGTTCGCTGGAGTTTTCGGTCCTGCCGACGACTCGCCCCCCTTTTCTTTTTTTTCTTTTTTTTTTTGATCTGTTACATTTTCTACCCCTAAAGAGAACTTTCAGCCTCAAAAATCTCGAACTCCTGGATCAACTCAGGATATCTTTCTTTTATTTCCTCCTCTCGTTCCCACGTCGCTTCCTCAATTTGGTGGTTATGCCACAATACCTTGACGAATCCTATGTTTCTATTACGTAACGCTTTCACCTCTCTGGCTAGAATTTTAACCGGTTTCTCCTGATAACTTAATTTTTTCTCGATCTCGCGGGGTTTGTAGTCTATTACATGTGTGGGGTCTGCAATGTATTTCCTTAACATGGATACATGAAACACGTCGTGTACGCTCGAGAGTGAAGGAGGTAAGGCTAGTTTATAAGCTACTGAACCTATTCTCTCTAAAATTTCGAACGGTCCGATAAATCGGGGATTTAGCTTCCCCTTTCGTCCGAATCTTAGAATGTCTTTCATAGAGGCTACTTTTAAGAACACTAGGTCTCCCTCTTCGAACTCTAAATTCCTACGCCTAACGTCGGCGTAGCTCTTTTGTCTACTTTGTGCGGTGCGCATCCTTGTTCTAATCTTCTGTATCGCCTCGTTGGTGATGCAGACCAGCTCGAGTCCTACTAGTTCTCTTTCTCCTACTTCGTCCAAGCACAATGGGGATCTACACCATTTTCCATACAATGCTTCAAAGGGTGCCATCCCGATGGTTGCTTGGAAACTATTGTTGTAAGAGAATTCCATTAAGTGTAGCTTAGTGTCCCAACTCCCTGTAAAATCCATCACACATGCCCGGAGCATGCCTTCCAGGATTTGGTTTAATCGCTCCGTTTCGCCATCAGTTTGTGTGTGAAAGGCGGTGCTGAAGTCGAGGCGGGTACCCAATGCTTTTTAGAGGCCGCGCCAAAAGGCCGACGTAAAACACGAGTCTCGATCCGACACAATAGAGACCATAACTCCATGCAACCTCACAACTTCTTTGACATACAGTTGAGCCTAGTTATCTACTGTATACGTTGCCTTATCTGGTAGGAAGTGAGCTGACTTTGTCAGACGATCGACAACCACCCAAATTACCGTGTAGCCCTTTAGTGTTTTGGGTAGGCCTACTATGAAATCCATCGCAATGTTTTCCCATTTCCATTCCGGTATACTTAGAGGTTGTAGTAGCCCGGCGGTTTTCTGCCTAGGGGCTTTTACTTGTTGGCACACTAGACATTTACTCACGTACTCCGCGATATCTTTTTCATATTTCGCCACCAGAAGTGTTGTTTCAAGTCTTGATACATCTTTGTTCCACCTGGATGTATCGAGAAGGGTGAGTTGTGCGCCTCAGTTAGGATTTCGTTCTTTATTTCGCTCACCGGTGAGACACATAAACACCCTTGACATAATAGCCCGTCATCTGTTGACTTAGTAAAACTGTCCACGGGGCCTGCTTTCAACTGGTTTAAGATTTTGTTTAGACTTGGATCCTCACGTTGTGAGTCTATGATCCTTTGTCTGAGCGTGGGACGCACTGTCAGTCGGGCCATTTGAGCTGCCACCTCTTTGGTTACTACCGCTATGTTAGCCTGTTCGAAATCAGCTCACACTCGTGGCTCCCTTGTGATGAGGGCCGACGAGTGTACTGCTTTTCGGCTTAGTGCATCAGCGACTATATTTGCTTTTCCGGGGTGGTACTGGATATCTATGTCGTAATCCTTTACCAGCTCTAGCCACCTACGTTGTCTCATATTCAATTCTTTTTGTGTGAACAAGTATTTTAGGCTTTTATGGTCCATATAAATTTGGGTCTTTTCACCATATAGGTAATGTCGCCATATTTTTAATGCGAACACCACTGCCGCCAACTCCAAATCATGTGTAGGATAGTTTTTCTCATAATACTTTAGTTGACGTGACGCATACGCAACAACCTTGCCATGTTGCATCAGTACACAACCCAACCGCTTTTTGGATGCATCACTGTAAACCACATATCCCGCAGAACTCTCTGGAACCGTGAGCACTGGGGCGGACACTAGTCTTTGTTTTAGTTCTTGAAAGCTGGCCTCACAAGTATCGTTCCAGACGAAAAGTACGCCTTTTTTTTGTCAATTGGGTGAGAGGTGTGGCTATCCTAGCAAAGTCTTAAACAAACCTTCGATAGTAACCCGCCAATCCTAAGAAACATCGTATTTCGGTGATTGTAGTTGGGCGTTTCCATTTCGTGACAGCTTCTATCTTATTGGGATCTACTAAAATTCCGTCTTTTGACACTACGTGACCCAAGAACGAAACCTGTCGTAACAAAAATTCGCACTTGGAGAATTTGGCAAACAACTTGTTCTTCTTTAAGATAGTTAGGGCTTTGCGAAGGTGGTCTTGGTGTTCTAGGTCCGTTTTCGAGTATATCAGGATGTCGTCTATGAACACGATCACAAAAGAGTCTAAGCACTCCTTAAATACCCGGTTCATTAATTCCATGAATACCTCTGGGGCATTTGTGAGACCAAAAGACATTACCACGAACTCATAGTGGCCATATCTTGTTCGAAAGGCTGTTTTCGGTATATCTTCATTTTTTATCTTAATTTGATGGTATCCTGATCGAAGATCTATTTTGGAAAACACTGTCGCCTCTCGAAGTTGGTCAAATAGGTCCTCGATGCGAGGTAGTGGGTATTTGTTCTTTACCGTCCTCTTGTTTAATTCCCTATAATCAATGCATAAACGCATAGAGCCGTCTTTCTTTTTGACAAACAACACTGGCGCGGCCCAAGGGGACACACTAGGTCGAATGAAGCCTTTATCCAATAGGTCTTGCAGTTGCAACTTAATTTCTTTTAGTTCTGCTGGTGCCATGCGATATGGGGCCTTAGAGATGGGTCTCGTTCCTGGTTCCAACTCTATTCCAAAATCTACCTCTCGTGATGGAGGGATTCCCGGGAGATCCTCTGGGAAGACGTCCATAAATTCGTTTACTATGGGTACTGTATCTATTGGTTTTTCCTTTCCTTTTGTGTTTACTGCACAGGCTAGAAACGCCCACCCCCCTTGTTGTACCAAGCGTCTCGCTTTCATCATCGATACTATTTTTTGGGTGGTACCTGTGAAGGTTCCTTTAAACTTAAAGGTAGGTCCGTTTGGCGGTGTGAACATCACCTCTTTCTTATGGCAGTCTATGCTAGCAATGTTTTCGGCTAGCCAGTCCATTCCTAGTATGACGTCAAAATCCGTCATGTCCACTACTTTTAAGTCTACGTGGAAGGTTTGTCCAGCTACTACTACTTGTCCGTCCTTTATTCTATTTTTCGTAACTAGGTCTATCCCTGCTGGGGTACCGACCGACAATACATGCTTTAAGGGTTCTACTACGAACCCCGCTTGTTCGACAAATGGTACAGAGACAAACGAATGGGTAGAGCCAGAATCAAACAATGTCAATGCAAAGTGTCCTAGTATAGAAAGCGTACCGGTCACCACGGTGCCAGACGTCCCTGCCTCTTTATCGGTCGTTGCATATGCCTTGGTCTGTGGGCGAGTTTGTACGGTGGGTTCTCGAATGACCGGCCCTCTAAGAGGTTCCCTTGGATTTCCCGTGCCCCTTGTAGGACAAGTTCTAGCCAAATGACCTGCATGTCCACAGATATAACACATACCTGAGCCTGCCAGACATCTCCCAACATGTTGTTTTCCACAGTCACGGCACAAGGGTTTCTCCGGTAGTAGGAATCGGGCTATTGGGAGTGGAGCAGGTGGCCTATTATGATATCAAGGTCTCTGGAGCGGTGGTTGGACTTTTGTGGTCCCGACCTCGACAGGGCGTTTCTTTTCTGTGACGACCGTAGGCTCTGGTTTTGTCTCCTCGGGGGGTTCCTCTAGGGCCTTGGCCGTCCTTAGGGCTTCTTCGTAAGTTTTTGGGTTAAAAGCCTCTAACATGCGGCGGGTCTTCGGGTTCAACCCCAACACAAACTTCTCTGTCTGTTTCTCTTCAATGTCAGCTAATGACGGTGCAAACCTTCTTAACCTCATGAATTCCTAATCGTACTGATACAAACTGTAACGACCCGAAATTTTCTACTTAATTTAAGGTCGCTACTGTATACGTACCATAAACATTGAATGCGGAAGACTTCATTTAAATTCCATAAAACATAACCTTTATCTTAAAACACAGCCATGTGCTACTACATTTTTTCAGGTTAAGGCAAGACATTCCTGTACGGCTGACGACCCTAAAATTTTACCTATTTAGTCTAAGGTCATTACTATATTTTGAAATGCGGAATTTACATTAAGTGGGCCCTGTATCATTAATGTGACTCACACTCGCCTTTTATTACCTCGTGGAAGAAAAACGATTACAAGGGAAAGAAAGAAAAAAGAACAAAACTGAAATACATGTCTTATCCTACCCTAAGATTTATTATGCAAATACAATTAAACCTATACTAGCCTAAACTAACCACGCAACCCGAATTTAACCTATACAAACCTATACTACGAATGGAAGAAAAAAAAAACGAAAAGACGACTGCCCTATGCATGTGCCACGGTCCCGGGGTGTACGATGCCGCTGATGATCTCACATGGCTGCTTTACACTTATCTGGAAAAAATAGAGTAGCACAAGGCTTGAGTGTTTCTAGAATACTCAATAAGTGACTCCCCTATCGGGGTTATGCAACAATCACAAGCAATGCAATGATGGGACCTATCCTTCGTTTCGTTTCGTTCTGTTTTTCCTACGGTACTGTCCTAATGGGTAAACTTTGGACGTGTACCATATACTCTACACACAGCCCATATGTGCGAGTATGGGCTCACCAGCGAGTTCGCACACCGCTGGGCCACTTTCATTATCCGGTGGGCATACTCTGGGAGCCCCTTATGCCGGGACCCGTTAGAACTAGTAACTGTCACGGCAGCGTTATGCGAGGCATAACAATCGTTGCCCTGCCATTGGGTGTACGCGTCCGTACCCTCGTGATGAAATGGGGGTATCCCCCCAGATGCATAACCACACACAATACATGAGGTCCCCACTACTCCTACGTTATCATTAGTGAACATAACCCCTTAGTTACGTTTCATGCATACATGTCAACCTCGTTTCCTATTTACGTATCGTACATGTCTATGTTGGGGTTATGTTTTCAAGAAGTTTATCTCATTTCATGTCAAACAATTCATGCGGTTCACATTCAACATTCCATACAATCATGTCACAACCATTCAAGAACATCATAACGTCACATGCATTACATATCATATCAGACTAGACTGCATACACAGCATACATTCACATTCACATGGTTACGTATTTAAACACAACAATTTAGCGCACAATTTAATGACACGTGTGAATCCACGGGCACGTGTCATCATACAACAACAACGCGTAACCTACGACCGGCTAAGCCACTCCGATAGCACCTGCAAAGAAGGAAAATAAAAGGGAAAAGTGAAAACGAAGAAAAAGGGAAAGCCCGACGAAACTCCAGCGAGGCCAAACCCTATGAAATCGACGTCAAAACTTCAATTTCACGTAACGAAAGTAATCCCGACTTTTACACACACAAGGGGTAGATTTAGGCGAGTCCTACACGTTGTAAAGCCTTGAGGGGAATCCCGGAAGGGAAAGCCCAAAGAGGACAATATCTGCTAGCGGTGGATCTGGGTCGTTACAAATGGTATCAGAGCCAGTCACCGGACGATGTGCCAGCCTTCTCGCTGTTCCCCGAAGGGGGGTAGACACGAGGCGGTGTGCCAGTAAGAATGTTGGGCCCCAAAGGGGGGTGAATTTGGGGGTGGTCCCACATCGATTGGATAAAGGAACGAGTTCCAGCGAGGATGCTGGGTCCCGAAGGGGGGTGGATTGTGATGTCCCACATTGGTTGGGGAGGACAACAAATCACCCTTTACAAGGGTGTGGAAACCTTCCCCTAGCAGATGCGTTTTAAAGCCTTGAGGGGAAGCCCAAAAGGGAAAGCCCAAAGAGGACAATATCTCCTAGCGATGGATCTGGGTCGTTACAGTATGAGTCTCATATAAATTTTCATAGTATTTTGAGTCTTTCAAAGTCTTAAAAATATCTTAGAATTCTCATAAGGGTACTTTGTCATTTACCAAGGGGCATTTTAGTCATTTTACACATACCCTTGGTTTAGCCCATTATCATATTCTAATGATCACCAAAATTTCATAAATAACCTTATCTCATAATATTGATTCTTCTCATATAGTTCCCCACATTACATTGTTCTCCCAGTCAAATTCAATAAACTTGGGTAAAGGTTCAATAGACCTCTTTGCCATACATCTTCACAATCTCATTTTTAACAATTGTCCTATAAACATCGTGGAAGGGCACCACAACCTTTTTTTTTTCCCAACTCCCTCGTAATACCAAGAAGGGGCATAACAAAATTCTAAAAATTGGTATTATATAAGCATGATATATATCCTAGATGCCATAAAACTTGGGATACTTAAAAAATCCAACTTAAAATGTCAGTCTTGAAACAACTATGGTAATACCTTTTAACCAAGTTGACATTGCTAGGAAAGATTCATTGATACTTTTTCTACAACAATTTGTTTATGTTGAGGTTATTGCAATGCATTCATGTACCATAAGGAAAATTACACAACACTTCTAGTTGATTTAGAGACAATGTCTCACCTCTGTAATTCTCGTGTATTCCCAACCCAAGTCCATCTTAAATCATGGTTTCTTAAATTTAAGGTATCTTGACAATCTCATGTAATCCCTCTCCATATACCTCTAAAATTTAGACCATGATCGTCATGCCTCATCCAAGTTGTGGCTCGATACTTTTAAATCACCTAATAACTTCCATAATTGCGGTTGTATTTTTTTAAAAAAAAAATTCAACTTGTATTAAGACTGGAAACTTTTCTACATCTCACTACTTCCAAAGCTCAGCTTCCATTAAAGACACTTATGTCATTCACCTATCAATTTAAGTATACACGTTTTAAACTTTTATGGTCTTAACTCAATTTTTTTTTCTCCGAGTGGTAAGGCCAAATCACTTTTTTTTCTTCATACTTGTACTTCAATTTCATATTTACATACTTAAAAGTTACAAAATTTTCTTCCGAACACTACCACTATAGCATACTATAAGATATTGTCATTTATCAAGCTTCCTGAGTCATTTTCATTTAATTTGAAATTACTTTGACGACAATATACGTTGGTACATTCCTTTCCATCTATCCGGTAATAACACTAAATAATTTATCTATATTCGAGACGTCTAACTGAAGCATATGACATTCCTTAGCAAAATCATTTTCACGCATACACTAACATTTAGTAGCTTACTAAAACAATAGCTACCCATTCACAGTACCAACCTCAGTAAGTTGAAACATCATCAATACAACAATTTACATTCACATTCAATGCAAGGTAAAACATAACATTCTACATTATAATAAAAATAGAATTAAGCTAACAATAACGCAGTCAATTATGACACAGTCAATGGTGTAAAAAAAATTCAATTATGAGTTATATTTTATAATGACCAAACAATAACAACATACGCAATCAACGACATTTCATTTTACTATCTTATACAAGACATACCTAACGGAGATGGGGCATCGAAGGTTGAACCATGGAACATGCCAACCTACATCGTAGGCCAGTCTACAAGATCTGTAACCTAGAGCTCTGATACCAACTGGAACGACCCGAAATTTTGTACTTAATTTAAGGTTGCTACTGGATACATATCATGAACATTGAATGCGAAAAGACTTCATTTAAACTCCATAAAATGTAACCTTTGTCTTAAAACACAGCCATGGACTTACGTGTTTCGAAAACACCTTTAAAACGACACAACAAAAGGCTAAATAAAATAAATAAACATTTCAATTAAAAACAACCTATTCTAGCCTAAGTCTAAGAAAATAAATACCACTACCGTATGCATGTGTCATAGTCTCGAATTGCGATGTCGTCGTCAGTCGTACATGAATGCCTTGCCTTAACCCTAAAATTGTAGTAGCACATGACTTGAGTATTTCTTTGACTTGAGTATTTAAAGAAATACTCAGTAAGTGATCTAGTATTGGGGTTATATGCAAAAACATGCAAATGCAATGACGAGACCTATCCTTTCAATCTATTTTCCTACGGTACTGTCCTAACGCGTAACATGGATGTGTACCATATACTCTACACACAGCCCATACGTGCGAGTATGGACTCACCAGTCAATTTGCACACCGTTGGGCCACTTTCCTTGTCGGGCGAGCATACTCTGGGAGCTCCTTAGGCCAGACACCCGTTAAAACTAGTAACCGCCACGGCAACATTATGTAAAACAAAATGATCGTACCCCTGCCGGCCAGATTATGTAAAACATAATGATCGTACCCCTGCCTGCAGCATTATATAAAATATAATGATCCTACCCCTACCCATCGTGATGATATAGGGGTATTCCTCAATGCATGAGCACACATAATGCATGAGGTCCCAATATTTTTCAATTTTCGACATTATTAATATAACTCCGCTATCGTTTTGCATTCATATCATATATTTTCTCAATTTCAGTTCTCATATCATGCATAATTCTAACGGGGTTATATTTCATTTCATTTATCGTGATATCATGTCATTCATAACATGCTGTATACATACAATTTAAAAAACATAACATAACACTCCATGCTTTTAACATGTCATTTCATAACGTGCAATTCATACAATAATTACCTCAATGGTCACACAAAACAATCTAATCATAACATATCACATCACAATATATCGTATCATAAACATCTCATATCCCAAACACTTTGTGGTCATATTGTTCCCTAACTTATCATAGCCTTAACGTTCTTATACCTATCACAGTCATATCGTTACGTGAACGTACTTTAGTCATATCATCACAGGAACGTATCCTAACGCTATCGTTCTATCAATCATCACAAACCTATCCCTTTCTACCCATAACCTAACCGTATTCTTTCATTAATCTCTCATATCCATAGCACTCTGGTATGTAACCTAACCTTAACGTTTCATGAACGTATCTTACTTCTATCGTTACATTTCGTTTTGTGCATCCTTCTCGTATCCTATCTCAAACATATCATTGAACACATCGTACCCTAATTATTATCATAGAATTCACATATTATAACAAATACGTAACATATAAGAAGTATATAGATCGACAAACAATTCAAACATATCAATATATATGACACGAGCAGAACCACGGGGCACGTGTCAACATCAAATATAACCATGCCGATAGTAAGGCCACTTACTTGATTAGCTTAGGCTGATTTCCCGATATTATCCTTTATGAAAAAAAAAATTCCATATCTTAAGTTAAGTTCTATTATCTTTCGCTCGTGTTACAATTTCTATTCCTGCTCTCTTCTTTCCAAATCTAATCTTCCTCTTTTTTCATGTATTGTTTTTTTTTATTTGAAAATCTCCATATTTCTTTCTCTTTCTTGTGTTTTTTTTTCTTTTCAGTCTGTTTTTCCAAATCTTGGTATTTTTTTTAATTTGATTTGTTTGCCAAATTTCCTGTTTCTTTTTTTTTTTTTCCTCTTTTCATACTGTTTTCCAAATCTTCGTTTTTTTTATTTGGATCTGTTCCCATCTTCCTTTAACATATCGTCCTCTCTTTCTTATCTATCTATTTCCTTCTATTTCGATGAGAGTATTCTGACCAATTTTAATGGAGTTTTTGGATAATTTCTAATCATATCAAAATAATTGAGATTAATATCGTTCATAAAAAGGAAAAGATAAATCTGATTACTAACCTTTTCAAATGACATCTCTCTTATGTTCTAACCATCTCTCCATCTGCCTTTCTTCTTCCCACAGTTTCTTTCTGTTTCTGTTTTGTTGGCTTAATTATTGATACTAAATGGAAAGGTATTTGAAGGAAGGGGCTGAGAGAAAGGAAAAGTTGTCAGTTACTTTTTTTTTTCTTCTTCTTTCTTTTGTTATTTTTATTTTAATATATATATATTAAACCTAACCGGGCGTTACAGAGTCAATCGGCTAGAATTGAAAGTTGATTTTCTGTTCTTCTTGTTATTTTCTGTTATATAATAAACCCAACCTAAGTCAATAAAAAAAAATTTGGGTTAACTTAGGTCATTTCATCTACTCAAAATTTGAAGTAAAATATTAACATTATTTATTTATTTTCAAACATTTAATTAACCAATTCAAATTAAATATATATTTTAAAAAGTTGTTGAAGAATAAATAAAAAAATAATATATATACTTGCAAGAATAATACATAAGTGGTAAGTAAAAATGTATCTTAAATTTTAAGATTAACCATAATCTAGGTGGATTAAGTTTCATTAATCCTAAAAAAAATTCATAAACCAGCTAAATCGAGAAAATTTTTAATTTATTTGAACCTAATCAAAACAAAAATCTAGCCCGTAATTAAACATGGGAAGCCAGAATGAATTCATTCTAGTTGAATTTCCAAGCATGGCATAATTAGTTCATAATTCATCGTTTTCGCATCGTATTCCATATTAAGTTTCCCATCTCTATATAAATCCTTCCCTTATTCTCAATCTTCATCTCATCTCTCATCAAAATTATGTGGACTCAAACCCCTCCGATCATGGCCGCTTTCATTGCCACTTTCATGTTCCTCCTCGCCCTAACCAACGCTCAAAATGCCCCCGGTGACTACCTCGCGTATCACAACCGGGTTCGAGCCCAGGTCGGCGTCGAACCCATGCAATGGAGCAACACCGTGGCCGCGTATGCTCAAGCCTATGCGTTAAAAAGAAAGGGTGACTGCGCCATGGTTCACTCAACCGGGCCATACGGCGAAAACATAGCCGCGGGCTACTACCCTGAGTTCACCGGGGCGGATGCGGTGAAGCTGTGGGCGGACGAGAAGCCGCTTTATGATCATGCGTCGAATAAATGTGTGGGTGGTGAATGTGGGCACTACACTCAGATGGTGTGGCGGAGCTCGGTGCGGCTTGGATGTGCTAGAGTGCCATGTAAGGGTAATTCTCAGTTTGTTGTTTGTAATTATGATCCCCCTGGCAACTATATTGGGGAAAAACCTTATGATTCTTCTTTATAGAGAGCTTTGGTTTTAAAATTTTATGAATTGTAATAAAGTTTGTGAGAGAATCATGAATTTATGAATTGAAATAAAGTTATGGGCTAATTATGTACGGAAAATCTTCACCCAAAACTGCAAAAATTAATGGTGAATTATCAAATGAATCACGAATCTCTACCATACTTAGCAGGAGTACTCCCTAATTTAATTAACGTAAGCTCCCATTCCTCGAGAACTACTCCAAATGTTGTCGAGGTTCGCTTCCTATCGCACCGTTCGTCACCTTTTGTTAGTATTTCACATTTTAATTAATAATCCAACTAACAATGTGAAATATGACTCTAAACGGCCTCAATAAAAATCGAATTACACGTTTTCATTGTTTCTAAATTGTATGGGATAATAAAACTTTAAACTAAATTAAAAATATGTCAATATTATTAATATTTCAAGCGGCTTGGATAATTCAACATTTAATATTATATCGTATAGATACAAATGTAATAATTTCTCCTATCTTCCATTTTCCTTCTCTCACTTTATTTATCTTCTCTGTTATATTTTAATTCTAATTTTGTTTATCGTACTCCTTCTTTTCAATCAAATCTGATTTTCTTTTCTTTTCTTAAGAATGTCTATGCATTTATGCGAAACCATTTTCAACCGATTCTAATTTTCTTTTGCTTTCCTAAAATCTTCTTCTCTTTTGTTTTTTTTTTTTTTCTTTTAATTCTAATTCTTTTATGCCGTTCAATTCTACTCTCATATCTAAGCAGTTAATTCTACAACCATATCTAATTCTTTTGAGCAGTTTATTCTCAGGGTTTAATTCTACTCCCATATCTAAATCGTTTAATTCTGTTCAGCATTTAATTCTATTCTGGCTCTCTTTTTTCCAAATCTAATCTTCCTCTTTTTTCATGTATTATTATTTTTTTTTTTTGAAAATCTAGGTATTTTTTCTCTCTCTTGTGTTTTTTTTTTCTTTTGATTATGTTTTTCCAAATCTTGGTATTTTTTTTATTTGATTTGTTTTCCCAATTTCCTATTTCTTTTGTTTCCCTCTTTTCATATGTTTTCCAAATCTTCGTTTTTTTTATTTGGATCTGTTCCGATCTTCCTTTTCCATATCGTCCTCTATTATCTATTTATTTCCTTCTATTTTGGTGAGAGTATTCTGACCAATTTTAATGTAGTTTTTGGATAATTTCTAATCAGATCTAAATAATTGAGATTAATATCGTTCATAAAAAGAAAAGATAAATCTGATTACTAACCTTTTCAGATGACATCTCTCTTATGTTCTAACCATCTCTCCATCTGCCTTTCTTCTTCCCATACAGTTTCTTTCTATTTCTGTTTTGTTGGCTTAATTATTGATACTAAATGAAAGAGGTATTTGAAGGAAGGGGCTGAGAGAAAGGAAAAGTTGTCAGTTACTTTTTTTTTTCTTCTTCTTTCTTTTGTTATTTTTATTTTAATATATATATATATATTAAAACAAACCGGGCGTTACAGAGTCAATCGGCTAGAATTGAAAGTTGATTTTCTATTCTTCTTGTGATTTTCTGTTATATAATCAACCCAACCTAAGTCAATCAAAAAAATATTTGGGTTAACTTAGTTCATTTCATCTACTCAAAATTTGAAGTATAATATTAACATTATTTATTTATTTTCAAACATTTAATTAACCAATTCAAATTAAATATATATTTTAAAAAGTTGTTGAAGAATAAATAAAAAAATAAATATATACTGGCATAAATACATAAGTGGTAAGTAAAAATGAATCTTAAATTTTAAGATTAACCATAATCTGGGTGGATTAAGTTTCATTAATCCTAAAAAAAATTCATAAACCAGCTAAATCTAGAAAATTTTAATTTATTTGAACCTAATCAAAACAAAAATCTAGCCCATAATTAAACATGGAAAGCCAGAATGAATTCATTCTAGTTGAATTTCCAAGCATGACATAATTAGTTCATAATTCATCCTTTTCCCATCCCATTCCATATTAAGTTTCCCATCTCTATATAAATCCTTCCCTTATTCTCAATCTTCATCTCATCTCTCATCGAAATTATGTGAACTCAAACCCCGCCGATCATGGCCGCTTTCATTGCCAATTTCATGTTCCTCCTCGCCCTAACCAACGCTCAAAATGCCCCCGGTGACTACCTCGCGTATCACAACCGCGTTCGAGCCCGGGTCGGCGTTGGCCCCATGCAATGGAGCAACACCGTGGCCGCATATGCTCAAGCCTATGCGTTAAAAAGAAAGGGTGACTGCGCCATGGTTCACTCAACCGGGCCATACGGCGAAAACATAGCCGCGGGCTACTACCCTGAGTTCACCGGGGCGGATGCGGTGAAGTTGTGGGCGGACGAGAAGCCGCTTTATGATCATGCGTCGAATAAATGTGTGGGTGGTGAATGTGGGCACTACACTCAGATGGTGTGGCGGAGCTCGGTGCGGCTTGGATGTGCTAGAGTGCCATGTAAGGGTAATTCTCAGTTTGTTGTTTGTAATTATGATCCCCCTGGTAACTATATTGGGGAAAAACCTTATGATTCTTCTTTATAGAGAGCTTTGGTTTTAAAATTTTATGAATTGTAATAAAGTTTGTGAGAGAATCATGAATTTATGAATAGTAATAAAGTTTGTGAGAGAATCATGAATTTATGAATTGAAATAAAGTTATGGGCTAATTATCTACCCAAAATCTTCACCCAAAACTGAAAAAATTAATTGTGAATTATCAAATGAATCACGAATCTCTACAATACTATGATATTGTCTATTTTTCTATCAAAAACTTTAAAAATAAATGGAGAATTACTGTAATCACGAATTTCTACAATGTTATGATATTGTCTACTTTTCTACCAAGAATTGCAAAAATAAATGGAGAATTACTGAGTTTTAGAATTCACTAATCTTGACAATAGTATACTATGATATTGTCTGCTTTTCTCCCCAAAATTGTATAAATAATTGGGGAATTAATGAGATTTAGAAATCACTAATCTCCACAATGGTGTGATCTTGTTTGCTTCTCTACCAAAAGGCTGCAAAAATAAATGGAGAATTAGTGAGCTTTAGAAATCCCGAATCTTCACAATCGTATGATATTGTCTACTTTTTTACCAAAAACTGCAAAAATTAATGGAGAATTTTCGAGTTTTAGAAATCATAAATCTCGACAATGATATGATATTGTCTATTTTGAGCATATGATTGTAGAAAAGTGTAACGACCCGAAATTTTCTACTTAATTTAAGGTTGCTACCGTTTACATATCATGAACATTGAATGCGGAAAGACTTCATTTAAATTCCATAAAACGTAACCTTTGTCTTAAAACACAGTCATGGACTTACGTGTTTCGAAAACACCTTTAAAACGACACAACAAAAGGTTAAATAAAATAAATAACGTTTAAATTAAAAACATCCTATAATAGCCTTAGTCTAAGAAAATAAATTCCACTACTGTATGCATGTGTCATGGTCTCGAATTGCGATGTCGTCGTCAGCCGTACATGAATGTCTTGCCTTAACTTGAAAAATGTAGTAGAACATGGCTCGAGTGAGTATTTAAAGAAATACTCAGTAAGTGACCTCACTATTGGGGTTAAATGCAAAAACATGCAAATGCAATGATGAGACCTATCCTTTCAATCTATTTTCCTACGGTACTGTCCTAACGCGTAACATGGATGTGTACCATATACTCTACACACAGCCCATACGTGCGAGTATGGACTCACCAGTCAATTTGCAAACCGTTGGGCCACTTTCCTTGTCGGGCGAGCATACTCTGGGAGCTCCTTAGGCCAGACACCCGTTAAAACTAGTAACCGCCACGACAGCATTATGTAAAACAAAATGATCGTACCCCTGCCGGCAACATTATGTAAAACATAATGATCGTACCCCTGCCTGCAGCATTATATAAAATATAATGATCCTACCCCTGCCCATCGTGAGGATATAGGGGTATTCCTCAATGCATGAGCACACATAATGCATGAGGTCCCAATATTTTTCAATTTTCGACATTATTAATATAACTCCGCTATCGTTTTGCATTCATATCATATATTTTCTCAATTTCAGTTCTCATATCATGCATAATTCTAATGGGGTTATATTTCATTTCATTTATCGTGACATCATGTCATTCATAACATGCTGTATACATACAATTTAAAAAACATAACATAACACTCCATGCTTTTAACATGTCATTTCATAACGTGCAATTCATACAATAATTACCTCAATGGTCACACAAAACAATCTAATCATAACATATCACATCACAATATATCGTATCATAAACATCTCATATCCTAAACACTTTGTGGTCATATTGTTCCCTAACTTATCATAGCCTTAACGTTCTTATACCTATCACAGTCATATCGTTACGTGAACGTACTTTAGTCATATCATCACAGGAACGTATTCGAACGCTATCGTTCTATCAATCATCACAAACCTATCCCTTTCTACCCATAACCTAACCGTATTCTTTCATTAATCTCTCATAATCATAGCACTCCGGTATGTAACCTAACCTTAACGTTTCATGAACGTATCTTACTTCTATCATTACATTTCGTTTTGTGCATCCTTCTCGTATCCTATCTCAAACATATCATTGAACACATCGTACCCTAATTATTATCATACAATTCACATATTATAACAAATACGTAACATATAAGAAATATATAGATCCACAAACAATTCACACATATCAATATATATGACACGTGCAGAACCACGGGGCACGTGTCAACATCAAATATAACCATGCCGATAGTAAGGCCACTTACTTGATTAGCTTAGGCTGATATCCCGATATTATCCTTTATGAAAAAAAAAATTCCGTATCTTAAGTTAAGTTCTATTATCTTTCGCTCGTGTTACAATTTCTATTCCCGCTCTCTTCTTTCCAAATCTAATCTTCCTCTTTTTTCGTGTATTGTTTTTTTTTATTTGAAAATCTCCGTATTTCTTTCTCTTTCTTGTGTTTTTTTTCTTTTCATTCTGTTTTTCCAAATCTTGGTATTTTTTTTATTTGATTTGTTTGCCAACTGTTTCTTTTTTTTTTTTTTTCCTTTTTCATACGGTTTTCCAAATCTTCGTTTTTTTATTTGGATCTGTTCCCATCTTCCTTTAACATATCGTCCTCTCTTTCTTATCTATGTATTTCCTTCTATTTCGGTGAGTGTATTCTGACCAATTTTAATGGAGTTTTGGATAATTTCTAATCAGATCAAAATAATTGAGATTAATATCGTTCATAAAAAGGAAAAGATAAATCTGATTACTAACCTTTTCAAATGACATCTCTCTTATGTTCTAACCATCTCTCCATCTGCCTTTCTTGTTCCCACAGTTTCTTTCTGTTTCTGTTTTGTTGGCTTAATTATTGATACTAAATGGAAAGGTATTTGAAGGAAGGGGCTGAGAGAAAGGAAAAGTTGTCAGTTACTTATTTTTTTCTTCTTCTTTCTTTTGTTATTTTTATTTTAATATATATATATTAAACCTAACCGGGCGTTACAGAGTCAATCGGCTAGAATTGAAAGTTGATTTTCTGTTCTTCTAGTGATTTTGTGTTATATAATAAACCCAACCTAAGTCAATCAAAAAAAATTTGGGTTAACTTAGGTCATTTCATCTACTCATAATTTGAAGTAAAATATTAACATTATTTATTTATTTTCAAACATTTAATTAACCAATTCAAATTAAATATATATTTTAAAAAGTTGTTGAAGAATAAATAAAAAGATAAATATATACCTGCATGAATACGTAAGTGGTAAGTAAAAATGTATCTTAAATTTTAAGATTAACCATAATCGAGGTGGATTAAGTTTCATTAATCCTAAAAAAAATTCATAAACCAGCTAAATCTAGAAAATTTTAATTTATTTGAACCTAATCAAAACAAAAATCTAGCCCGTAATTAAACATGGGAAGCCAGAATGAATTCATTCTAGTTGAATTTCCAAGCATGGCATAATTAGTTCATAATTCATCGTTTTCCCATCGCATTCCATATTAAGTTTCCCATCTCTATATAAATCCTTCCCTTATTCTCAATCTTCATCTCATCTCTCATCGAAATTATGTGGACTCAAACCCCTCCGATCATGGCCGCTTTCATTGCCACTTTCATGTTCCTCCTCGCCCTAACCAACGCTCAAAATGCCCCCAGTGACTACCTCGCGTATCACAACCGGGTTCGAGCCCAGGTTGGCGTCGGACCCATGCAATGGAGCAACACCGTGGCCGCGTATGCTCAAGCCTATGCGTTAAAAAGAAAGGGTGACTGCGCCATGGTTCACTCAACCGGGCCATACGGCGAAAACATAGCCGCGGGCTACTACCCTGAGTTCACAGGGGCGGATGCAGTGAAACTGTGGGCGGACGAGAAGCCGCGTTATGATCATGCGTCGAATAAATGTGTGGGTGGTGAATGTGGGCACTACACTCAGATGGTGTGGCGGAGCTCGGTGCGGCTTGGATGTGCTAGAGTGCCATGTAAGGGTAATTCTCAGTTTGTTGTTTGTAATTATGATCCCCCTGGCAACTATATTGGGGAAAAACCTTATGATTCTTCTTTATAGTGAGCTTTGGTTTTAAAATTTTATGAATTGTAATAAAGTTTGTGAGAGAATCATGAATTTATGAATTGAAATAAAGTTATGGGCTAATTATGTACAGAAAATCTTCACCCAAAACTGCAAAAATTAATGGTGAATTATCAAATGAATCACGAATCTCTACAATACTTAGCCGGAGTACTCCCTAATTTAATTAACGTAAGCTCCCGTTCCTCGAGAACTACTCTAAATGTTGTCGAGGTTCGCTTCCTATCGCACCGTTCGTCACCTTTTGTTAGTATTTCACATTTTAATTAATAATCCAACTAACAATGTGAAATATGACTCTAAACGGCCTCAATAAAAATCGAATTACACGTTTTCATTGTTTCTAAATTGTATGGGATAATAAAACTTAAAACTAAATTAAAAATATGTCAATATTATTAATATTTCAAGCGGCTTGGATAATTCAACATTTAATATTATATCGTATTGATACAAATATAATAATTTCTCCTATCTTCCATTTTCCTTCTCTCACTTTATTTATCTCCTCTGTTATATTTTAATTCTAATTCTGTTTATCCGTTCTTTCCAATCAAATCTGATTTTCTTTTTTTTTCTTAAGAATGTCTATGCAGTTATGGGAAACCATTTTCAACTGGTTCTAATTTTCTCTTCTTTCCTAAAATCTTCTCCTCTTTTGTTTGTTTTCTTTTTCTTTTAATTCTAATTCTTTTAAGCAGTTCAATTCTACTCCCATATCTAAGCAGTTAATTCTACAACCCTATCTAATTCTCTTGAGCAGTTTATTCTCAGGGTTTAATTCTACTCCCATATCTAAATCGTTTAATTCTGTTCAACATTTAATTCTATTCTCGCTCTCTTTTTTCCAAATCTAATCTTCCTCTTTTTTCATGTATTATTATTTTTTTATTTGAAAATCTAGGTATTTTTTTCTCTTTCTTGTGTTTTTTTTCTTTTGATTATGTTTTTCCAAATCTTGGTATTTTTTTTTATTTGATTTGTTTTCCCAATTTCCTATTTCTTTTTTTTTTCCCTCTTTTCATATGTTTTCCAAATCTTAGTTTTTTTTATTTGGATCGGTTCCGATCTTCCTTTTCCATATCGTCCTCTCTTATCTATCTATTTCCTTCTATTTTTGTGAGAGTATTCCGATCTAAATAATTGAGATTAATATCGTTCATAAAAAGGAAAAGATAAATCTGATTACTAACATTTTCAGATGACATCTCTCTTATGTTCTAACCATCTCTCCATCTACCTTTCTTCTTCCCATACAGTTTCTTTCTGTTTCTGTTTTGTTGGCTTAATTATTGATACTAAATGAAAGAGGTATGTGAAGGAAGGGGCTGAGAGAAAGGAAAAGTTGTCAGTTACTTTTTTTATTCTTTTTCTTTCTTTTGTTATTTTTATTTTAATATATATATATATATTAAAACTAACCGGGCTTAGAGAGTTAATCGGCTAGAATTGAAAGTTGATTTTCTATTCTTCTTGTGATTTTCTGTTATATAATCAACCCAACCTAAGTCAATCAAAAAAAAAAATTTGGGTTAACTTAGTTCATTTCATCTACTTAAAATTTGAAGTATAATATTAACATTATTTATTTATTTTCAAACATTTAATTAACCAATTCAAATTAAATATATATTTTAAAAAGTTGTTGAAGAATAAATAAAAAAATAAATATATACCTGCATAAATACATAAGTGGTAAGTAAAAATGTATCTTAAATTTTAAGATTAACCATAATCTCGGTGGATTAAGTTTCATTAATTCTAAAAAAAATTCATAAACCAGCTAAATCTAGAAAATTTTAATTTATTTGAACCTAATCAAAACAAAAATCTAGCCCATAATTAAACATGGAAAGCCAGAATGAATTCATTCTAGTTGAATTTCCAAGCATGGCATAATTAGTTCATAACTCATCGTTTTCCCATCGCATTCCATATTAAGTTTCCCATCTCTATATAAATCCTTCCCTTATTCTCAATCTTCATCTCATCTCTCATCGAAATTATGTGGACTCAAACCCCGCCGATCATGGCCGCTTTCATTGTCAATTTCATGTTCCTCCTCGCCCTAACCAACGCTCAAAATGCCCCCGGTGACTACCTCGCGTATCACAACCGCGTTCGAGCCCAGGTCGGCGTCGGCCCCATGCAATGGAGCAACACCGTGGCTGCGTATGCTCAAGCCTATGCGTTAAAAAGAAAGGGTGACTGCGCCATGGTTCACTCAACCGGGCCATACGGCGAAAACATAGCCGCGGGCTACTACCCTGAGTTCACCGGGGCGGATGCGGTGAAGTTGTGGGCGGACGAGAAGCCGCTTTATGATCATGCGTCGAATAAATGTGTGGGTGGTGAATGTGGGCACTACACTCAGATGGTGTGGCGGAGCTCGGTGCGGCTTGGATGTGCTAGAGTGCCATGTAAGGGTAATTCTCAGTTTGTTGTTTGTAATTATGATCCCCCTGGCAACTATATTGGGGAAAAACCTTATGATTCTTCTTTATAGAGAGCTTTGGTTTTAAAATTTTATGAATTGTAATAAAGTTTGTGAGAGAATCATGAATTTATGAATAGTAATAAAGTTTGTGAGAGAATTATGAATTTATGAATTGAAATAAAGTTATGGGCTAATTATCTACCCAAAATCTTCACCCAAAACTGCAAAAATTAATTATGAATTATCAAATGAATCACGAATCTCCACAATACTATGATATTGTCTATTTTTCTATCAAAAACTTTAAAAATAAATGGAGAATTACTGTAATCACCAATTTCTACAATGTTATGATATTGTCTATTTTTCTATCAAAAACTTTAAAAATAATGGAGAATTACTGTAACGGATCAAAAAAAAAAAAAAAAAAAAAAAAAACAAACTGCGAGTCGTCGGCAAGACCGAAAACTCCGGCGAATGCCGGAGTTTTCGTTCGCACACGACCCACAAAAAAGGGCGAAGTCGGGATCGCGGAAGAAAACACGAACCCGACCTTCAGCCACCCCGAGAGCACCTGCAAGGAAGGAAAAAGGAAAAGGAAAAAGGGAAAAACGAAGGAAGAGGAAAAAGCCGATGAAACTCCGGCGAGGCCCAAACCTTACGAAATCGACGTCAAACTTCAATTTCAAGTAACGAAAGTAATCCCAGAGCCTTTTACATACACCGGGGATAGATTTAGGCGAGTCCTACACGTTGTACACCGCCGGCAAGGAAGATAGAGCGTCGGATCCCCAAACCCTCTCAGATCCGGGAGTGTTAGGCCGTTACGTTCCAAACAAATCCCAAAAACGAGATTAGGGGAAGAAGGAGACTCGGAAACGGAGAAAAGGAAGGGAAAAAGGACGGCGAAGCGACGTCACGGAGGGAGAAAATAATCGCCGGAAATCGGCGAGGAAGCCGGGCGAAGAAGACGAAGTCCGACCCGAACGTCGGACCCCGCGACCCGAACCGAACCCAACCCACGCTGACCCAATTCGGTCGACGAAACCTCCCGCAGCTCAAAACGATTCGGCCCAGCCCAGAAAAAAAAACCAGTTAAGGCCCAGCCCACTTACACAGTCTCCAGCTTGGGCCGACCCGTCGCTCGCGGCCAACCCAGACCCGCACGCTCTACCCGAAAACCCGCGCGTCGACCCGGACCGTTGTACGTGTCGCTCTCTGGTTGTGCCATGTGTCACCTCGGCAGCGCGACACCCCTCGGCTCGACGATGGCTTCTCGGCTCCGGCGGCTTATCCGGCTTGGGAAACCTGTTTCCGACCCGTTTGTCACTGTTCCGACCCTCCTGAACATGATTTCGGCCCCGTTTAAGGAACCAACTACCCACGGAAGCGTAAGACGTTTTAGGAGGAGCTAGAAGCTTACGTTATATTTTAGGGAGTACTTCGGCTAAGGCCTACCAAGTAAGTGGCTCACCCCGTCGTAGGATTACGCGTTGTTATTCTGTGATGACACATGCCCGTGGTTTCGCACGTGTCATTAAATAGTGCATCGAATTGTGTGTCTAAATACGTACCTATGTGAACGTAATTGTATGCTATGTATGCTATGTACGCTTTGTAATCTGATACGATATGTAATGCATGTGACGTTAAGTGGTTCTTGAATGGTTGTGACATGATTGTGTGGAATGTTGAATATTAATTGCATGAATTGTATGACATGTAATAAGGTAGATACATGAGAACAAAACCCCAATAGAGTTATGTATGGTACGTAAATAGGGAACGAGGTTGACATGTTTGCATGGAACGAAACTGAGGGGTTATGTTCACAAATGATAATATAGTATTAATGGGGACCTCATGCATTGTGTGTGTTTATGCATCTGGGGGGATACCCCCATTCCATCACGAGGGTACGGACGCGTACACCCAATGGCAGGGCAACGATCGTTATGCCTCGCATAACGCTGCCGTGACGGTTACTAGTTCTAACGGGTCCCGGCATAAGGGGCTCCCAGAGTATGCCCACCGGGTAATGAAAGTGGCCCAGCGGTGTGCGAACTAGCTGGTGAGCCCATACTCGCACGTATGGGCTTTGTGTAGAGTATATGGTACACGTCCAGAGTTACCTGTTAGGACAGCACCGTAGGAAAAACGAAACGAAATGAAAGATAGGTCCCATCATTTCATTGCTTGTGATTGTTGCATAACCCCGATAGGGGGGTCACTTACTGAGTATTCTAGAAATACTCAAGCCTCGTGCTACATTTTTTTTCTTCCAGATAAGGGTAAGGCACCCATGTGAGATCGTCGGCGGCATCTTTCACCCCGGGACCGTGGCACATGCATAGGGCAGTCATCTTTCTTTTTGTCCCTTCATAGTATAGGTTAGTATAAGTTGAATTCGTTTTGGGTGATTAGTTTAGGCTAGTATAGGTTGAATTGTATTTGCATAATAAACCTTAGGGTAGAATAAGAGATTTATGTTGGTTTTGTTCTTTTTCCTTTCTTTCCCATGTATTTTTCTTTCACGAGGTAATAAAAGGCGAGTGTAAGCCGCATTAATGATACAGGACCCATTTAATGTTTATTCCGCGTTTCAAAGTGTATTAATGACCCTAGACAAAATAGGTAAAATATTAGGGTCGTTACAGTTGGTATCAGAGCTCTAGGTTATAGATCTTGTAGACTAGCCTACAAAGTAGGCTTGGCATGTTCCATGGTCCAACTATCGATGCCCCGTCGTTGTCAGGTACACCTTACATAGCATTAGGGATGTATAGCTTTTGGTGGTATATTTAATGTGGTTGGCTTTAAATGTTGAAGAATATGATGTTGTATGGTTTCGTGTTGTGATGTGATCTGGTGTTAATGCATGCCTTTATGTCATGATATTCATGCTTTCTGCTATGTGAGTTACACGGTAGGATGTAGAGAATATTATAAGTAAATCTTAAACTTAGCCAGGGTCATTATTTTGGTTTCTAGAACCATGCCGAACAGAGGACGTAGACGAGGTAGGAGAGGGAGAGGACGACCTCCCATTAGGAGAGGCGGAAGAGGGGAAGCCGAAAGAAGCGCTTCCCAAGAAGGGTCGACTACTGGACCCTATGCGTTTGTACCACCGACTGAACATATACCTTCCCCACAAATTGTACCACCTACTGAAAACGTACCTCCCCCACAAGCTGTACCCCCTCCTGAATACGTACCGCCCCCCTCAAGCTGCACCACAGGCCGGGTTAGACCCCGCCACAAGGATAATGTTGGAATCACTCCAAACAACCATGCAGACCATGCTGGCCACACAACAGGCCACGTTATTAGCTACGCAACAAGTCGCGGCAATGGCCACGCAACCGGCCAACGCGGCAGCCACGCGACCAGTGGGTGCGGAAGCTATACAACCGGCCAACAACTCGCAACCGGACAGAGGTGCGAATTGGTTAAAAGATTTCAGACGGTATAACCCCCGTCCATTTGTTGGTTCAAAGGAAGATCCCACAGCGGCCCAGATGTGGATCGCAAACATGGAGACGACCTTTGAATCAATGAGATGTCCTGACGAACATAAGGTGGCATGTGCGACGTATGTTTTACAAAAAGATGCAGAAGTGTGGTGGACAGATAATAAACAGAGTATCAACCCGAGTGGGGGGATCACAACGTGGGAAACCTTTAAGGAAGCCTTCCTAAAGTATTATTACCCAAAGGAAACCCATATAAAGAAACAACAAGAGTTTAACCACTTAACTCAAGGTGATGCCATGGTGGATCAGTATGACCAGGAATTCATGAGGTTAAGAAGGTTTGCACCGTCATTAGCCGACACAGAAGAGAAACAGACGGAGAAGTTTGTGTTGGGGTTGAACCCGAAGATCCGCCGCATGTTAGAGGCTTTTAACCCAAAAACTTACGAGGAGGCCCTAAGGACGGCCAAGGCCCTAGAGGAACCCCCGGAAGTGAAAAAACAAAAGCCTACTGTCATCACAGTCATATACCTATCATAGTCCTATCGTTACATGAACGTACCTTAGTCATATCATCACAGGAACGTATCCTAACGCTATCGTTCTATCAATCTATCACAAACCTATCCCTTTCTACTCATAACCTAACCGTATTCTTTCATCAATCTCTCCTATCCATAGCACTCCGGTATGTAACCTAACCTTAACGTTTCATGAACGTATCTTTCTCCTATCATTACATTTCGTTTTGTGCATCCTTCTCGTATCGTATCTCAAATATATCATTGAACACATCGTACTGTAATTATTATCATACAATTCACATATTATAACATATACATAACATATAAGAAACATATCGATCCACAGATAATTCACACATATCAATATATATGACACGTGTAGAACCACGGGGCACGTGTCAACATCAAATATAACCATGCCGATAGTAAGGCCACTTACCTGATTAGCTTAGGCCGATGTCTCGATGTTATCCTTAATGAATGTCCATTGAAATCCAAGTCAACCTATGTGAGCTCATAATATCAGTTTCAAGGTTGAACTTCTACAAAATTGTTTCTCTAATTTATATTGATCCATGTGTTATACTTCATGCAAACGTTAGAGCCTTTGCATGAGTTAAGTCTTGAAATATTTATATCTATTTGTTATAGTATTATTTTCATACAAACCATTTAATACCCATTAACATTTTTCAGACATTCTATTTTCTCTTACGATGTTTAATACCCTTTAACATTTTCGAGATAATTTCAATTACATTCACAATCTTCCCTCTCTGTCTCTTACTGTGTGTCCCCTTCTTTTAATTATATTCACAATCTTCACTCTCTATTTGTTTCCTTATAGTTTTATCCCATCTTTTAATCAATTCTTATTTTTTCTCTAAGGATGACTTTAATCTCTTTGTAACCAAATTAATAAATTAATATCATTAAATAAAATAAAAGGAAAACTACCAACCTCTTCAAATTTAATATCTCTTTCTACCAAAACTAAATCTGAACCTTTTTGTTTTTTTGTTTGGGTTTGTTTGTGCAGGAAAGAAGAATTTTGATAAGCCGAACCCGCTTAACCTTTCTTTTTATTTTTGTTTGTTACATTTTCAATTATGTTAGCAATTACATTTGGCAAATTTAATCGATTCTATTTTTTTTCTATTCATCATACGTATCTTTCTAATAGGTAAATTGCTAAATAAAACTAAATAATTGGATAAAAGAGAACCAGATTTGAGATATAACTTAACTAGAAATCTCAAATCTCTCTCCCATATAAATCTTCATCATCTCTTATAAATCCATCTTCTATAAATTTGATGTGAGGCATTTCTGTTTTCTCTAACATTTTTTCATTTTTGTTTCATTTTGCAGGAACTATGAGGTGGGTTGAGGAGAGATAGTAGGGAAAGCAACCATAGGTTAGCGGAGAGAAATGGGAAGAATTGTTTTATTTTATTTTATTTCTTAATTAATTTATTATTAGTATTATTTATTAAACATAATAATATATATATATTTTTATTTTGCTATTACATCATATACCTCTAAAATAAACTTTCGTCCTCAAAAGTGTTTTAATCCTAGAACAACTCGGATTATTATTCTAAGAGTTATTTGTTAAGTTTCGAAGTACCACTAAGGAAAAAAATCTTACCAAATACGCCCTCATTTGTATGGATCATAAACATTTCTTTACATGCATCAATCCTTCATAAAGTCTCATAAATTCTTAACAAGTATAAGTCTTTCATAAGCATCTAGTTATTAAGAATAAAAATTATGAAAATGGTGGAAAAGTTTTATAGATACTATGCAAAGGGAGGTGTGAAGTGAGCACCACATTGCTTTCCAAGATCCTTCTACATCCTTGAATGTCCTATTTTATTGTAACTAATGGTCCAAATGATATAAAAGAACTTCTACATCCTTGAATGTCCTATTTCATTGTAACTAGATGTTCCAAATGATATAAAAGAATGGTACAAGTAAGATAAGTTTACTTCTATTTTGAAAGGGTTTTACAAGGCAACATCTCATCAAGTTTTGACAACTTTGTTGGGAGGCAAACTGACACCAAATTTTTTTAAAAATCTCTCCAAAACCTTTGTAGCGAAGAGATATCTCCATGAAACATGATCCTTATCTTCTAACCAACGTCCTTGACAAGAAACGTACCGTGAGTTTCAGAAACTAAGGATGAAGATTGCTGGACAAAAACCAATGTATTAATCCTCCTCAAGGAACCAACTTGCAATAATCTTATGCCAAAGTCTCTAGTAAAGGAAATATCTTAATTAGCGCCAACATTCATCTGCTCATTTTTTTAACATTTTATTTATTTGAAGTGCATGACAACTTATGCCTTTCATATATGCTGTATTTCAAATTCCATAATATATAAGTTTATTAATGTTCAATTTCGCATTAGAATATCAGCGAGAATACTACTATCCTTATATCTGTTTCCTGATGACATTGGTTGTTATCAATTTTCGGAAAGAATACTCCTATCCTTATATCTTTTCCTCTTGATTCATATCCAAAAGTTGTCCTAATCTCCTTAAGATCTTCCATACTCATCCTTAATATTGTATGTGTAACGACCCTAAAATTTTACCTATTTAGTCTAAGGTCATTACTATATTTTGAAATGCGAAATTTACATTAAGTAGGCCATGTATCATTAATGCGACTCACACTCGTCTTTTATTACCTCGTGGAAGAAAAACGATTACAAGGGAAAGAAAAGAAAAAGAACAAAACTGAAATACATGTCTTATCCTACCCTAAGATTTATTATGCAAATACAATTCAACCTATACTAGCCTAAACTAACCACGCAACCCGAATTCAACCTATACTACGAACGGAAGAAAAAAAAACGAAAAACGAAAAGACGACTGCCCTATGCATGTGCCACGGTCCCGGGGTGTACGATGCCGCCGACGATCTCACATGGGTGCTTTACCCTTATCTGGAAAAAATAGAGTAGCACAAGGCTTGAGTATTTCTAGAATACTCAGTAAGTGACTCCCCTATCGGGGTTATGCAACAATCACAAGCAATGCAATGATGGGACCTATCCTTCGTTTCGTTTTGTTATGTTTTTCCTACGGTACTGTCCTAATGGGTAAACTTTGGACGTGTTCCATATACTCTACACACAGCCCATACGTGCGAGTATGGGCTCACCAGCTAGTTCGCACACCGCTGGGCCACTTTCATTACCCGTTGGGCATACTCAGGGAGCCCCTTATGCCGGGACCTGTTAGAACTAGTAACCGTCACGGCAGCGTTATGCGAGGCATAACGATCGTTGCCCTGCCATTAGGTGTACGCGTCTGTACCCTCGTGATGGAATGGGGGTATCCCCCCAGATGTATGAACACACACAATGCATGAGGTCCCCACTACTCCTACGTTATCATTAGTGAACATAACCCCTCAGTTACGTTTCATGCATACATGTCAACCTCATTTCCTATTTACGTATCGTACATGTCTATGTTGGGGTTATGTTTTCAAGAAGTTTATCTCATTTCATGTCAAACAATTCATACGGTTCACATTCAACATTCCACACAATCATGTCACAACCATTCAAGAACATCATAACGTCACATGCATTACATATCATATCAGACTAGACAACATACACAGCATACATTCACATTCACATGGTTACGTATTTAAACACAACCATTTAGCGCATAATTTAATGACACGTGCGAATCCACGGGCACGTGTCATCATTCAACAACAACAACGCGTAACGTACAACGGGGTAAGCCACTTACTTGGTAGGCCTTAGCCGAAGTACTCCCTAAAATATAACGTAAGCTCCTAGCTCCTCGTAAAACGTCCTACGCTTCCGTGGGTGGTTGGTTCCTATCGGGTCATTCTCCACCTTCTTAGTATTTCACAATTATAATTAATATCCAACTTGAAATTGTGACATACGACCTTAAAATGATCTATTTTATCTTAAACGGGGTCGAAACCAAGTCCGAGAGGGTCGAAATGGTGACAAACGGGTCGGAAACAGGTTTTTCGAGCCGAATAAGCCGCCGGAGCCAAGAAGCCACCATCGAGCCGATTAAGCCACCGGAGCCGAGGGGTGTCGCGCTGCAGAGGCACCACGTGGCACAACCAGAGAGTGACATGTGTGTAATGGTTCCAGGTCGAGGCGCGGGTCTTCGGGTCGAGCGCGCGGGTTTGGGTTGGCCGCGAGCAATGGGTCGGCCCAGGTTGAAGGACTATGTAGGTGGGCTGAGCCCTAACTGACTTTCTGGGTTGGGCTGAGGCGTTCGGGCCGCGGGGGTTTCGTCGGCCGAAATTGGGTCAGAGTGGTTTGGGTTCAGTTCGGGTTGCGGGGGTCCGACGTTCGGGTCGGACTTCGTCTTCTTCGCCCGGTTTCCTCGCCGATTTCTGACGACCACTCTCTCACCTCAGTGACGTCGTTTCGCCGTTCTTTTTTTTTCTCCCTTTTCTCTGTTTCTGAGTCTTCTTCTTCCCCTAATCTCGTTTTTGGGATTTGTTTGGTTCGTAAAGGCCTAATACTCCCAGATCTGAGAGGGTTTGGGGATCCAGCGCTCTGTCTTCCTTGCCCGAAGGTGTACAACGTGTAGGACTCGCCTAAATCTACCCCTAGTGTGTGTAAAAGTCTCTGGGATTACTTTCATTACGTGAAATGGAAGTTTTGACGTTGATTTCGTAAGGTTTGGCCTTGCCGGAGTTTCGTCGGGTTTTCTTTTTTTCTTCATTTTCACTTTTCTCTTTTTCCGTTCCTTCTTTGCAGGTGCTTTGGGGTGGCTGAAGGTCGGGCTCGTGTTTCCTAGCCTTATTTCCTATAACTTGGAAGCTAACAAAAATCTAATTAACTGGATATTTCCTATAACTTAAAAATACTAACAAAAATCTAATTAACTGGATATGGAAAGATAAGATCGGATTATTACAAGATCTCTGTATAATATCATAATATCGCATAAAGGGAGGAGGATTTGATCCTAAATTAATTTCTTATAACCATAACTATGAAGGAAAAAAGGAAAAAGGTAATATGAGATACGATTTTATCCTAATAACATATCAAAATCTCTCCAAATAAATCTGCATATCTGCTTGGTTGAAGAGTGATTTTGCTTTTTCTCAAATCTGACATTTTTCTGTTTTTTTTTTTTTTTTTTTTTTTTCAGGAATGTGATATTGTGCCATGGGTTGGGAGAGATTATTGGGGAAATGGATGACAGTTAGGGGAGAGAAGTGGGTTAGAATTTTTTTTTAAAACGAAATAGTAATTTTTATTTGTTTATTTATTATTATTTTTGTTGGGCTAGTACATCATCTACCTCTCAAAAAAACTTTCGTGGTCGAAAGTATTTTAATCTTGGAACAACTTGTGTCCTTATTTTGAGAGTTCTTTGTTAAGTCATGAAGTACCACTAAGAAAAAAATTCTTAACAAATACGCCCTTCATTCGTATGGATCATAAACATTTCCTTACATGCATAAATCCTACTCAAAGTCTTTCATAAATTCTTAACAAGTACGCCCTCATCCATGTGAGTCATAAACATTTATATGCATGCATAAAACTTTGTTAAGCCTATCCTTTGGTATTCATAAAATCTTTGATTTCTTATAACGTGTCTGGACAGATAGTTATGTATTTTAAATCTTAATTCATACTCCAAAATTTTTATAATTATCTAAAATCTTTCATACTTACCCTTAATATCATAAATGAGTCTCATATAATTTTCCTATAGTATTTTGAGTCTTCTAGGAACTTGAAAACGTCATAGAATTTTCATAAGGGTCTTTTGGTCATTTACCACCCCAAATCTTGGTTTAATTCTTCAACAAATTCCAATGACTTTGTAACTTTGTGTAATCCCTTTACACCATGACATAAGGCTCCTCATCAAATTTCATCTCACTTAGAGGTAACTTTGGTCATAAGCTAGTGGTACATAATTATAGGGGCATTTTAGTCACTTTACACCTACCCTTGGCTTAGCCCGTTATCATAACCTAATGGTCACCAAATTTCATACATAATATTATCATGTCATATTGAGCTTTCTCCTAAAATTTCATGAGCAACATAATTCATTTAAGGTTTGTGGCTTATGCACTTCATTGAAATAAATGTTCATGTGTACAATAAGGTTGGCAAACTTACTCAATCTGAATAGTTTTTTTTTTTCACGATGATTCCATCTACTTGATCGATTGTTTTACTAGTTTCTGCTCTACATTGTTCTCCAAATCAGATTCTCTAAACTTACCTAAAGGTTCACTAATTGACCTTTTTGTCCATACATCCTTAGAATCTCATTTTAAAATATGGGATCTCCGCCTACACAAGAAAATTGTTGATAAAACTCCAAAATGGCACTCTCTTTTGATTTTTTATTTTTTTTTATCATTAAAGAAAGACAGAAAAATTTTAGGGTAGAATCATTCTCGAGAATTTCTCTTAAGATTCAAACCCATAGCTGATGATAGAACTAGAATAGATATTTTATGTTTCCTACTCACATGCACTCATATCTTTGCCTCTCGATCAATCTCTAATTCCAATCTTCTTCCCTCATCAGATATTATGGTGCCGGTATAGACTGAAATTTCGTTATAGTCAATTCTGATCGGTAATAGATACCGGGGCTTTGCAATATTTGATTGATCAAAATTCTGTATAGTCCATCAAATAAAGAAGTTCTCAGGGAATTCATTAGATGAATGTTTCCAATTAAAATTGTTCGTTCTCTATATTTTTAATAAAAAGAATTGTTTTCCTTTCCTCATTTTTGTTTGTATTTGTATTGTTTGCAAGTGTCCACCTGATTTGGTTCATCATTAATGTCTGATCTTTGTAGATGAATTCCATATACAATTTTGCCTATTTTCTCATAAAAATAAAGAAATTTATAACATTTCTTCTCTTTCGGCTACCTACCCCAAATCTGGTAAATTTTTGGAGTCAAAATCATGACATGAAACTAGTTAAAAACTCCACCCTAATCCAATGCAAATCAAGTGCACTGGTAAATCACATGGAACCACGAACGACCTACTATATTTGATTTGTGGTCAAGCTAGAGTTTGAGAATTTGGTAACTTTCATTGGAAACATTGTCAAATAGGCTTTTCTTTTGGTATACCTTATCTAGTATAGCCCAAAACTAATATTCCTATAACCATAACGGAAAGGATCACAACCCTTCCAATACCTTTGTAATATCAAGAGTGGACTTGACAAAATTCTCTTCTAAAAATTGGTATTATATAAGCATGGTGGATATCCTTAAATGTCATAAAACTTGGGATACTTGAAAATCAAACTTACAAGGCCAGTCTTGAAATTTTAACTATAGTAATACCTTTTTAACGAGGTTGACATTGCTAGAAAAATTGTTCGATAATTTTCTACAACAATTTGTTTATGTTGAGCTTCCTCAGTGCATTTGTGTACCCTAAGGAGGATTACCACAAAACTTATAGTTGATTTAGAGACAATGTCTCACTCTAATCCTCGTGTATCCCCAACCCAAGTCCATCTTAAATCGTGGTTTTTTAAATTTAAGGTATTTTGACAATCTCATACTATAGTCCCTCTCTATATAGCTCTAAAATTTTGACCATGCTCGTAATGCCTCATCCAAGCTATGACTCGCTACTTTTAAATCACCTCGTAACTTCCACAATTGCGGTTGTATTTATTTTTAACTTTCAACTCGTATTAAGGCAGGAAAGTTTTCTACATCTCCGTACTTCCAAAGCTCAGCTTCAATTGAAGGCACTTATGTCATTCGCCAATCAATTTAAGTATTCATGTTTTAAACTTTTATGGTCTTAATTCAATTTTTTTCTTTTTTCTTTTTCTTACTGATACTTTAATTTCATCTTTACACACTTCAAAGTTATAAATTTTTCTTTCAGACACTACCACTTTTAATATCATAGTATACTAAAAGATATTGACATCTATAAAGCTTCTTAGGTCATTTTATTTCATTTGGAACTACTTACTCTTTAGTATACATTGGTACATTCATTCCCATCTCTATGGTCATAAGACTGTGTAGTTTATCTATGTTCGAGACGTCTAACTGAAAAATATGACATTCCCTAGAAAAATCATTTTCACTCATACACTAACATTTAGAACATTTAGTGGCACGTTTTCGTTTTCGTTGACAAAACATGCCAAATTCGTCACCCTTATTTTCGAGTTAATTAGATTTTTGTTAGCCTTCTAAGTTATAGGAAATAAGTCTAGAATCAATAAAATTTTAGTTGGCAGATCTATAAATGTGTAAGATTGTAGCCAAACAATAAATTAATATTTGCCAATAATATATGTTTATAGAATTAAAATAAATAAAGAGGGAAAAAAAAATTTGATGAACAGGATGATAAAGCAGTAGACGGGAAAGAAACTCCATAAATGAATACAGAGGGGAAGAGGAAAGATCGGTTGAATAGAATGATAAAATTGTAAATAGGCAAAAAAAACTCCATCAAATGTTGCCAGTAACAATATCTTCCCTAAACAGTAAGAATAGAAAATAAATACTTAATGAAAATAGAATTATATATATATCCAAGACTCTACTCATATAAAGTCTCTAATGCTCACGTGAAGTCTAACACCTAGATCGTTATAAAATTTAGAGAATTGAAATTTAAATTGATGTCGTGGTTCATATAGGTTGATTTGGATACAAGGACAAAATCGAACTTTCTTAAAGATAAATTGGTGACACCAGCCTAAGCTAATCAGGTAAGTGGCCTTACTATAGGCATGATTATATTTGATGTTGACATGTGCCTGTGGTTCTGCACGTGTCATATATACTGATATGTGTGAATTATCTGTTATTCGGTATGCTTATATTATGTTTATCTTATGTTATAATATGTGAATTGTATGATAATAATTATGGTACGATGTGTACAAGGATAGGTTTGAGATAGGATACGAGAAGGATGCACAAAATGAAATGTAACGATAGGAATAAGAGACGTTTATGAAACGTTACGGTTAGGTTACATACCAGAGTGCTATGGATAGGAGAGATTGATGAGAGGATATGGTTAGGATATGGGTAGAAAGGGATAGGTTTGTGATAGATTGATAGAACGATAGCATTAGGATACGTTCCTGTGATGTTATGGCTAAGGCACATTCACGGAACGATATGACTGTGATAGGTATAAGAACGTTAAGGCTATGATAAGTTAGGAAACGATATGACCACGAAGTGCTTACACTATGACATGTTTATGATACGATATATTGTGATGTGATATGTTATGTAGATTGTTTTATGTGACCATTGAGGTAATTGTTGTATGAATTGCATATTACGAAATGACATGTTAAAAACATGGAGCGTTTTGTTATGCTTTCTAAATTGTATGTATACAGTATGTTATGAATGACATGATATCACGATAAATGAAATGAAATGTAACCCCGGTATGAATGATGAACGATATGTGAAATGATTGAGAAAGGATATGATACGAATGAAAGATGATAGCGGGGTTATATTCATTAATGATAAAAGTAGTAACATGGGGACCTCATGCATTATGTGTGTTCATGCATTTGGAGGATACCCCTATTCCATCACGAGGGTATGGACGTGTACATCCAATGGCAGGACAACGATCGTTATGCTTTGCATAGAGCTGCCGTGACGGTTACTAGTTCTAACGGGTCCTGGCATAAGGGGCTCCCAGAGTATGCCCACCGGGTAATGAAAGTGGCCCAGCGGTATGCGAACTAGCTGGTGAGCCCATACTCGCACGTATGGGGTGTGTGTAGAGTATATGGTACACGTCCAAAGTTTACCTGTTAGGACAGCACCGTAGGGAAAACGAAACGAAAAGAAAGATAGGTCCCATCATTTCATTGCATGTGATTGTTGTATTTAACACCAATAGTGGGGTCACTTACTGAGTATTTCTTTAAATACTCAAGCCATGTGCTACTACATTTTTTCAGGTTAAGGCAAGACATTCCTATACGGCTGACGACGGCATCGCAACTCGAGACCATGGCACATGCATAGGATAGTGGTATTTATTTTCTTAGACTTATGCTAGAATAGGATACTTTTAAATTAAATGTTTATTTATTTTATTTACTCTTTTGTTGTGTCGTTTTAAAGATGTTTTTGAAACACATAAGTCCATGGCTGTGTTTTAAGATAAAGGTTATGTTTTATGGAATTTAAATGAAGTCTTCCGCATTCAATGTTTATGGTACGTATACAGTAGCGACCTTAAATTAAGTAGAAAATTTCGGGTCGTTACAGTTGGTATCAGAGCTCTAGGTTACAATTGGTATGCACGTAGAGAATTTGGCAAACAATTACCTCAATGGTCACATAAAGGGTGACGAATCCTAGGTTTCTATTACTGTAACGACACTAAAATTTTACCTATTTAATCTAAGGTCATTACTATATTTTGAAACGCGGTATTTACATTAAGTGGGCCCTGTATCATTAATGCGACTCACACTCGCCTTTTATTACCTCGTGGAAGAAAAACGATTACAAGGGAAAGAAAGGAAAAAGAACAAAACTAATATACATGTCTTATCCTACCCTAAAATTTATTATGCAAATACAATTCCACCTATACTAGCCTAAACTAACCACGCAACCCGAATTCAACCTATACTAACCTATACTACGAATGGAAGAAAAAAAAACGAAAACGAAAAGACGACTGCCGATGCATGTGCCCTGGTCCCGAGGTGTACGATGCCACCGACGATCTCACATGGGTGCTTTACCCTTATCTGGAAAAAATAGAGTAGCACAAGGCTTGAGTATTTCTAGAATACTCAGTAAGTGACTCCCCTATCGGGGTTATGCAACAATCACAAGAAATGCAATGATGAGACCTATCCTTCGTTTCGTTTCGTTCTATTTTTCCTATGGTAGTGTCCTAATGGGTAAACTTTGGACGTGTACCATATACTCTACACACAGCCCATACGTGCGAGTATGGGCTCACCAGCTAGTTCGCACACCGCTGGACCACTTTCATTACCCGCTGGACATACTCTGGGAGCCCCTTATGCCGGGACCCGTTAGAACTAGTAACTGTCACGGCAGCGTTATGCGAGGCATAACGATCGTTGCCCTGCCATTAGGTGTACGCGTCCGTACCCTCGTGATGGAATGGGGGTATCGCCCCAGATGCATGAACACACACAAGCATGAGGTCCCCACTACTCCTACGTTATCATTAGTGAACATAACCCCTTAGTTACGTTTCATGCATACATGTCAACCTCGTTTCCTATTTACGTATCGTACATGTCTATGTTGGGGTTATGTTTTCAAGAAGTTTATCTCATTTCATGTCAAACAATTCATGCGGTTCACATTCAACATTCCATACAATCATGTCACAACCATTCAAGAACATCATAATGTCACATGCATTACATATCATATCAGACTAGACTGCATACACAACATACATTCACATTCACATGGTTACGTATTTAAACACAACAATTTAGCGCACAATTTAATGACACGTGCGAATTCACGGGCACGTGTCATCATACAACAACAACACGTAACCTACGACGGGGTAAGACACTTACTTGGTAGGCCTTAGCCGAAGTACTCCCTAAAATATAACGTAAGCTCCTAGCTCCTCGTAAAACATCCTACACTTTCGTGGATGGTTGGTTCCTATTGGATCATTCGACACCTTCGTTAGTATTTCACGATTATATTTAATATCCAACTTGAAATTGTGACATACGACCTTAAAATGATCTATTTTACCTTAAACGGGGCCAAAACCAGGTTTGAGAGGGTCGGAACGGTGACAAACAGGTCGAAAACAAGTTTCCCGAGCCGAATAAGCCGCCGGAGCCGAGAAGCCGCCGTCGAGCCGACCGGAGCCGAGGGGTGTCATGCTACAGAGGTGACACATGGCACAACCAGAGAGCGACACGTGCAACGGTCCGGGTTTGAGGCGCGGGTTTTCGGGTCGAGCGTGCGGGTTTGGGTTGGCCGCGAGCAATGGGTCGGCCCAAGTTGAAGGACTGTGTAGGTGGGCTGGGCCCTAACTGACTTTCTGTGTTGGGCTAAGGCGTTTGGGACGTGGGGGTTTCATCGGCCGAAATTGGGTCAGAGTGATTTGGGTTCGGTTCGGGTTGCGGGGGTCCGACGTTCGGGTCAAACTTCATCTTCTTCGCCCGGTTTTCTCGCCAATTTCCAGCGACCACGCTCTCACCTCAGTGACGTCATTTTGCCGTCCTTTTTTCCCCTCCCTTTTCTCCGTTTCCGAGTCTTCTTCTTCCCCTAATCTCGTTTTTGGGATCTGTTTGGTTCGTAAAGGCCTAATACTCCCAGATCTAAGAGGGTTTGGGGATACGGCGCTCTGTCTTCCTTGCCCGACGGTGTACAACATGTAGGACTCGCCTAAATCTACCCCTGGTGTGTGTAAAAGTCTCTGGGATTACTTTCGTTATGTGAAATGAAAGTTTTGACGTTGATTTCGTAAGGTTTAGCCTCGCTGGAGTTTCGTCGGGTTTTCTTTTTTTTCTTCATTTTCACTTTTCCCTTTTTCCTTTCCTTCTTTGCTGGTGCTTTGGGGTGGCTGAAGGTCGGGCTCGTGTTTCCTCGACGATCCCGACTTCGCCCACCCTTTGTGGGTCGTGTGCGAACGAAAACTCCAAGGTTCGCCAAAGTTTTCGGTCCTGCCGACGACTCGCCCCCCTTTTCTTTTTTTTCTTTTTTTTTGATCCGTTACATTTTCTACCCCTAAAGAGAACTTTCGTCCTCAAAAATCTCGAACTCCTGGATCAACTCAGGATATCTTTCTTTTATTTCCTCCTCTCGTTCCCACGTCGCTTCCTCAATTTGGTGGTTATGCCACAATACCTTGACGAATCCTATGTTTCTATTACGTAACGCTTTCACCTCTCTGGCTAGAATTTTAACCGGTTTCTCCTGATAACTTAAATTTTTCTCGATCTCGCGGGGTTTGTAGTCTATTACATGTGTGGGGTCTGCAATGTATTTCCTTAACATGGATACATGAAACACGTCGTGTACGCTCGAGAGTGAAGGAGGTAAGGCTAGTTTATAAGCTACTGAACTTATTCTCTCTAAAATTTCGAACGGTCCGATTAATTGGGGATTTAGCTTCCCCTTTCGTCCGAATCTTATAATGTCTTTCATAGGGGCTACTTTTAAGAACACTAGGTCTCCCTCTTTGAACTCTAAATTCCTACGCCTAACGTCGGCGTAGCTCTTTTGTCTACTTTGTGCGGTGCGCATCCTTGTTCTAATCTTCTGTATCGCCTCGTTGGTGATGCGGACCAGCTCGGGTCCTACTAGTTCTCTTTCTCCTACTTCGTCCCAGCACAATGGGGATCTACACCTTTTCCCATACAATGCTTCAAACGGTGCCATCCCGATGGTTGCTTCAAAACTATTGTTGTAAGAGAATTCCATTAAGTGTAGCTTAGTGTCCCAACTCCCTGTGAAATCCATCACACATGCCCGGAGCATGCCTTCCAGAATTTGGTTTAATCGCTCCGTTTGGCCATCAGTTTGTGTGTGAAAGGCGGTGCTGAAGTCGAGGCGGGTACCCAATGCTTTTTAGAGGCCGCGCCAAAAGGCCGACGTAAAACACGAGTGTCGATCCGACACAATAGAGACCAGAACTCCATGTAACCTCACAACTTCTTTGACATACAGTTGAGCCCAGTTATCTACTGTATACGTTGCCTTATCTGGTAGGAAGTGAGCTGACTTTGTCAGACGATCGACAACCACCCAAATTACTGTGTAGCCCTTTAGTGTTTTGGGTAGGCCTACTATGAAATCCATCGCAATGTTTTCCCATTTCCATTCTGGTATACTTAGAGGTTGTAGTAGCCCGACGGTTTTCTGCCTAGGGGCTTTTACCTGTTGACACACTAGACATTTACTCACGTACTCCGCGATATTCTTTTTCATATTTCACCACCAGAAGTGTTGTTTCAAGTCTTGATACATCTTTGTTCCACCTGGATGTATCGAGAAGGGTGAGTTGTGCACCTCAGTTAGGATTTCGTTCTTTATTTCGCTCACCAGTGAGACACATAAACGCCATTGACATAATAGCCCGTCATCTCTTGACTTAGTAAAACTGTCCACGGGGCCTGCTTTCAACTTGTTTAAGATTTTGTTTAGACTTGGATCCTCACGTTGTGAGTCTATGATCCTTTGTCTGAGCGTGGGACACACTGTCAGTCGAGCCATTTGAGCTGCCACCTCTTTGGTTACTACCGCTATGTCAGCCTGTTCGAAATCAGCTCGCACTCGTGGCTCCCTTGTGATGAGGGCCGACGAGTGTACTGCTTTTCGGCTTAGTGCATCAGCGACTATATTTGCTTTTCCGGGGTGGTACTGGATATCTATGTCGTAATCCTTTACCAGCTCTAGCCACCTACGTTGTCTCATATTCAATTCTTTTTGTGTGAACAAGTATTTTAGGCTTTTATGGTCCGTATAAATTTGGGTCTTTTCACCATATAGGTAATGTCGCCATATTTTTAATGCGAACACCACTGCCGCCAACTCCAAATCATGTGTAGGATAGTTTTTCTCATAATCCTTTAGTTGACGTGACGCATACGCAACAACCTTGCCATGTTGCATCAGTACACAACCCAACCGCTTTTTGGATGCATCACTGTAAACCACATATCCCGCAAAACTCTCTGGAACCGTGAGCACTGGGGCGGACACTAGTCTTTGTTTTAGTTCTTGAAAGCTGGCCTCACAAGTATCGTTCCAGACGAAGGGTACGCCTTTTTTTTGTCAATTGGGTGAGAGGCGTGGCTATCCTAGCAATGTCTTGAACAAACCTTCGATAGTAACACGCAAATCCTAAGAAACTTCGTATTTCGGTGATCGTAGTTGGGCGTTTCCATTTCGTGACAGCTTCTATCTTATTGGGATCTACTAAAATTCCGTCTTTTGACACTACGTGACCCAAGAACGAAACCTGTCGTAACAAAAATTCGCACTTGGAGAATTTGGCAAACAACTTTTTCTTCCTTAAGATAGTTTGGGCTTTGCGAAGGTGGTCTTGGTGTTCTAGGTCCGTTTTCGAGTATATCAGGAGGTCGTCTATGAACACGATCACAAAAAAGTCTAAGCACTCCTTAAATACTCGGTTCATTAATTCCATGAATACCGATGGGGCATTTGTGAGACCAAAAGACATTACCACAAACTCATAGTGGCCATATCTGGTTCGAAAGGCTGTTTTCGGTATATCTTCATTTTTAATCTTAATTTGATGGTATCCTGATCGAAGATCTATTTTGGAAAACAATGTCGCCTCTCGAAGTTGGTCAAATAGGTCCTCGATGCGGGGTAGTGGGTATTTGTTCTTTACCGTCCTCTTGTTTAATTCCCTATAATCAATGCATAAACGCATAGAGCCGTCTTTCTTTTTGACAAACAACACTGGCGCGCCCCAAGGGGACACACTAGGTCGAATGAAGCCTTTATCCAATAGGTCTTGCAGTTGCAACTTAAGTTCTTTTAGTTCTGCTGGTGCCATGCGATATGGGGCCTTTGAGATGGGTCTCGTTCCTAGTTCCAGCTCTATTCCAAAATCTACCTCTCGTGATGGAGGGATTCCTGGGAGGTCCTCCGGGAAGACGTCCATAAATTCGTTTACTATGGGTACTGTATCTATTGGTTTTTCCTTTCCTTTTGTGTTTACTGCAAAGGCTAGAAACGCCCACCCCCCTTGTTGTACCAAGCGTCTGGCTTTCATCATCGATACTATTTTTTGGGTGGTACCTGTGAAGGTTCCTTTAAATTTAAAGGTAGGTCCGTTTGGCGGTGTGAACATCACTTCTTTCTTATGGCAGTCTATGCTAGCAATGTTTTCGGCTAGCCAGTCCATTCCTAGTATGACGTCAAAATCCGTGATGTCCACTACTTTTAAGTCTACGTGGAAGGTTTGTCCACCTACTACTACTTGTCCGTCCTTTATTCTATTTTTCGTAACTAGGTCTATCCCTGCTGGGGTACCGACCGACAATACATGCTTTAAGGGTTCTACTACGAACCCCGCTTGTTCGACAAATGGTATAGAGACAAACGAATGGGTAGAGCCAGAATCAAACAATGTCAATGCAAAGTGTCCTAGTATAGAAAGCGTACCGGTCACCACGGTGCCAGACGTCCCTGCCTCTTTGCCGGTCGTTGCATATGCCTTGGTCTGTGGGCGAGTTTGTACGGTGGGTTCTCGAATGACCGGCCCTCTAAGAGGTTCCCTTGGATTTCCCGTGCCCCTTGTAGGACAAGTTCTAGCCAAATGACCTACATGTCCACAGATATAACACATACCTGAGACTGCCAGACATCTCCCAACATGTTGTTTTCCAGAGTCACGGCACAGGGGTTTCTCCGGTAGTAGGAATTGGGCTATTGGGGGTGGAGCAGGTGGCCTATTATGATATCGAGGTCTCTGGAGCGGTGGTTGGAATTTTGTGGTCCCGACCTCGACAAGGCGTTTCTTTCCTGTGACGACCGTAGGCTCTGGTTTTTTCTCCTCCGGGGGTTCCTCTAGGGCCTTGGCCGTCCTTAGGGCTTCTTCGTAAGTTTTTGGGTTAAAAGCCTCTAACATGCGGCGGGTCTTCGCGTTCAACCCCAACACAAACTTCTCCGTCTGTTTCTCTTCAATGTCAGCTAATGACGGTGCAAACCTTCTTAACCTCATGAATTCCTAATCGTACTGATACCAACTGTAACGACCCGAAATTTTCTACTTAATTTAAGGTCGCTACTGTATACGTACCATAAACATTGAATGCGGAAGACTTCATTTAAATTCCATAAAACATAACCTTTATCTTAAAACACAGTCATGTGCTACTACATTTTTTCAGGTTAAGGCAAGACATTCCTATACGGCTGACGACGGCATCGCAACTCGAGACCATGGCACATGCATAGGATAGTGGTATTTATTTTCACAGTAACGACCCTAAAATTTTACCTATTTAGTCTAAGGTCATTACTATATTTTGAAATGCGGAATTTACATTAAGTGGGCCCTGTATCATTAATTCGACTCACACTCGCCTTTTATTACCTCGTGGAAGAAAAACAATTACAAGGGAAAGAAAGGAAAAAGAACTAAACTGAAATACATGTCTTATCCTACCCTAAGATTTATTATGCAAATACAATTCAACCTATACTAGCCTAAACTAACCACGCAACCCGAATTCAACCTATACTAACCTATACTACGAATGGAAGAAAAAAAAACGAAAACGAAAAGACGACTGCCCTATGCATGTGCCACGGTCCCGAGGTGTACGATGCCGCCGACGATCTCACATGGGTGCTTTACCCTTATCTGGAAAAAATAGAGTAGCACAAGGCTTGAGTATTTCTAGAATACTCAGTAAGTGACTCCCCTATCGGGGTTATGCAACAATCACAAGCAATGCAATGATGGGACTTATCCTTCGTTTCGTTTTGTTCTGTTTTTCCTACGGTAGTGTCCTAATGGGTAAACTTTGGACGTGTACCATATACTCTACACATAGCCCATACGTGCGAGTATGGGCTCACCAGCTAGTTCGCACACCGCTGGGCCACTTTCATTATCTGGTGGGCATACTCTGGGAGCCCCTTATGCTGAGACCCGTTAGAACTAGTAACCGTCACGGCAGCGTTATGCGAGGCATAACAATCGTTGCCCTGCCATTGGGTGTACGCATCCGTATCCTCGTGATGAAATGGGGGTATCCCCCAGATGCATGAACACACACAATACATGAGGTCTCCACTACTCCTACGTTATCATTAGTGAACATAACCTCTTAGTTACGTTTCATGCATACATGTCAACCTCGTTTCCTATTTACGTATCGTACATGTCTATGTTGGGGTTATGTTTTCAAGAAGTTTATCTCATTTCATGTCAAACAATTCATGCGGTTCACATTCAACATTCCATACAATCATGTCACAACCATTCAAGAACATCATAACGTCACATGCATTACATATCATATCAGACTAGACCGCGTACACAGCATACATTCACATTCACATGGTTATGAATTTAAACACAACAATTTAGCGCACAATTTATTGACACGTGCGAATCCACGGGCACGTGTCATCATACAACAACAACGCGTAACCTACGACGGGCTAAGCCACTCCGATAGCACCTGCAAAGAAGGAAAATAAAAGGGAAAAGTGAAAACGAAGAAAAAGGGAAAGCCCGACTAAACTCCGGCGAGGCCAAACCCTACGAAATCGACGTCAAAACTTTAATTTCACGTAACGGAAGTAATCCCGACTTTTACCCACACAAGGGGTAGATTTAGGCGAGTCCTACATGTTGTAAAGCCTTGAGGGGAAGCCCGGAAGGGAAAGCCCAAAGAGGACAATATCTGCTAGCGGTGGATCTGGGTCGTTACAAATGATATCAGAGCCAGTCATCGGATGATCTGCCAGCCTTCTCGCTGTTTCTCGAAGAGGGGTAGACACGAGGCGGTGTGCCAGTAAGGACGCTGGGCCCCAAAGGGGGGTGAATTTGGGGGTGGTCCCACATCGATTGGATAAAGGAACGAGTTCCAGCGAGGATGCTGGGTCCCGAAGGGGGGTGGATTGTGATGTCCCACATTGGTTGGGGAGGAGAACAAATCACCGTTTATAAGGGTGTGGAAACCTTCCCCTAGCAGATGCGTTTTAAAGTCTTGAGGGGAAGCCCAAAAGGGAAACCCCAAAGAGGACAATATCTCCTAGCGATGGATCTGGTCGTTACAGTATGAGTCTCATATAAATTTTCATAATATTTTGAGTTTTTCAAAGTCTTAAAAACATCTTAGAATTCTCCTAAGGGTACTTTATCATTTACCAAGGGGCATTTTAGTCATTTTACACATACCCTTGGTTTAGCCCATTATCATATTCTAATGATCACCAAAATTTCATAAATAACCTTATAGCATAATATTGATTCTTCTCATAAATTTCATGAGCAACAGAACTCATTTAGTAGGCTTGTGCCTCGGAAGCTTCATTGACATCAATGTTCATGTGGACACTAAGGTTGGCAAACTTACTCTATTTTGATCTCAAGATCCTCATTTTTTTTTTCCATGAGGATTTCATCAACTAATCAATAGTTTTACTAGTTCCCCACATTACATTGTTCTCCCAGCCAATGTCAATAAACTTTGGTAAAGGTTCAATAGACCTCTATGCCATACATCCTCACAATCTCATTTTTAACAATTGTCCTATAAACATCATGGAGGGGCACCACAACCTTTTTTTTTTTTTTCCAACTCCTTCTTAATACCAAGAAGGGGCTTAACAAAATTCTAAAAATTGGTATTATATAAGCATGATAGATATCCTATATGCCATAAAACTTGGGATACTTAAAAAATCCAACTTAAATGCAGTCTTGAAACAACTATGGTAATACCTTTTAACCAGGTTGACATTGCTAGGAAAAATTCATTGATACTTTTTCTACAAAAATTTGTTTATGTTGAGGTTTTTGCAATGCATTCGTGTACCATAAGGAAAATTACACAACACTTCTAGTTGATTTAGAGACAATGTCTCACCTCTGTAATTCTCGTGTATCCCCAACCCAAGTCCATCTTAAATCATGGTTTCTTAAATTTAAGGTATCTTGACAATCTCATGTAATCCCTCTCCATATACCTCTAAAATTTTGACCATGATCGTAATGCCTCATCCAAGTTGTGGCTCGATACTTTTAAATCACCTAATAACTTCCATAATTCCGGTTGTATTTTTTTAAAAAAAGAATTTCAACTCGTATTAAGGCTGGAAACTTTTCTACATCTCACTACTTCCAAAGCTCAGCTTCCATTAAAGACACTTATGTCATTCACCTATCAATTTAAGTATACACGTTTTAAACTTTTATGGTCTTAACTCAATTTTTTTTTCTCCGAGTGGTAAGGCCAAATCACTTTTTTTTCTTCATACTCGTACTTTAATTTCATATTTACATACTTAAAAGTTACAAAATTTTATTCCGAACACTACCACCTTTAATATCTATAGCATACTATAAGATATTGTCATTTATCAAGCTTCCTGAGTCATTTTCATTTAATTTGAAATTACTTAGACGTCAATATACGTTGGTACATTCCTTTCCATCTATCCGGTAATAACACTAAATAATTTATCTATGTTCGAGACGTCTAACTGAAGCATATGACATTCCTTAGCAAAATCATTTTCACGCATACACTAACATTTAGTAGCTTACTAAACCTATAGCTACCCATTCACAGTACCAACCTCAGTAAGTCGAAACATCATCAATACAACAATTTACATTCACATTCAATGCAAGGTAAAACATAACATTCTACATTATAATAAAAATAGAATTAAGCTAACAATAACACAGTTAATTATGATACAGTCAATGGTGTAAAAAAAAATCAATTATGAGTTATATTTTATAATGACCAAACAATAACAACATACGCAATCAACGACATTTCATTTTACTATCTTATACAAGACAAACCTAACGGAGATGGGGCATCGACGGTGGGACCATGTAACATGTCAAGCCTACATCGTAGGCTAGTCTACAAGATCTGGAACCTAGAGCTCTGATACCAACTGGAACGACCCAAAATTTTCTACTTAATGTAAGGTTGCTACTAGATACATATCATGAACATTGAATGCGAAAAGACTTCATTTAAACTCCATAAAATGTAACCTTTGTCTTAAAACACAGCTATGGACTTACGTGTTTCGAAAACACCTTTAAAACGACACAAGAAAAGGCTAAATAAAATAAATAAACATTTCAATTAAAAACAACCTATTCTAGCCTAAGTCTAAGAAAATAAATACCACTACCCTATGCATGTGCCATAGTCTCGAATTGCGATGTCGTCGTCAGCCGAACATGAATGCCTTGCCTTAACCCTAAAATTGTAGTAGCACATGACTTGAGTATTTAAAGAAATACTCAGTAAGTGATCCAGTATTTGGGTTAAATGCAAAAACATGCAAATGCAATGACGAGACCTGTCCTTTCAATCTATTTTCCTACGGTACTGTCCTAACGCGTAACATGGATGTGTACCATATACTCTACACACAGCCCATACGTGCGAGTATGGACTCACCAGTCAGTTCGCACACCGCTGGGCCACTTTCCTTGTCGGGCGAGCATACTCTGGGAGCTCCTTAGGCCAGACACTCGTTAAAACTAGTAACGGCCACGGCAGCATTATGTAAAATAAAATGATCGTACCCCTGCCGGCAGCATTATGTAAAACATAATGATCGTACCCCTGCCTGCAGCATTATATAAAATATAATGATCCTACCCCTGCCCATCATGATGATATAAGGGTATCCCTCAATGCATGAGCACACATAATGCATGAGGTCCCAATATTTTTCCATTTTCGACATTATTAAATATAACTCCGCTATCGTTTTGCATTCATATCATATATTTTCTCAATTTCAGTTCTCATATCATGCATAATTCTAACGGGGTTATATTTCATTTCATTTATCGTGATATCATGTCATTCATAACATGCTGTATACATACAATTTAAAAAATATAACATAACGCTCCATGTTTTTAACATGTCATTTCATAACGTGCAATTCATAAAATAATTACCTCAATGGTCAAACAAAACAATCTAAACATAACATATCACATCACAATATATCGTATCATAAACATCTCATATCCTAAACACTTTGTGGTCATATTGTTCCCTAACTTATCATAGCCTTAGTGTTCTTATACCTATCACAGTCATATCGTTACGTGAACATACCTTAGTCATATCATCACAAGAACGTATCCTAACGCTATCGTTCTATCAATCTATCACAAACCTATCCCTTTCTACCCATAACCTAACCTTATTCTGTAACGGATCGAAAAAAAAAAAAAAAAAGGGGCGAGTCGTCGGCAGGACCGAAAACTCCGGCGAACGCTGGAGTTTTCATTCGCACACGACCCACAAAGGTCGGGCGAAGTCGGGATCGCCGAGGAAACACGAGCCCAACCTTCAGCCACCCTGATAGCACCTGCAAAGAAGGAAAAGAAAAGGGAAAAGTAAAAACGAAGAAAAAGTGAAAGTCCGACGAAACTCCGGCGAGGCCAAACCCTACGAAATTGACGTCAAAACTTCAATTTCATGTAACGAAAGTAATCCCAGAGACTTTTACACACACCAGGGGTAGATTTAGGCGAGTCCTACACGTTGTACACCATCGGGCAAGGAAGACAGAGCGTCGGATCCCCAAACCCTCTCAGATCCGGGAGTATTAGGCCTTTACGAACCAAACAGATCCCAAAAACGAGATTAGGGGAAGAAGGAGACTCGGAAACGGAGAAAAGGGAGGAAAAAAGAACGGCGAAACGACGTCACTGAGGTGAGAGAGTGGTCGCCGGAAATCGGCGAGGAAACCGGGCGAAGAAGATGAAGTCCGACCCGAACGTCGGACCCCCGCAACCCGAACCGAACCCAAACCACTCTGACCAAATTTCGACCGACGAAACCCCTGCGGCCCAAACGCCTCAGCCCAACCTAGAAAGTCAGTTAGGGCCCAGCCCACCTACACAGTCCTTCAGCCTGAGCTGACCCATTGCTTGCGGCCAACCCAAACCCGCGCGCTCGACCCGAAAACCCGTGCCTCGACCCGGGACCGTTGCACGTGTCGCTCTATGGTGTGCCACATGTCATCTCTGCAGCGCGACACCCCTCAGCTCCGGTCGGCTCAACAGTGACTTCTCGACTCCGGCGGCTTATTCGGCTCGAGAAACCTGTTTCCGACCCGTTTGTCACCGTTTCGACCCTCCCGAACCTTGTTTCAGCCCCGTTGAAGGTAAAATAGATCATTTTAAGGTCGTATGTCACAATTTCAAGTCGAATGATCCAATAGGAACCAACCACCCACGGAAGCGTAAGACGTTTTACGAGGAGCTAGGAGCTTACGTTATATTTTAGGGAGTACTTCGGCTAAGGCCTACCAAGTAAGTGGCTTACCCCGTTGTAGGTTACGCATTGTTGTTGTATGATGACACGTGCCCGTGGATTCGCACGTGTCATTAAATTGTGCGCTAAATTGTTGTGTTTAAATACGTAACCATGTGAATGTGAATGTATGTTGTGTATGCTGTCTAGTCTGATATGATATGTAATGCATGTGACGTTATGATGTTCTTGAATGGTTGTGACATGATTGTATGGAATGTTGAATGTGAACCGCATGAATTGTTTGACATGAAATGAGATAAACTTCTTGAAAACATAACCCCAACATAGACATGTACGATACGTAAATAGGAAACGAGGTTGACATGTATGCATGAAACGTAACTAAGGGGTTATGTTCACTAATGATAACGTAGGAGTAGTGGGGACCTCATGCATTGTGTGTGTTCATGCACCTGGGGGGATACCCTCATTCCATCACGAGGGTACGGACGCGTACACCCAATGGCAGGGCAACGATCGTTATGCTTCGCATAACGCTACCGTGACGGTTACTAGTTCTAACGGGTCCCGGTATAAGGGGCTCCTAGAGTATGCCCACCGGGTAATGAAAGTGGCCCAGCGGTGTGCGAACTAGCTGGTGAGCCCATACTCGCACGTATGGGCTGTGTGTAGAGTATATGGTACACGTCCAAAGTTTACCCATTAGGACAGTATCTTAGGAAAAACAGAACGAAACGAAATGAAGGATAGGTTCCATCATTGCATTGCTTGTGATTGTTGCATAACCCCGATAGGGGAGTCACTTACTGAGTATTCTAGAAATACTCAAGCCTTGTGCTACTCTATTTTTTCAAGATAAGGGTAAAGCACCCATGTGATATCGTCGGTGGCATCGTACACCCCGAGACCGTAGCACATGCATAGGGCAGTCGTCTTATCGTTTTCGTTTTTTTTTCTTCCATTCGTAGTATAGGTTAGTATAGGTTGAATTCGGGTTGCGTGGTTAGTTTAGGCTAGTATAGGTTGAATTGTATTTGCATAATAAATCTTAGGGTAGGATAAGACATGTATTTCAGTTTAGTTCTTTTTCCTTTCTTTCCCTTGTAATCGTTTTTCTTCCACGAGGTAATAAAAGGCGAGTGTGAGTCGCATTAATGATACAGGGCCCACTTAATGTAAATTCCGCATTTCAAAATATAGTAATGACCTTAGACTAAATAGGTAAAATTTTAGGGTCGTTACATATTCTTTCATTAATCTCTCATATCCATAGCACTCCGGCATGTAACCTAACCTTAACGTTTCATGAACGTATCTTACTTCTATCGTTACATTTCGTTTTGTGCATCCTTCTCGTATCCTATCTCAAACATATGATTGAACACATCGTACCCTAATTATTATCATACAATTCACATATTATAACAAATACATAACATATAAGAAGAATATAGATCCACAAACAATTCACACATATCAATATATATGACACGTGCAAAACCACGGGGCACGTGTCAACATCAAATATAACCATGCCGATAGTAAGGCCACTTACCTGATTAGCTTAGGCTGATGTCCCGATATTATCCTTTATGAAAAAAAAAATTCCATGTCTTAAGTTCAATTTTATTATCTTTCGCTTGTGTTACAATTTCTTTAGTACATGTGATTATAGTTTTGTAAATCACTCATGTACCTAAAAAGTTATGTTTTTTTATTTTTTATTTCTATCTGAATGGGAGATCGTATTCATTTGGGTTAAACACGTGCACTCGAAATATTCGTCTGGGTTAAACACGTGCACATGTTTAGATGACCTATACTACCAGCCTCCGTTTAGATCCATAAAACTATACTAAGCCCTCCTCGAATAATTTTTTTTTAAATTCATCAATATAATTATAAAATTGAAATGTTAGAACAATAATGTTAAATAATAATTTTAAGAGATCCTACCATTCCCATCTTAATTTATTTTTTGCTTTTTTCAAAAAAAAAAAAAAAAAAAAAGAGAGCAAGAAAAATAATCTCATGCAGTATTCACATGCAGTACATAAAATAGCAAAATGTTCTTGTCCTTCTCTGGTTAATTATGATAAAACCCAAACACAAAGCTTGATTGGCAAAGAAAATGAACGAACGAACGAACTAACAAAACTCGATTCAACCAGTCAGTCGGCTGAGATCTTTGGGGAGTGGTAGGAAGAAAACAAATATATATATATATATATATATATATATATATATATATAAGAATATAACAAATTCAAATTCTATTATCTTGGGTTAAATTTCCCATTATCCGGTTAAATTATATAAGAAAACAAATTCAAATTTACCATCAGACTAAATAAATCACAAAATTTTTGGGTTAAATTAGTTCCTTTCATCTACTTAAAATTAATTTTAAGTAAAATATTAACATTATTTATTTATTTTTATTTATTTTCAAACATTTAATTAACCAATTCAATTTAAATATATATTTTAGAAATTTGTTGAAGAATAAATAAAAAAATAAATATATACCTGCATGAATACATAAGTGGTAAGTAAAAATGTATCTTAAATTTTAAGATTAACCATAATTTAGGTGGATTAAGTTTCATTAATCCTAATAAAAATTCATAAACAAGCTAAATCTAGAAAATAATTTTATTTGAACCTAAGAAAAACAAAAATCTAGCCGGTAATTAAACATGGAAAGCCACAATGAATTCATTCTAGTTGAATTTCCAAGCATGGAATAATTAGTTCATAATTCATCGTTTTCCCATCGCATTCCATATTAAGTTTCTCATCTCTATATAAATCCTTCCCTTTTTCTCAATCTTCATCTCATCTCTCATCGGAATTATGTGGACTCAAGCCCCTCCGATCATGGCCACTTTCATGTTCTCCTTCACCCTAACCAACGCTCAAAACGCTCCCAGTGACTACCCTGTGCATCACAATCGTGCTCGAGCCCTAGTTGGCATCGGCCCCATGCAATGGAGCAACACCGTGGCCGCGTACGCTCAAGCCTATGCATTAAAAAGAAAGGGTGTCTGCGCCATGGTTCACTCAACTGGGCCGTACGACGAAAACATAGTCGCGGGCTACTACCCTGAGTTCACCGGGGCGGATGCGGTGAAGCTGTGGACGGACGAGAAGCCGCTGTATGATCATGCGTCGAATAAATGCGTGGGTGGTGAATGTGGGCCCTACACTCAGATGGTGTGGAGAAGCTCGGTGCGGCTTGGATGTGCTAGAGTGCCCTGTAAGGGTAATTCTCAGTTTGTTGTTTGTAATTATGATCCTCCTCGCAACTATATGGAGGAAAAGCCATATGATTCTATTTTAGACAGAGCTTTGGTTTGAAAATTTTATGAATTGTACTAAAGCTTGGGAGAGAATTATGAATTTATGAATTTAAATAAAGTTATGGGCTAATTATCTACCGAAAATATTAGCCCAAAACTGCACAAATTAATTGTGAATTATCAAATGAATCAAGAATCTCCACAATAGTATGATATTGTCTATTTTTCAACCAAAAACTGCAAAAATAAATGAAGAATTACTAACGAATTTCTACAATGTTGAGTTTTAGAAATCATTAATCTAAGAAAATAATATGACTACACTATGCATGTGTCATGGTCTCAAGTTGCGATGTCGTCGTCAGCTGTACAGGAATGCCTTACCTTAACCTGAAATAAAGGTAGAACGTGGCTTGAGTATTTTAAGAAATACTCAGTAAGTGACCCCACTGTTGGGGTAAAATGCAAGAACATGTGAATGCAATGACGGGACCTATCATATCAGTCTATTTTTCCTACGGCACTATTATAATGGGCAGCTTGGATGTGTACCATATACTAGACACACAACCCATACGTGCGGGTATGGGCTCACCATATAGTTCACACACCGTTGAGCCCCTTTTCTTGTCGGACGAGCATTCTCTAGTAGCTCTCCTGCTGCCGACACCCATTTGAATTAGTTACCGTCATGGCAGCATTATGTAAAACATAACAATACTTCGCCTGCCTAGTGGATGTATGCATCCGTACCCTCGTGAAAATGTATCTTAAATTTTAATGTAGATACAAAAATAAAATATAATCCTAAATGTGTAGAAAGACTAACCTTCTAGGACCTAAACAAGTATGGGTAGCAAAAGACAATTTTGAATATTCTTGTTTGTATGTCCGAAAGTTTTCAAGAAAAATAAATGGAACTTAGACAATGGTTGTTCGAGACACATGACGTGAAACCAATTCAAGTTTGTCAATCTTTTCAAGAAGGATGATGACTTGGTAAATTTTGGTAATAATAAGAAAAGTAGAATAATTGGTAAGGGTACTATAGGTAATAATTCTTATACTCTTATTGAAAATGTATTTTTAGTTAATGGTGTAAAGCTTGATTTAATTAGTATAGTCAAAAATGTCTTTAAATTTTAAGCTTTAAGTTTTGCATGATACTGATAATTCTTGGTTATGGCATAGAAGTATTGATTTTAAATATTTCAAAAATTCATTAGTTAGAGATCTCCCTACATTCAAATTTTAAAAAAGATAAAATTTGTGATGCTCGTCATTAAATAAACTATGTCCCCTTTCATGTAACAACCTTAGATTTCCAATTACCTAGAGTCGTTACGGTCATCATCACCTATACTCATATGCGAAATTAAGCATTTAAAACTTCATCTTAAAATACTGCCATGGACTTACGTGTTCGAAAACATCTTTTAAATGACACAACAAAATACTATATAAAATAAATAAACATTAAAATTAAAAACACCGTATTCTAACGTAAATCTAATAAAGTAAGTACAACTACCCTATGCATGTGTCATGGTCTCGAATTTTGATGCCCTCATCAGCCGTATAGGGATACCTTGCCTTTATCTGAAATAGAAGTAGCACACAACTTGAGTATTTTAAGAAATACTGAGTAATTGACCCCACTATTGGGGTTAGGGAATGCAAACACGTGCAATTCATGATCTAAGGACCTATCATTTAAAAATCACCATAGGGGTGGCCTCCGGTCTATACAAAATTGAATGTGTAGTACTTCCCTGCACACAACTCACACGTGCGAGCGTAGATCTACAGGCAGTTTGCACCCCCCGGACCTATCATAGTCAAGTTAGTTGTCCGTAGCGACGTTTGGAGGTCAACAGACCCCTGAGTGTCATGTGAGACATGATGATGATCATCATCATAGCGTACACGTCTGTACTCATTATCATCATAGCGTACACGTCTGTACTCATCATCATAAATGGAAAAGTATTCTGATGTATATGTACACACAAAATGCATGAGTTCCCTAAAGTTTTCATCTTTAAATCATCTTCGTGACACAACCCTATACACCGTTCATATATTACTCTAAGCAACATGTAGGTGTTGGTCTTCATACGCTCATCATTATTAACTTCAATTAGGGTTGTGTCTTTAGGAAAATAAATCATCATCAAAATGCATCATGTCATTCAATACATGCACATCATCTTGATATAGAATAACGTCATGCTAAACCATCTATCATAATACAATCTTACGTCATCATATTAACATACATCATCATCATTATGTCGTCATCATCATATCATCATCATGTACGTCGTCATAATAACATACATCATCCTCATTATGGCATCATCATCTTTTAATCAATATATAACATCATAATATCATACATCATCGTCATTATGTCATTGTCATCATATCATCATCAAATAACATCATCATAATATCATACATCATCATCGTTATGTCATCATCATCATAATATAATACATCATGATCATGTCATCGTCATCACATCATCATATAACGTCACCATACTATCATACATCATCATCATTATGTCATCATCATCATATTATCATCATATATCGTCATCATACTATCATACATCATCATTATATAATGTCATCATAATATCATACATCATTATTATAATTTAGCCAACACATCACAACATATAAAAGCATAAATGACAACCACTAGGCACGTATCGTCATACATAAAGTAAGTCTTCCGACCGAGCCGATAGTAAGGGCACTTACTTCATTGGCCTTAGCCGAAGTTCTATCTAGCTCCAAATTTGATTGCTTCGAGACATTACCTATTTTGAATATTCACTTAATTGTCTTAGTAAAAATCGAATTTCATGTTTTTCATTGTTTCTAAATTGAGCTTGACAGTAAAACTTAAAAAAAAATATGTCGATATTATTTCACAAAATTAAGGAAAATCTCATATATATATATATATATATAAAACTTATTGTGATTTCTTAAAAATGAAATTATGAAATTAAGGATGATCTCGTATATAATTTATCGTCATTTCCTACCAACAAAATTAGGATAAAAAGAAAAGAAAATTTTAAGATATACTTACTGTAACAACTGTTGCATCTCTCCCTCTTAAATCTGCTTAAACATTTGGTAAATTCATTTAAAGGTCATTCATCTCTCCTAGATAAATCTGAATAAAGGTCATTCATTTCTCCCAAATAAATCTAAGTAAAGGTAATTCATCTCTACGGGTTAAATGTCATTTTTTTCTACAACTTGACCTCTTCAACTATTACAAGTTAATTTATTTGGTCCTTCTAAAATTGGTAGCTTTAGGAAACTATGGATGACTTTTCTAGATTTAAAGATGATGGTGTGAAGAGATTTGTTAGTTTTGCCACAATAATTAGAAATGAAAAAGGTTTTTTAATTACTAAAATGAGGAGGAGGATCATGTACAGAATTTTGCAAATAGAGTTTGAAAATTTTTGTGAAAGAAAATGGTTTTTCTCCTCACTTCTCTCTAAAACACCCCAACAAAAAGCTGTGGTTGAAAGGAAAAATCATATTTTTACAACAATTTGTCGGATCAATGTTGAATAAATATGATTTAAGCAAGTACTTTTAGGTGGAAGCCATTCATAGTGTTTAAATTGAGTTTTAATGAGACCTTCCTTAGATAAAACTTCTTATCAATGGTGCCATAACAAAATTTCAAATATGGAGTATTTTAAAGTTTTTTTTTTTCTTCAGATTTTTTGTTCTAAAAAAAATAAAGAAAAACTTAAAAATTTTGATTCTAAATATAAGGATAAAAAAAAAGTCGTTGGAAAATGGGGGCGAGAATTTCGATGACTCGCCGGAATTCTCGCACCCTCACCCTACACGTTTCCCCCGACGCCATAAACACGCCAACGACCTTCCGCCGCACCTCACAGAATCCACCTACATAGAAAAATAGTATGATACAGAGGGAAAACGAGGGAGAAGAAGAAAAGATTATTGCTTTAATAGTTTTTTATTTTTTTATTTTAAAGCTATTTATTTTATTTAGTTTTTGTTGTATGGTTTAAACATGTTTTCGAACACATAAGTCCATGACATTACGTTTTATGATGATAACAGTAAGTTGAAATTTAGGGTCGTTAAACTAAAACGAAAGTTGGAATTTTTTCTTGGTTATTCATCTAGTAGTAAAGTCGGTGATGGAAGAGGAAAGTAAGTGAAGGAAAAATTTAGCGTTTCTCGCGTGGGGCTGTCGGGTAAGAAAGATATAATCTTAGAATAAAGTAGGGTCTTCTTAATTTTAAAGCTATTTATTTTATTTAGCTTTTGTTATGTCGTTCAAAGATGTTTTTGAACACGTAAGTCCATATCAGTGTTTTCAGATGAAGTTTATGTTTTATGATGAAGTTTTTAAATGTTTAATTACGCATACGAGTATAGATGATGATAACAGTAGAGACTCTAGGTAAGTGAAAATTTTGGATCGTTACACTAAAACGAATGTTGGTATTTTGTTTTTGATTATTCATCTAGTAGTTAGGGGTATAGAGCTTTTAATAAGAGAACTTTAGTTATTGAGAAATCTATGCATGTTGTATTTAACGAATCTTGTAAAAGTATTTGAAATGAGTTTATTTGTGGTGACAAAGACAAGGAAATTGATTAAAGCAAACCAAAGGTGAGCTTTAATCAAATTAGGGAAGAATATTGTTCATCAATGCCTAATGAATGGAAGTATGTCCAATCTCATCCCAAGGACTTAATTTTAGGTGATCTTGAACAAGATGTGAAAACTCGTTTCTCTATTAATTTGTTTAATAATCTTGTTTTTGTTTCTCAAATTGAACCAAAAAGTCTTAAGGATGCCGAAAATGATAAATTTTAGATTTTAACTATCGAGTTAAATCAATTTCAAAGAAACAAAGTTTGGGAATTAGTCGATAAACTTTCTAATGTGTCCGTTATTGAAATTAGGTGGGTCTTTAGAGATAAAATAGAAATATTATTAAAAATAAAGCTAGACTTTTAACTTAAGGTTATGGTCAAAGAGGAACGTATAGATTATGAATTTTTTTTTTGCAACTATTGCTGAATTAGAAGCTATTAGAATATTACTTGTCTTTGCTTCATATAAAAATTTTATATGGTACGAGAGGGATTTAATGTAATAGCCAAAATAATAATAATAGTAATAATAATAAACAAACAAATAAATAAAAATAGTTAAAAAAAAAGGAAGATTACATAAAAAAAAACAACATTTACCCGCCCCTCTCCACTAACCTCTCATCTCTTCCACATTTATCTCTCCTCAACCAACCATATCATAAGATCACTTCCTCCAAAAACAAAACAGAAAAACAACAAAAACGTCAGATTTGATAAAAAACAAAAGGCCTTTCCGAGGTCAATACGACCCTAAAATTTCTCTATTTAATCTAAGGTTATTACTATATCTTAAATGCATAATTTAAATTAAATGACCCTTATCATAAATGCAACATTAATTTGTCATTCATTACCTCGTGAAAAACGAATACAAGGGAAAGAAAAGAAAAATAATTCTGAATTAAATACCCTATACTAACCTATGGTTTATTAATGCGATTACAATTCAACCTATAATAAGCTGTACTAATAATGGAAACGGAAATTCAACCTATACTAACCTATACTACGAATGCAAATGAAATTCAGCCTGTACTAACCTATACTACGAATGCAAATGAAATTCAACCTATACTAACCTATACTACGAATGGAAAACAATCTATCCTATGCATGTGTCACGGTCACGGGATGTGCGATGCTGTCGTTGGTCTCACATGGGTGCCTTGCCTTTATCTGTAAATGTAGTAGCACGAGGCTTGAGTATTTCTACAATACTCAGTAAGTGACCCCCTATCGGGGTTATGCAACAAGCAAATGCAAAATGCTATGATGGGACCTGTCATATCAGTCTATTTTTCCAACGTCACTATTCTAATTGGGCAGCTTGGATGTGTAGCATATACTCTACACACAGCCCATACGTGCGAGTATCGGCTCACCAGATAGTTCGCACACAACTGGACCCCTTTTTTTGTCGGGCGAGCCTTCTCTAGTAGCTCAACTTTTGCCGGACACCCTTTAGAATTAGTAATCGTCACGGCAGCATTATTTAAAACATAACGATACTTCACCTGCCTAATGGATGTACGTGTCTGTACCCCCGTGATGGAATTGGGGTATCCCCCAATGCATGAGCACGCATAATGCATGAGATCCCAACATTTTTTCGTTTTCAACATTATTAAATATAACCCCGCTATCATTTTTCGTGCATATCATATCGTTTCTCATTTTTCAGTCTATGTATCATACATAATCCTAACGGGGTTATATTTCATGTCATTTATTGTGATTTCATGTCATACATATCATGCTGTTTACATACAAATTAGGAAGATAACCACACATTTCATGCTTTCATTACAACCTATTATGACGTACGATTCATGCCAAAATTATCTAGAAATCACATAAACGTCATAACCACAACATGTCACCTCATACTATATCGCACATCACATCAATACAAAAACAGCTTACATCCACATTCCACAAGCTTATGTATTAAAGCGTAACAGTCTAACATACAATTTAATGACACGTGCGAATCCACGGGCACGCGCCACATTATACAAATGCGTAACCTACGACGGTAGGGCCACTTATTTGGTAGGCCTTAGCTGAAGTAATCCCTAAAATATATACGTAAGCTCCTAGCTCATCGTATATGTCATATGCTTCCATTCCGTTGGTGGTTGGTTCCTATTGGATCATTTGACACCTTGTTAGTATTTCACAAACATAATTAATTTCTAACTTGAGATTTGTGAAATACAGCCTTAAAATGAGGTCAAAATCGAGTCTGTGAGGGTCGAAACGGTGCCGAACAGGTCAAAAATGGGTTTCTCAAGCAGAATAAGCCGCTGGAGTCGAGAAGTCGCAGCGGAGCCTATTAAGCCATTGGAGCCGAGGAGGTGTCGAGCTGCAGACGTGCCACGTGACACAATCAGTAGGCGACCCGTGTGCAGGCATTCTCGGGTCAAGGCGTGGGTTTTCGGGTGCGATCGCGGGTGTGGGCTGAGCGCGTGTAGTGGATCGGGCCTGGGTTGAGCGCGTGTAGTGGATCGGGCCATCAGCGTCGGTTATTGGATTGGGCTTGCTGGTCTCAGGTCGGTTTGGTTTTTGGTCTCGGGTCGCAGCTGATGGGTTTTCTGGGTCGCGCCGAGGCGTCTGGGCCGCGGGTGGTTTTGTTGGGCCGAGGGCTTGGACTGGAGAGGGTTGGTCTCGGTTCGAGTCGCAAGTTCAGATAGCGTGTCGTACTTTGTCTCCTTCGCCCAATTATCAGAGAATTTCTGGCGTCTTTTCTCTCTCTTTGATAATATCATGATCCAGACGTTGGGCGGAGTTCATGGGTCGTGTGAGAACGAAAACTCCGGCGAACAACGGAATTTTCGAGTCTTTGCCAGCGACCACAGATTTTGTTTTTTTTGTCTGATCATTACATAAGTTATATATTAAATAATTCCTTTTCTTTTATCATAATTTAATTTTTAGGAAATCACAACCAATTATATCTTAGATCTCTTAAATTGTTGTAATTATTTAACTTATTTCAATCCTTTGTTAACACTCCATTAAATTAAAAACCAAGAACATCAATCACTATTTATGACCAGAATTGAACGGTTTAACCAAATAGAAAAGAAAAATAAGAGGAAATATGGGAAGAAAAAGAAAGAAAAATACTGTTAAGCTTAGAATAGAAAAGAAAAAAAAAAGGAAAAATATAGGAAGAAAAAAAAGAAAATACTGTTACATGAGCACTACTGTTAACAAACTAAAAAGGAAAAAAAAATGGAGAATAGAAAAGAAAGGAAAAAAAAATGGAGAATAAAAAAGAAAGAAAAATAAAAAATACCGTAAGAAAACAAAAAGGAAAGATTTGGAAATCCATTAAAATGAAAACAAATCAAAGAAAATACAGATGGAAAATAAAATACAGATTAAGAATTAATTAAAAGAAAATACAGATTAAGAATTAATTAAAAAAAAAAGAAAAAATTTACCGAAAATTTAAGGAATACATAGATTTAATTTAACAAAAAACATAATAAAAATTAATAAAAAAGGAAGCAAAGGAAAAAGAGAAAAATTTAATGGAAGAAAATGGAAGATGGAAATAGTGAACATTAAAAAAAAAATAAAACCAAAGAAACAATAATAATTGAAAATAAGATATTTAATAAAAATAAAATTATATATATAACTCTCCCAAACTCTACCATAGAGTCTATAATGTTAAATGAAATCTAACATATGGACCACTCTAAAATTTAGAGAATTTAAATTGAAATTAATGTCATGGTTCATATAGGTTGACTTGAATACAAAGGACAAAATCGAACCCCTCCAAGACTCTACCCATAGAGTCTCTAAGCATGATGTACCGTGGGAGGTCCTAGGAGGTTCTTGATTCATGGCTAGGGTAACTTACTCTCTTCTTGCTCCATCGTGGCCATAGGTTACTCCCCATGATAGACCATAACATGGCGTAGGGCATCTCATCTATGTGAGGGGAATGATGCCAAACATGACATCCTGCAAAGGAAACACGGTGCAGAGCATCCCACCTAGAAGAGGAAAAAGGCCTCCTTAGAAAGCACCGCGTGGTGGGAGTTATGGGCCACAATTGGACATGCTTAGAGTATTGCCTAGCATTCTTGAATTTTCATGTCTAAGGACTTTGGTCCATCATCTTTGTGTGGTACCTAGAATTCTTCTTATTTTGGTAGTTGTAGAGCTTGTTTAGTAATGTTCTTGGCTCTTAATCTTGTAAGTTTCTAAGGTTCTTATTTTCTTGAAGCATAACTTGTAACATGCATTCGTAATCATATGAACCCATCTTAGCATGCGTTGTTCTAGAAGGTCATAGATTCCTAAGGAGTTCTTTAGAGGGTTCTAGAAGAGTCTTGAATCTTGACATGTTTTCTTTAGGCGTTTCCTTAAGTTCCATCTTGGCTTATATTCCAAACTTGCTCCAACCAACTGGAAATCTTGAGCTTATCCTCGTATCATATAAAATAGACCCTATAGGACATGGTTGGTAATTTGGAGCATATTTAGACCTTGAGCTAGAATATGACTTCTTGTTTCATTTTCATGAACTAATCCTTAGAGGTTGTCATGTCATACATCATGTTTTGGTCCTGAAAACTCTTCCAAAGTAACCCTTAGTTAACCCTATGAATGCATAGGTGACATTATCATAAATGTGGCATCCTGCTGGCATATCGTGTTGAAGGGCATCTCATTTAGGTGAGGAAAATAATAAGTCCATCATGACAACCTGCTCATGGTAAATATAGTAGGGCATCTCACCTAAAGAGGAATAGGGATCTCGTGGTACACTTCGTGATGGGAGATACCGGTTACTCCGGCCATGGATCCTAGCAACTTGTTAAGCATACCATCTGCATTAACCTAGGTGTTTCCTTGTATTCTTGAGGATCCTAGGTTTATGCATAACGTCTTGGGTCAAGCTTGGAACTTAAAGGTTCTTCTTAGAAATAGCCCAATGTAACCTTGTGCATTTAGAATCTTATTAGCAACCAAGGGTACCGGTGGGGAATCTCTTATTTCATGGGTACCTAGTTAGTCATCCTATGAGGTAAAGTCATGTGGATCGTGATGTACATTTTTTTCCATATCTTGGTTTCGCTATCTAACGTTTCCCAATGACTCCCAAACTTCATTATCTTATACAACATCCTGAGATAAGAATTCATACAACATTTCATAATGTTGGGAGGTCATTTAGGGCTTAACCCGTAGGTAGTCTTCCTTAGGAGCATTATGGTAATTTTACCCCTAATTCTTGGTTTTGCTACTTAACGAGTTCTAATGGCTTTCAAACTTCACCACCTCATCAAGAATCATAAAATAAGATCTATAGTAGAGTTTCATAGCATTTGGAGGTCATCTTGGTCATGAACCGTAGTAGATATCCTTAGGGGCATTATGGTCATTTTTCCCGTTTCTTGGTTTACCTACTTATCCTTATCCAATGACCACCAAATTTCATACATAACCTTAACATGATATATTATGCTCAGCATTAAAATTTTATAGGCATCAGAGCTCATTTGGTAGGCTATCTTAACATTCCTTAAATCCCAAGCAATTTGGTCGGTTTAGGGCCTTAACTCAGGGATCTTTGGATTTTTCTTTCATATATCCTTGTTTCATACTTGGTTTAGGGTTCATATGAAAATAAAAGTGATTCCTACAAGTATTTCTTAAGAAAAGTCCAAGTTGGCTACTTACCTCATTGTCGACGTTCGGGACCTCCGTTCTTTCGCTTCTGGTATCCGAATTACTTCATATTTCCTTCCATAGACTCCTTATTGTGTCTAGTTTATGGAACCATAAGGTTTGTCATGAGAACCTGTGTGAAAGGGGGTTAAAATTTAGAAACACTGAGGGAAGGTCGGATTTTAGGCTTACTTGGCCAGTTCAACGTGACCGACCACGTCATTGTCTTCTTCCTCTGGACAGGAAGAAGCCACGCGCATCCTTTGCGCCGTTGTCTGAAAGTGGCCTTCCACAGCTCCGACATCTTCGTTTCTCCCCTCGATGTCTTCATAAAACTTAACGATGGTGTTACAAGGAAGAGCTTGGGATTGATTTCATACCTTTTTGTGGATCATAGCCTAAGATATTCGCCTCTAAAGTTCGTCCAAAATCATTTTCCTCGCCGGAGCTAAAACAGGGGATTCATCATTGGGCAGCCAATTCTAGGGGTTTTCAAGACCCGATTTCTTCATGGAACCTCTTCCATACCCTTTCCTCAAGCTATAGGAATTTGTTTGGAGGAACGTCTTTGAGTGTGGGTCTTTAATTTTGAGAAATCATTCTCGGTATGCAACTCACCCGAAACGTCAAATTTTCAATCCCTTGGGTATCTTGTTCTACTACATTTTAGCTCTCGATTCCTTCATATAACTTGTGGGTAATCTTGTTTAGAAACTATAGGAATAAGTTTGAGGAGGAATGGTGGAGAATTGCCCACCTACACAGCCTCCAGCTTGGGCCGACCCGTCGCTCGCGGCCAACCCAGACCTGCGCGCTCGACCCGAAAACCCACGCCTCGACCCAGATCGTTGTACGTGTCACTCTCTGGTTGTGCCACGTGTCACCTTGGCAGCGCGACAACCCTCGACTTGACGGCGGCTTCTCGGCTCCGATGGCTTATCCTGCTCGGAAAACCTGTTTCCGACCCGTTTGTCACTGTTCCGACCCTCCCGGACCTGGTTTCGGCCCCGTTTAAGGTAAATTAGACCATTTTAAGGACGTATGTCACAATTTCAAGTTGGATATTTATGATAATTGTGAAATACTAACGAAGGTATCGAATGATCCAATAGAAACTGTAATGACCCTAATATTTTACCTATTTTGTCTGAGGTCATTAATACACTTTGAAATGCGGGATCAACATTAAGTGGGCCATGTATCATTAATGCGGCTTACACTCGCCTTTTATTACCTCGTGAAAGAACAATACAAGGGAAAGAAAGGAAAAAGAACAAAGCCAAAATAAATCTCTCATCCTACCCTAAGGTTTATTATGCAAATACAATTCAACCTACACTAGCCTAAACTAATCACCCAAAACGAAATTCAGCTTATACTAACCTATACTATGAAGGGAAAAAAAAGAAAGATGACTGCCCTATGCATGTGCCACCGTCCTGGGGTGAAAGATGCCGCCGACGATTTCACATGGGTGCCTTACCCTTATCTGGAGGAAAAAAAAATATAGCACGAGGCTTGAGTATTTCTAGAATACTCAGTAAGTGACTCCCCTATCGGGGTTATGCAACAATCACAAGCAATGAAATGATGGGACCTATCTTTTGTTTCGTTTTGTTTCGTTTTTCCTACGGTACCGTCCTAACGGGTAAACTTTGGACGTGTACCATATACTCTACACACAGCCCATACGTGCGAGTATGGGCTCACCAGCTAGTTCGCACACCACTGGGCCACTTTCATTACCCGATGGGCATACTTTGGGAGCCCCTTATGTCGGGACCCGTTAGAACTAGTAACCGTCACGGCAGCGTTATGCGAGGCATAACGATCGTTGCCCTGCCATTGGGTGTACGCGTCCATACCCTCGTGATGGAATGGGGGTATCCCCCCAGATGCATGAACACACACAATGCATGAGGTCCTCATTAATACTATATTGTCATTAGTGAACATAACCCCCAGTTACGTTCCATGCAAACATGTCAACCTCGTTCCCTATTTACGTACCACACATAACTCTGTTGGGGTTTTTTTCTCATGTGTCTACCTTATTTCATGTCATACAATTCATGCAATTAATATTCAACATTCCACACAATCATGTCACAACCATTCAAAAACAACTTAACGTCACATGCATTATATATCGTATCAGATTACGAAGCATACATAGCATACGTAGCATACAATTACGTTCACATAGGTACGTATTTAAACACACAATTCAATGCACTAATTAATGACACATGCGACACCACGGGCACGTGTCATCACACAACAACAACGCGTAATCCAACGACGGGGTGAGCCACTTACTTGGTAGGCCTTAGCCGAAGTACTCCCTAAAATATAACGTAAGCTCCTAGCTCCTCGTAAACGTCCTACGCTTCCGTGGGTAGTTGGTTCCTATTGGATCATTCGACACCTTCGTTAGTATTTCACAATTATCATAAATATCCAACTTGAAATTGTGACATACGTCCTTAAAATGGTCTAATTTACCTTAAACGGGGCCGAAATCACGTCCGGAAGGGTCAGAACAGTGACAAACGGGTCGGAAACAGGTTTCTCGAGCCGGATAAGCCGCAGGAGCCGAGAAGCTGCCGTCGAGCCGAGGGGTGTCGCGCTACCGAGGTGACACGTGGCACAACCAGAGAGCGACACGTACAACGGTCCGGGTCGAGGCGCGGGTTTTCAGGTCGAGCGCGCGGGTCTGGGTTGGCCGCGAGCGACGGGTCTGGGTTGGCCGCGAGCGACGGGTCGGCCCAAGCTGGAGACGGTGTAGGTGGGCTGGGCCTTAACTGGTTTTTCTGGGCTGGGCCAAATCGTTTTAGGCTGCGGGAGGTTTCGTCGACCGAATTGGGTCAGCATGGGTTGGGTTCGGTTCGGGTCGCGGGGTCCGACGTTCGGGTCGGACTTCGTCTTCTTCGTCCGACTTCCTCGCCGATTTCCAGCGACTGTCTTCTCCCTCCGTGACGTCGCTTTGCCGTCCTTTTTCCCTCCCTTTTCTCCGTTTCTGAGTCTCCTTCTTCCCCTAATCTCGTTTTTGGGATTGGTTTGGAACGTAACGGCCTAACACTCCCAGATCTGAGAGGGTTTGGGGGTCCGACGCTCTATCTTCCTTGCCGGCTGTGTACAATGTGTAGGACTCGCCCAAATCTATCCCCGATGTATGTAAAAGGCTCTGGGATTACTTTCGTTACGTGAAATTGAAGTTTGACGTTGATTTCGTAAGGTTTAGGCCTTGCCGGAGTTTCGTCGGCTTTTTCTTCGTCCTTCGTTTTTCCCTTTTTCCTTTTTCTTTTTTCCTTCCTTGCAGGTGCTCTCGGGGTGGCTGGAGGTCGGGTTCGTGTTTCCTCCGCGATCCCGACTTCGCCCGCCCTTTGTGGGTCGTGTGCGAACGAAAACTCTGGCGAACGCTGGAGTTTTCGGTCCTACCGACGACTCGCGGACCTTGTTTCGGCCCCGTTTAAGGTAAATTAGACCATTTTAAGGACGTCTGTCACAATTTCAAGTTGGATATTTATGATAATAGTGAAATACTAACGAAGGTGTCGAATGATCCAATAGGAACTGTAACGACCCTAATATTTTACCTATTTTGTCTGAAGTCATTAATACACTTTGAAATGCGGGATCAACATTAAGTGGGCCCTGTATCATTAATGCGGCTTACACTCGCCTTTTATTACCTGGTGAAAGAACAATACAAGGGAAAGAAAGGAAAAAGAAGAAAGCCAAAATAAATCTCTCATCCTACCCTAAGGTTTATTATGCAAATACAATTCAACCTACACTAGCCTAAACTAATCACCCAAAACGAAATTCAGCTTATACTAACCTATACTATGAAGGGAAAAAAAAGAAAGATGACTGCCCTATGCATGTGCCACGGTCCTGGGGTGAAAGATGCCGTCGACGATTTCACATGGGTGCCTTACCCTTATCTGGAGGGAAAAAAAATATAGCACGAGGCTTGAGTATTTCTAGAATACTCAGTAAGTGACTCCCCTATCGGGGTTATGCAACAATCACAAGCAATGAAATGATGGGACCTATCTTTCGTTTCGTTTCGTTTCGTTTTTCCTACGGTACCGTCCTAACGGGTAAACTTTGGACGTGTACCATATACTCTACACACAGCCCATACGTGCGAGTATGGGCTAACCAGCTAGTTCGCACACCGTTGGGCCACTTTCATTACCCGGTGGGCATACTATGGGAGCCCCTTATGCCGGGACCCGTTAGAACTAGTAACCGTCACGGCAGCGTTATGCGAGGCATAACGATCGTTGCCCTGCCATTGGGTGTACGCGTCCGTACCCTCGTGATGGAATGGGGGTATCCCCCAGATGCATGAACACACACAATGCATGAGGTCCCCATTAATACTATATTTTCATTAGTGAACATAACCCCCCAGTTACGTTCCATGCAAACATGTCAACCTCGTTCCCTATTTACGTCCCACACATAACTCTGTTGGGGTTTTGTTCTCATGTGTCTACCTTATTTCATGTCATACAATTCATGCAATTAATATTCAACATTCCACACAATCATGTCACAACCATTCAAGAACAACTTAACGTCACATGCATTACATATTGTATCAGATTACGAAGCATACATAGCATACGTAGCATACAATTACGTTCACATAGGTACGTATTTAAACACACAATTCAATGCACTAATTAATGACACGTGCGACACCACGGGCACGTGTCATCACACAACAACAACGCGTAATCCCACGACGGGGTGAGCCACTTACTTGGTAGGCCTTAGCCGAAGTACTCCCTAAAATATAACGTAAGCTCCTAGCTCCTCGTAAACGTCCTACGCTTCCGTGGGTAGTTGGTTCCTATTGGATCATTCGACACCTTCGTTAGTATTTCACAATTATCATAAATATCCAACTTGAAATTATGACATACGTCCTTAAAATGGTATAATTTACCTTAAACGGGGCCGAAATCACGTCCGGGAGGGTCAGAACAGTGACAAACGTGTCGGAAACAGGTTTCCCAAGCCGGATAAGCCACCGGAGCCGAGAAGCCGCCGTCGAGCCGAGGGGTGTCGCACTGCCGAGGTGACACGTGGCACAACCAAAGAGCGACACGTCCAACGGTCTGAGTCGAGGCGTGGGTTTTAGGGTCGAGCGCGCGGGTCTGGGTTGGCCGCGAGCGATGGGTCGGCCCAAGCTGGAGACGATGTAGGTGGGTTGGGCCTTAACTGGTTTTTCTGGGCTGGGCCGAATCGTTTTGGGTTGCGGGAGGTTTCGTCGACCGAATTGGGTTAGCATGGGTTGGGTTGGGTTCGGGTCGCGGGGTCCTACGTTCGGGTCGGACTTCGTCTTCTTCGCCCGACTTCCTCGCCGATTTCTGGCGACTGTCTTCTCCCTCTGTGACGTCGCTTCGCCGTCCTTTTTCCCTCCCTTTTCTCCGTTTCCGAGTCTCCTTCTTTCCCTAATCTCGTTTTTGGGATTGGTTTGGAACGTAACGGCCTAACACTCCCAGATCTGAGAGGGTTTGGCGGTCCGACGCTCTATCTTCCTTGCCGGTGGTGTACAACGTGTAGGACTCGCCCAAATCTATCCCCGATGTATGTAAAAGGCTCTGGGATTACTTTTGTTACGTGAAATTGAAGTTTTACGTCGATTTCGTAAGGTTTGGGCCTCGCCGGAGTTTCGTCGGCCTTTTCTTCTTCCTTCGTTTTTCCCTTTTTCCTTTTCCTTTTTTCCTTCCTTGCAGGTGCTCTCGGGGTGGCTGGAGGTCGGGTTCGTGTTTCCTCCGTGATCCCGACTTCGCCCGCCCTTTGTGGGTTGTGTGTGAACGAAAACTCCGGCGAACGCCGGAGTTTTCGGTCCTACCGACGACTCGCGGTTTTTTTTTTTTTTTGATCCGTTACATTATCCACCCCTAAAGAGAACTTTCGTCCTCGAAAGTTTCAGACTCCCGGATTAACTCAGGATATTGTTCTTTTATTTCCTCCTCTCGTTCCCACGTTGCTTCCTCCATTTGGTGATTACGCCACAACACCTTGACGAATCTTATGTTTCTATTACGTAACGCCTTCACCTCTCTGGCTAGAATTTTAACCGGTTTCTCCTTATAACTTAATTTTTTCTCGATCTCGAGGAGTTTGTAATCTATTATGTGCGTGGGATCGACAATGTATTTCCTTAACATGGATACATGAAACACGTCGTGTACGCTCGAGAGTGAAGGGGGTAAGGCTAGCTTATAAGCTACTGAACCTATTCTCTCTAATATTTCGAACGGTCCGATAAATCGGGGACTTAGCTTCCCCTTTCGTCCGAATCTTAGAATGCCTTTCATAGGAGCTACTTTTAAGAACACCAGGTCTCCCTCTTCAAACTCTAAATTCCTACGCCTAACGTCGGCGTAGGTCTTTTGTTTACTTTGTGCGGTGCGCATCCTTGTTCTAATCTTTTGTACCGCCTCGTTGGTGATGCGGACCAGCTCGGGTCCTACTAGTTCTCTTTCTCCTACTTCGTCCCAGCACAATGGGGATCTACACATTTTCCCATACAATGCTTCAAACGGTGCCATCCCGATGGTTTCTTGGAAACTATTGTTGTAAGAGAATTCCATTAAGTGTAGCTTAGTGTCCCAACTCTCTGTGAAATCCAACACACACACCCGGAGCATGTCTTCCAGGATTTGGTTTAATCGCTCCGTCTGGCCATCAGTTTGTGGGTGAAAGGCGGTACTGAAGTCGAGGCGGGTGCCCAACGCTTTTTGGAGGCCGCGCCAAAAGGCCGACGTAAAACGCGGGTCTCGATCCGACACAATCGAGACTGGGACCCCATGCAACCTCACAACTTCTTTGACATATAGTTGAGCCCAGTTATCTACTGTATACGTTGCCTTACCTGGTAGGAAGTGAGCTGACTTTGTCAGACGATCGACAATCACCCAAATTACCGTGTAGCCCTTTAGTGTTTTGGGTAGGCCCACTATGAAATCCATCGCAATGTTTTCCCATTTCTATTCCGGTATACTTAGAGGTTGTAGTAACCCGGCGGTTTTCTGCCTGAGGGCTTTCACCTGTTGGCACACTAGACATCTACTCACGTACTCCGCGATATCCTTTTTCATATTTCGCCACCAGAAGTGTTGTTTCAAATCTTGATACATCTTTGTTCCACCTGGATGTATCGAGAAGGGTGAGTTGTGCGCCTCACTCAGGATTTCTTTCTTTATTTCACTCACCGGTGAGACACACAAACGTCCTTGACATAATAGCCCGTCGTCTGTTGACTTAGTAAAACTGTCCACGGGGCCGGCTCTCAGTTGGTTTATTTAGACTTGGATCCTCACGTTGTGAATCTATGATCCTCTGTCTGAGCGTGGGACGCACTGTCAGTCGGGCCATTTGAGCTGTCACCTCCTTGGTTACTACCGCTATGCCAGCATGTTCGAAATCGGCTCGCACTCGTGGCTCCCTGGTGATGAGGGCCGACGAGTGTACTGCTTTTCGACTTAGTGCATCAGCGACTATATTTGCTTTTCTGGGGTGGTACTGAATATCAATGTCGTAATCCTTTACCAGCTCTAGCCACCTACGTTGTCTCATATTCAATTCTTTTTGTGTGAACAAGTATTTTAGGCTTTTATGGTCCGTATAAATTTGGGTCTTTTCACCATATAGGTAATGTCGCCATATTTTTAATGCGAACACCACTGCCGCCAACTCTAAATCGTGTGTAGGATAGTTTTTCTCATAATCCTTTAGTTGACGCGACGCATACGCAACAACCTTGCCATGTTGCATCAATACACAACCCATCCCCTTTTTGGATGCATCACTGTAAACTACGTATCCCGCAGAACTTTCAGGTACCGTGAGCACTGGGGCGGACACTAGTCTCTGTTTTAGTTCTTGAAAGCTGGCCTCACAAGTATCGTCCCAGACGAAGGGTACACCTTTTTTTGTCAATTGGGTGAGGGGCGTGGCTATCCTAGCAAAGTCTTGAACAAATCTTCGGTAGTAACCCGCCAATCCCAAGAAGCTTCGTATTTCAGTGACCGTAGTTAAGCGTTTCCATTTTGTAACAGCTTCTATCTTACTGGGATCTACCAAAATTCCTTCCTTTGACACTACGTGACCCAAGAACGACACCTGTCGTAACCAAAATTCGCACTTGGAGAATTTGGCAAACAACTTGTTCTTCCTTAAGATAGTTAGGGTTTTGCGAAGGTGGTCTTGGTGTTCTAGGTCCGTTTTCGAGTAAATCAGGATGTCGTCTATGAACACGATCACAAACGCGTCTAAGCACTCCTTAAATACTCGGTTCATTAATTCCATGAATACCGCTGGGGCATTTGTGAGACCAAAAGACATTACCACAAACTCATAGTGGCCATATCTGGTTCGAAAGGCTGTTTTCGGTATATCTTCATTTTTAATCTTAATTTGATGGTATCCTGATCGAATATCTATTTTAGAAAACACTATCGCCTCTCGAAGTTGGTCAAATAGGTCTTCGATGCGGGGTAGTGGGTATTTGTTCTTTACCGTCCTCTTGTTTAATTCCCTATAATCAATGCATAAACGCATAGAACAGTCTTTCTTTTTGACAAACAACACCGGCGCACCCCAAGGGGACACGCTAGGTCGAATGAAGCCTTTATCCAATAGGTCTTGCAGTTGCAATTTAAGTTCTTTTAGTTCTGCTGGTGCCATGCGATATGGGGCCTTAGAGATGGGTCCCGTTCCTGGTTCCAGCTCTATTCCAAAATCTACCTCTCGTAATGGAGGGATTCCCGGGAGGTCCTCTGGGAAGACGTCCATATATTCGTTTACTATGGGTACTGTATCTATTGGTTTTTCCTTTCCTTTTGTGTTTATTGCACAGGCTAGAAACGCCCACCCCCCTTGTTGTACCAAGCGTCTAGCTTTCATCATCGATACTATTTTTGGGGTGGTACCTGTGAAGGTTCCTTTAAACTTAAAGGTGGGTCCGTTTGGCGGTGTGAATATCACTTCTTTCTTATGGCAGTCAATGTTAGCAAAGTTTTCGGCTAGCCAGTCCATTCCTAGTATGACGTCAAAATCCGTCATGTCCACTACTTTTAACTCCACATGGAGGGTTTGTCCAGCTACTCCTACTTGTCCATCCTTTATTCTAGTTTTCGTAACTAGGTCTACCCCTGCTGGGGTACCAACCGACAATACATGCTTTAAGGGTTCTACTACGAACCCCGCTTGTTCGACAAACGGTAAGGAGACAAACGAATGAGTAGAGCCAGAATCAAACAATGTCAAGGCAAAGTGTCCTAGTATAGAAACCGTACCAGTCACCACGGTGCCAGATGTCATGGTCATGCTTGTCCAAGGCGTGTTGCCCATGGCCGCATGCCCATGACAAGCCAAGCCCTTTATGTCTTTCCATATTCTAGCATTTTACTTTTGTATTTCTAGGGAGTATGACGTTTCGGAAAAATCATGTCTAGGCCTGCTAGACATGAAATGCCTCAGAATGTACTATAGGGGGATATGACTAGTTGTCAACTTCTCCCTACCCAAGGTTATATACTGTGAGCCGTTGTTGTTACTCTCTTGCTTGCTTATATAACGTCTCTTTCAAAAATCTCTCTTTCTAAAAATCTCTCTCTGTCCTCGTTTTCTAAAACCTTCTTCTTAAACCGAGGCCAGAGGCTCGAGCATACGTCGCTTGGCCGTAGGCGACGTAAGAACAAATTGGCTTAGCTCACTTGTCGTTGGAAAGTGAGTGCCGCACAATCGCAAGTCCGCTGCCATCAAGAGTGCGATTGTGACAAGTGGTATCAGAGCCTTGTTAGCTCCGCGAAATAGAAAAAGATCGAAAACATGTCGACGACAAAGTCGACACCGAAATCACAAGCCGACCGGCTGACCCTAATAGAGGAGGAAATGCTGTTCCTCAAAGAAGTCCCTGACACCGTACGCTTCCTGGAAGCACGGATGACGGAATTGAGTGAGAAAGTCGTAGAAATCGACGCAATGGGCAACCGCCTGGATGGGTTGCCATTCACAGAACTGATATTTCGAGTGTCCTCGCTCGAAGAAAGAGTTGCTCCTACAAGCAGCTCGAGACCTACCGGTAGCCTTGATAGCTCTATCGCACACAAGGAGGGACGTGGCGAAGAGTACGAGGTGCTACAAAATACTATGATGAGTTTGTTTAATGGATTAGCAGACGAGTTCAGAACGACGGTCGATACCATCCATGAAAAGATGGCTGACATAAACACCCGAATTGGGGTGACCATGAAACTCGTAGACAGCGTCGCGACGGGACAAACTCATTCAGGATCCAATAAACTGAAGTTCCCAGACCCCAGACCCTTCAAAGGGAATCGGGACGCCAAAGAGTTGGAGAACTTCATCTTTGATGTCGAACAGTACTTTAAAGCCACAACGGCTTTTACCGACGACGTGATAGTGACTGTGGCCTCAATGTATCTCATCGACGATGCGGAACTTTGGTGGCGTACGAAGGTGCAAGACATCGAGAATGGACTATGCACCATCAACTCGTGGGAAGACCTCAAGAGAGAGTTGAGGGACCAATTCTTCCCCGAAAATGTAGAGCACATAGCAATGGAAAAACTGATAGCCCTAAAGCAAACTGGAAGCATAAGGGACTATGTCAGACAGTTCTCGACCCTGATGCTGGATATCAGGGGCACGTCAGAGAAAGATAAAGTGTTTTTCTTCATAAATGGGTTACAACCGTGGGCCAAAACAAAGATACACGAGAAAAAGGTTCAGGACCTAGCTACCGCAATCGCCAGTGCCGAGAGACTTCTAGACTTTGGGAATGAATCGAGTTTCCAAAGAAAAACAACGCCGACCCCAAACACTGGGGGTAGGACATATAGACCGCCAGGCCATCAGAGTGAAGGCCCCAATAGGCCAAATGGAAGTAACGACAGACCAAGTGGGTGGATAGATAGATCCCCTCAAAACAACCAAGCGGGAACATCTCGAGGACCCTACCCTCAAAAGAGTTACCCGACGGCACCTTTACAATGCCTGCTGTGTAAAGGCCCCCACAAACTGTCTTACTGCCCTCATCGAGCCTCTCTTAGTGCACTCCAAGTGTCCATCCAAGAGAGCAACGACGCGGGGGTCGAGACTACGTCAGAAAGGAAGGAAGATCAGGACAACCCCCGAATGGGCGCTCTGAAATTCTTGCCAGCCCTCCAACGAAAAGTCGACCCAAAAGACATAATAGAGAAAGGGCTCATGTTTGTAGATGCGACGATTAACTCCCAACCAAGCAGGAGCACCCTAATCGACTCAGGTGCAACCCACAACTTCATCGCTGACCAAAAAGCACAAAGATTGGGACTCACCATAGAAAAGGACCCCGGAAATTAAAGCTGTCAATTCTGAGGCTTTGCCTATCGTGGGAGTCTCCAAAAGAGTCCCCTTCAAGTTAGGGGCCTGGACGGGAGAGATGGATCTTGTCGTAGTTCGCATGGACGACTTTGACGTAGTACTTGGGATGGACTTCCTCTTAGAATACAAAGTTATCCCAATGCCACTAGCGAAATGCTTGGTGATCGCCGGCCACAATCCCACAGTAATACCTGCAAGCATTAAGCAACCAGGTAGTCTCAGAATGATCTCGGCCATGCAATTGAAGAGGGGACTCGCACGAGAGGAACCTACATTTATGGCTATACCCCTGACTGAAGAAACGACCACTGAGGAAGCTATTCCAAACGAAATCAAGGACGTACTGGACTGTTATGCCGACATAATGCCAGAGAGCTTACCGCAGACGTTACCACCCCGTCGAGGCATTGATCACGAAATTGAACTCCTCCCCGGGGTTAAACCCCCAGCGAAAAATGCGTATCGGATGGCTCCCCCCGAACTAGCCGAGTTGAGGAAACAACTAGATGAGTTGTTAGCGGCAGGATTCGTCCGCCCGGCAAAGGCACCTTACGGAGCCCCTGTACTATTTCAGAAGAAGAAGGATGGGTCATTGCGTCTGTGCATAGACTATAGAGCCTTAAACAAGGTGACAGTACGCAATAAATACCCCCTGCCGATAATATCCGACTTGTTCGACCAACTTCACGGAGTCAAATACTTCACGAAGTTGGACTTACGATCAGGATACTACCAAGTATGTATCGCCGAAGGAGATGAGCCCAAGACGACGTGCGTAACAAGATACGGGGCCTTTGAGTTCCTGGTAATGCCCTTTGGCTTGACAAACGCCCCAGCTACGTTTTGCACATTGATGAACCAGGTTTTCCACGAATACTTGAACCAGTTCGTCGTAGTATACCTCGGCGACATAGTTATATACAGCACAACCCTGGAGGAACACAAGGTGCACTTGAAGCTGGTGTTCGATAAGCTGCGGCAGAACCAGTTGTATGTCAAGAAAGAAAAGTGTGCCTTCGCACAAACATGCATCAACTTCCTCGGACATGTCATCAGCTGTGGCCAGATTGGTATGGATAGCGATAAGATAAAAGCTATCCAAGAGTGGAAAGTACCCACTTTCGTGTCCGATGTGCGATCCTTTCTAGGATTGGCAAACTACTACAGGCGGTTCGTCGAAGGGTTTTCACGACGAGCTGCCCCATTAACAGAACTCCTAAAGAAAGACCACCCTTGGTCGTGGTCAAGTGAATGTCAAATGGCCTTTGAAGACCTGAAGGCAACCATGACGAGGGGCCCTGTCCTCGGATTAGTGGATGTCACTAAGCCATTTGAAATTGAGACAGATGCTTCCGACTTTGCCCTAGGCGGGGTCCTTATTCAAGAGGGCCACCCCATCGCCTACGAAAGTCGAAAGCTCAACGATGTAGAAAGGAGATACACTGTCTCCGAAAAAGAAATGCTAGCAGTGGTCCATTGCCTACGGGTCTGGAGACAGTATCTCTTGGGATCACAATTCGTAGTGAAGACGGATAACAGCGCCATCTACCACTTCTTCGATCAACCAAAATTGACGGCAAAACAAGCCAGGTGGCAGGAGTCGTTGGCTGAATTCGACTTCAAATTTGAACACAAAGCAGGGAAGAGTAACCAAGCAGCCGACGCGCTGAGTCGAAAGGGTGAACATGCGGCCCTGTGCATGTTATCCCACATTCATTCCAGTAAGGTCGATGGATCGATGCGCGACATCATCAAAGAACACCTGCATAAAGACCCATCGACTAAAGCTGTCGTTGAACTAGCCAAAGCTGGGAAGACACGACAGTTTTGGATTGAGGGAGACCTTCTGATGACAAAGGGGAATAGGTTATACGTTCCAAGAACTGGAGAACTGAGAAAGAAGCTCATTCAGGAATGTCACGACACTTTATGGGTCGGACACCCTGGGTGGCAACGAACATACGCCTTGATAAAAAAGGGGTACTTCTGGCCAAATATGCGAGACGACATCATGCAATACACCAAGACGTGCCTCATCTGTCAACAGGACAAAGTGGAGAAAGCAAAAGTCTCGGGACTCCTGGAACCTCTACCCGTGCCAACCAGACCTTGGGAAAGTGTGTCTTTGGACTTCATAACACACCTCCCAAAAGTCGGGGAATACGACGCCATCTTGGTTATCATAGACCGATTCTCAAAATATGCGACGTTCGTTCCCACCCCCAAATTATGCTCGGCTGAACTAACAGCCCAACTATTTTTCAAACACATTGTGAAGTTATGGGGCATTCCGTCGAGCATCGTTAGCGATAGAGATGGTAGATTCATCGGCACATTCTGGACCGAGTTGTTCGCCTTCTTGGGAACGACTTTGAACATCTCCTCAAGCTATCACCCTCAAACTGATGGACAAACAGAACGGTTCAATTGCTTGCTCGAAGAATACTTACGTCACTTCGTCGACGCACGTCAAAAGAATTGGATACAATTACTGGATGTCGCCCAATTCTGCTTCAATTGTCAAACGAGTTCGTCTACGGGGAAGAGCCCCTTCAAAATTGTAAGTGGACGACAACCGGCCTTGCCCCACATTATTGATCATCCTTACGTAGGAAAGAACCCCCAAGCTCAAAACTTCACCAACGAATGGAAGCAGACAACAGATATTGCCCGGGCATATCTAGAGAAAGCTTCTAAACATATGAAAAAGTGGGCAGACAGGAAGCGTCGCCCACTTCAATTCCGAGCAGGAGACCAAGTCCTCATCAAGTTGAGACCAGAACAAATCAGGTTCCGCAGCCGCAAAGACCAAAGACTAGTTCGAAAATATGAGGGCCCGGTTGAAGTCCTTAAAAAGATCGGGACTACTTCCTACAGAGTTGCGCTACCCACATGGATGAAAATCCACCCAGTAATTCATGTGAGCAACTTGAAACCCTATCACCCTGACCCGGACGACGACAAGCGAAATGTAGTTACTAGACCGAGCATCGATCTAAAACAAAGAGAAACCAAAGAGATCGAGGAGATCCTAACCGACAGGGATAGGAAAATAGGAAGACCAGTAAGGACGATTCGTGAATTCCTTGTCAAATGGAAAAACCTTCCTTCAGAAGAAACCAGCTGGGAACGCGCCGAAGATCTGAACTCCGCCGCCACCCACATTGCCAGGTATGAAAATAGCTGGTTGACAGAGACGTCAACCAATTAGGTGGGGGAGGATGTCATGGTCATGCTTGTCCAAGAAGTGTTGCCCATGGCCGCATGCCCATGACAAGCCAAGCCCTTTATGTCTTTTCATATTCTAGCATTTTACTTTTGTATTTCTAGGGAGTATGACGTTTCGAAAAAATCATGTCTAGGCCTGCTAGACATGAAATGCCTCAGAATGTACTATAGGGGGATATGACTAGTTGTCAACTTCTCCCTACCCAAGGTTATATACTGTGAGCCGTTGTTGTTACTCTCTTGCTTGCTTATATAACGTCTCTTTCAAAAATCTCTCTTTCTAAAAATCTCTCTCTACCCTCGTTTTCTAAAACCTTCTTCTTAAACCGAGGCCATAGGCTCGAGCATACGTCGCTTGGCCGTAGGCGACGTAAGAACAAATTGGCTTAGCTCACTTGTCGTTGGAAAGTGAGTGCCGCACAATCGCAAGTCCGCTGCCATCAAGAGTGCGATTGTGACACCAGACGTCCCTGCCTCTTTACCGATCGTTGCATATGCCTTAATCTGCGGGCGAGTTTGTTTGGTGGGTTCCCGAATGATCGGCCCTCTAAAGGGTTCCCTTGGGTTTCCCGTGCCCCTTGTAGGACAAGTCCTAGCCAAGTGACCTGCATGTTCACAGATATAGCACATACTTGAGCCCGCCAGACACCTCCCAACATGTTGTTTCCCACAGTCACGACAGAGGGGTTTCTCCGATGGTAGGAATCGGGCTATTGAGGGTGGAGCAGGTGGCCTATTATGATATCGAGGTCTCTGGGGCGGTGGCTGGAACTCTGTAATCCCGACCTCGACAGGGCGTTTCCTCTCTGTGACGACAGTAGGCTCTTGTTTTTTCTCTTCCGGGGTTCCTCTAGGGCCTTGGCCGTCCTTAGGGCCTCTTCGTAAGTTTTTGGGTTAAAAGCCTCTAACATGCGGCGGGTCTTCGGGTTCAACCCCAGCACAAACTTCTGTTTCTCTTCTGTGTCGGCTAATGACGGTGCAAACCTCCTTAACCTCATGAATTCCTGGTCATACTGATCCACCGTGCCATCACCTTGAGTTAAGTGGTTAAACT
>JASJUX010000026.1:120000-160488 GCA_033971965.1 Cucurbita ficifolia | reverse complement strand
CTTTTCCTACCTTTAAAGACTAAAAAGGTCGGGCCTGTCTTAAAATAGAAACAAAAAGTCAACTCTTTAGGCTGAGGGTTCCGGCTTATAAACTCATAAGTCCGAGAGAGAGGCAATGGAATTGTGAGACCGATAGGGAGAGGCGGATTTGCTTGATTCTGACTTTAGGTTGGCTCAAATATGGCTTTAATAAGAGCTGAGAAGGGTCTTTTTTGACCTACCTTGGGACCAAAGTCAATCGAAGTCAGGACTTTATCTTAGGCTTAAAGAAGTGTTTTGGCACTAAAATCTAATTCTCTCCGACTGCTCAATCTGTTGAAGCAGTGGAAATTTGAGCTGGCCATACAGATGGATTTTATTCTAGCTCTTTGTTGCAATCCCGGAGTCATCAGAATAAAGCAAGATACTTGCTAAGAAATTATAGTATTTCATTGGTTGTAGGGAGGGATTGAGCCCCCTTCGAATATGGCTAGCGAACGGTGCAAAGAAGAAAGAAAAAAAGATTAGGCCATCTCCGAATCTCTCACTTGTAATCACTTTTTTAAGCCATTGAATAAATGAAGTTTTCCATGGAAGAGACTTTCGAAGAAGATCAGCTTGAAATTCAGAGTTCGCATGTGTCACGAAAGGCCGATCATCCGATTAAGTAAGATCTGAGTGCTAAATACAGTCAGGAACTTCCTACACGGAGATTCAGACTTTCGTTGAAGATTCATCTTTCTCTTTTGGTACCACGAAGAAGAAGAAAGGTAGTCACCACCATAATAGGAAGACCACTAACCACAGGTTGTCCCATAGCACGGAAATCTCGATCGAAAAAAGCATATCCAATTTGGTATATAATCTCCGCTGATCGATACACCATCCCTACACAACCGAACCCAACTGACATCAAGATCCGAGGTACGGGTAATCAGATTTCCATCTGCAGTCTTGTTGGATGTGTAGGAAGAGTCGCTGAGTAAATGTGAGACAGGTATGCTATCAACCCCGGTCACCCTTTTTTTGTACGATCATTCGATTAAAGGGTTCTTACAATTTCAATCCCGATTGAAGCCGAGACTAGAATCTAAAACAAGGGAAGGTCGAAGGTGCTCTGATCGAATTGCCGATACCTGAAACTAACTAGCTCTCAACTGCAATTTCTCCTTTTCCAATTTCATGAATAGATGCGAGATTACCGGTCTTAGGAGGAGAGGCGGGCAGAAGGATTTCCCGCTAGCCTATGAACATGAATTCAATATCTAATAATGATCTCTTAAGAGAATAGATAAGCGGCAAACGGGACAAAGTTTCTGATAATATGAGATTTCGATGCAAAGAGTACTCAAAACGATGGGGACTAGTAGGGTATGTTGGTCCAAGTCAAAAAAAGGTTCTTCCTTTCTGCAATCCTCTCTTAAGCCAACTGCTTCTCATACATGGCGTAGTATTTACTCGAGCAAGAATGTAGTGAAGCAAGGCTGCTCCAAGCTTGTTGGAAATGGTGCCTCTACATCCTTTTAGTATGATAAGTGGATTGGTAATTGGTAATACTTCCATTGTTGAAAGGTGCAACTCTGATGTTCCCTTGCATCTGAGGGGTGAGAAAGTTGTTGATTACTACAATGATGGAGAATGGGATTGGTCACGACTTCAGATCCTATTTTGTCATAAATTCCTGGTTTGGGAGGAAAGGTATATGGTACCACTGTACTTTTCTATGTTGGTGGCCTAATTCTCATGTGGGATCCAATGAGCATTAGGCTAAAGATTTTGGCATGCAACGACCAAGTTATCCATTCTGAAGCCAATGTACAAGGCGAAACGACCATCCTTTCCTTTGTATACGTGCAACCAAATGAGAAGACGAAAGATATGTTCTGGAATCATTTAACTAAAATACACGGCCGGAGGATCAAGGAAACTTTCTTATAAAGAAGTAGGCGATAAGGTACAAAGGAGCTAAGAAAATGTAGCTACGCGACGAAGGAAGAGGACTTGGTAACAGATAGGATCCATCATCGGAACAACTAACAAGCTAGGTCGTGGGCTCTTGAGCTTGCATAGTCTATTCTAGTAGAGTACATCTTCTCTCTCAGGCAAAGATTACGAAATAGGAGCTGCCAACTGTACAAGGGAAAGCTCTTTATACAATAGCAACGAAACCAACAGAAAGAATCAATTGCATAAGTGTAATATACTAAATAGAGGAATTTGATGAACTCTTCGAGGGTCAGATCCAAGTTGAATAAGAAATTCCAGTGAAAAGGAAAAGTTTCATTTTTCATCTATATCAGACTCATTCTCATGAACCAGCCGGGGTCGGGCGGATGCCACCGAACCCATGTAGGTTGTTTAATCACGGTGATCTTCTTATTCTCCCAAGCAAGAGATGGAGGCCCCCTAGAGCAAGCAAGAGTGGTCGAGATAGCGACGAAAAGGACGAAGGAAGGAGGTTCACCGATAGGAGAAAGAAGAGGCTGACCGGTGGTAGGCTTAGTTAGTAGTATAGGTAATGCCGAAACATTCCTTATCTATCCCTCAGCTCCCGTAAGGTTGGATAGCAATGAAGGATTTCATTCTGATCGTCAACCTCATTCCATCTCAAAAAATCAGGGTTCGTAGGGGACGTAAGTCGATGAGTCGCTTCGCATTGAAAGGTACATAGTTGCTTTACCGATAGCGAGAGGATTGAGAAAAGCTACAGCGCAGGAAGAGCATAGGGAGAGGATGAAGGCTTAGTTAGTGCTTGGGGAAAGGCATACGATAGCGAGAGCAAGAAAACTCCTACGCTTACGCTTGCTATTCAAAATTGGAATGGAGAATGACTTTGGGACAAAAGAAAAAGCCTGATTCTTCTCAATACCAATACCTAAAGCTCACTGAACTTGAGCTATCGTAATTCTGTTTTCACAATCTCTCTCCCCTTTCCCTATCCGTGGAGTAACTGCGTACCTCTATAGAGCTTGATAATGCGTTTTAGAATATGATCATTCTTTCTTAAACGTAGTTTTATCCGTAATAAGATGTCTATTCTCTTTAGGGATAGAAAACCAATGTAGCTTAGCCTGGCAGGATACTTTAGCCAAGGTATAGACTGGGAGTACTTACTCATAGGTTGCTTGACTTCGTGCCTATCACATCACAGCTTATACCTTTAAAGGCTCAAGCCTGGGGCGAAAGCCCGGTCTTCCCCTCCAGCATCTGCTCTCTAGTTAAGTAAGGTGACGATTGAATTAGTAGAAAATAGCCTTAGTTAGATAGAAGGTAAGATGATCCTAGAGGCAAAGCCTTGGATTCAATTCTCCCCTCTGTAACTGCAGCTTCAGCAATTTCCTTAGTCAGGCCATTGACCGGGGATTAGGTAGTTACAAAAGAAAAGCCCTTCCTTATCAGTCTAAACCAAGGCATTCTATTTCTAATACTCAAATCGAAAGGTTAGTCTGATTTTCTACATTCTACAGGCCCTTGGATTCTATTTTGATTCCTTACCACCAGGGATTCCCCTATCCTCACTGTAGGAACATACTGAGGCTAAAGTAGCCGCAGTCTTTGGCTTTGAGTAAGTTGCTATTGAGCTCAGCCCCTGGTAACATACTAAAGAATCATAAGAATCATATCCTGAGGACTAAAGAAAAGCTACCTTGGAATCTCATATGAAACTTTGAAATAAAGGCCTGTGAGAATTTCTTCTTTTAGAATAGAAGCTAGGAGATCTTTAGTGTATTCTCTGCAAACCTCACCACTTCGTCAGCAGGTGATAACTGCCATCTTTTTAGCTTTTTAAACCATCAGGACAGAATGCTTTTAGCGGCAAATAGAACGAAGCGGACAATATAACGCAATCTATCAATTGTTGAGCTAAACCAGCCTTTTACCCTAAGGAAGATTTCCAACTAACTGGATTGAGGGATTTCTTGCTTTTCGGGGCAGATATGCCCTGATCTTCCCGACCTCACTCCTATAGACTCAAGAGAGTAGGCCTTACCGAGCTAATTCAGTAAGCTATTCAAGCTTCTAGACCTCCGTCTGCCTAGTCCTATCCTCAATAGATGACTTCCGCTTTATCTAGGAGATTAATCGATCTATCTTAGTTACGACCGGAGACAGATCGGGACGAGCTGCATCCTATTAAGATTTATATGAGTTAGGGCGGAAAGCTACCTATCTTCTTCTGTCCTTATCTTCAATGCTAAATTCCTGAAGTGACTTTGAAACATCAACATCATCAAATACGGATACAGAAACTGCTACTTCCGAATCCCTGTGATGAATTGAAACTGAGTCTGATTCCACTTCTTTACCTTTCCTTTAACAAGTAATTCATCTATCTATCTATTTGACTCTCTCAGTTGGTTAGCTAGTGTCATTGTCCTTCTGCTTCTTACGAATGACCTAGGCATGTCAATGGACGAAGAGCGAAAAGAAAAGAGAAGACATAGGGAATAAATAGGAAAATGAGTGTAACGAATTAGGGATTCATTGAACTCATTCGGATGAAACCGATCAAAGAGAAGAAGAGAAGATTTGCCCCTGAACGGAACGAAGTGATCAATCAAGAAGTTGCTCAACTGATGAAGGCCGAGAAGTCTACTACCCGGCGTGGCTCGCCAATCCTGTTCTGGTAAAGAAGGAGGAGGGTGGAGGATGTGTGTGGACTTCACCGAGCTTGCCCTAAATACTGTTATCCCTTATATCCCTTACCCCGGATAGATCAGCTCGTTGATTCCACTGTCGGATATTCAATCTTCTATATAAAGCTTCTCATCAAATAGCAATGGAAGAAGACGATTCTTTCATTACCGAAGTAAGAACTTTCTGTTATACCACCATGCCCTTAGGCCTCAAAAATGCCGGAGAAACTTACCAGAGGCTAGTGAACAAGCTGCAGATCAGTAAAAACATGGAAGTGTATGTGGATGATATGTTAGTAAAAAGTCAAACTACCCAACAACTTGCTTTTGATCTTCGGGAGGTCTTAGAGATATTGAGTCGGATACGTATCTCAGTGAGTGAATGAGTGTTATCGAAGAGAAACTTATAGGTAGGGGAAAGAGCATTTCTCGGACAATGAGATCTCTCGCTTTCCCGGAACAGTAAGCTGTCTGGTAAACAAAACTCCCTTTCAATCAAGGATGTTATGCATTTCCGGTGAACAAGGCTGTGTAGCCTATGCTTTGCAAGCCTATCACGATCGACTGTTTTAAGCAGATAGTTTATTCATGAGAAGGAGTTCTCACACCCCAGAGAAGTCGATCCTTTTGATTAGGACAGAATGAATACAACTAAGTCAGACTGGTAGACAGCCTTGACTTGAAAGAATAGTGAGTCCTGCTGGTAAACACGTTACACTTATTACGCTCGATCCTGTAAAGGACTTTCAGACTTAGAAAGAAAAGTAGCAGCTGGCAAGGCTTGAAAAGAAAGGAACTACTACTACATTGGCAACTACACTTGGAGTGCGTTCAGGTAGGAACTAGATCACAAACGTGCTATTCCTTCGCTTCTTTGCTTGGAAGGACGGACATGAATGAATAGACTGACTCTGATTCAACCTTCCCTGACTTAAGCCGAATAGCGGCTAAGAGCAAGATCAACGCCTCTCTAAAAGCACATTCTAGAAGAACTTCCTAATGTTAAGCCACACCAGAAGGATTGACTTTTGCTTTTTAGGGATCTGCTTCGGCTGCTTCCTCCATACCCATACTATGAACACTTTACCAATCTCTCACTTTTGATATCACATCAACTACTTGATACCTTGCTATTCCGAGTTGTGTCGTAACAAACCATACCGTGTAGGGTGGAGTCCTCTCTCATTGAAGAAGGAGATGATGGGCTCTTACTCAACTCCTAAAGATGTTCAAACATCTGCTATTAGTGATACAGCTTCTACTCTGATAAGCAACATGTGATCAATAAACCGGTAAGAGGTAGTAGAATCAGCTCTATCAAGGAAGAGAGAGCTCTTATCTTTTGTTCGATTGACCTTTTTGGGATGGACCAGGATGATGTCGACAAAGGCCAAACTTACTCGGTGCGAGGTCAGTAAAGCAAGGCTCATTTATCCATTTTCCAAGGCTGATGTCACTGATAGCTCTGGGTTCATTCTGATTGGCTACCAGAAGGATAAGAACTATGCTTTGACAGGAAGGCACCTACGCCTTTATTTTCCTATTCTCAGACCGCTGAAAGAGAAATCGAGGATCAAGAAAGATATAAAGGTCTCAACTCCACTACAAGAAGATTGGTTGCTCTCTACTTTCTCATTCTCATCCTATGATTCTTCCTAGACCATTACTTTCGGTATTGAGGTTGAACTCTATTTTCCCGTGAAAATGAATCGAACTTGAAGATTGATCACAGCTGAGTCTGAGCCCAGCACTTCTTCAATGTACTAAGATATCCAGTCTCAAATTCCAAGGTGTGGACCAGGAAATGCTCCCTGAATCAAAAAAGAAGTTTGGGACCAATGTAGTGAATGGTGGTGGGTCTGGTTCTTCCGGGGACAGCTTTCTCGTACGGCTATTGGCCTTGACGCTAAGTCACAGTCTTATCCTTTATTCTCTTTCTTCAAAACCAGGCCTGAAGGAAGGAATGAATCAAAAGATAACCGAGAAATAGGTAGCACTTGAGGTCCCTAAAGAAAGAAGGAAAGACAGAATCTTACTAGAAGGAAGAAGCAAGAAGGAAGCAAGTCATCCTAAGACAATTCGCTCTTCAAGGCTTACTGAGAGGTTCGCTTCCAGTTGCTGTATCCGATGCTGCTGACAGAGCAGAAAGTAGAACGTTGGGTGATGATGGGACTAAGACTGCTTTATCATCTCCTAAAAGGCAAGAAGGCTAGAGGACTAGTCCTTATTTATAAGACATCACCTTCCCCATAGAAAGCTATTCGCGCTCTCCTATATCTTCTCTAGCTCCATTTCCATCATCTGCATCTCCTGGGATGTATAAGGCTTAAAGGAATACTGCTAGAAGGAAGACGGCAGAAGGCTCTTCACTCTCCCCAGCCGTAAGTGGAACCGATATACACAGCAAGACTACTAGTTTTCATATCCAGAGGAAGGGACATAGCCATAGTTTTGTCCAATAAGAGAGATTGCTAAACCCAGCGGATGTGACGAAATTTTTGACTTATGCGGTATCACTTTGTAAGAAGCCAGAGCTCTCTCTGGCACTGATGTAGATGGTGACTTAAACGTAGCTGGATTTTTGAATAAGATGGTTGCTGGCACTAAAACTAGAACTAATGGAGACAGAGCTGGTCTAGTAGCCAGGGCAGGAGGATTTTTTAGCTTTGACGGACGTTAGGTGTGTGGTAAGTCAGACGAGATCCTACGGTTAACTTTTCTTTGTACCTTTCACATCCCACTTCACTCCACAAGGGGAAGTGGATATTACGTCCAGCCTTACTAGAAAGATAGACCCTGGAACTTCCAAGGCCAAGAAGGAAGACCTGGATGATCCGCTCAAACTCGTTTCAGTATTTGCCCTTTAAAGGCCTGAGTGAGTATCCAAAGTAAGTAGAAGTAGATGCCACCTCTTTTGTTGAGGAGTTCGCCCCTCCATCTGTGGAAACTGGGGATGAGTCCAATCCTAGGGCATTAACCTTTCTGGGAAGCTGGGCCCTTTACATAGCCTAAATAAATAGGCTTTTCGAAGTAGCTGCAATTTCATCGGCTGGTCTAGAATCAGCTACATCAAAATAGGGCGCTAGGGGTACAGATTTGCTAACAGTTCAACTAACCAGTGTTCTGTTTGCAATTGAATGCGTATCAGCTGTGATTGAATCAGTAAGCGCAGCAAAATCCCTGATTCTTGGAATAAGCGCTGCTAGTATAGTCTTTTTACGCTGAAACTTTTTATAACTAGAAATTTTGAATAAGAGAAGAAAGCGTTTTAGCCTATCGGTATGATCTTTCCATCACCAATCACTGCTTTTTTCTTAACTACTCCTACATAAATGCACAGTTCGGACTCCCTTTCCATTTTGCGGTACTTACCCAAAGAGAAACCTGCTACCAATATTGATGACAAGTCTAACTTCTCCTTAGGCCGAGCAGCGGAGTCAGGCTGCGAGTAGAGAAGAGAACACTTACAGAATAAAAAGACTAGATAATCAGATTGACCTCACCTGATGGCTTGGAAAAGACTGAGATTCTGACTTACGCCCTGGATTCATTCATATAATGCTTGTTTACGGCTTATCAGCCCCCCATCCCTACTTGACTAAGCTAAGGAACTACTGAAAATGGCACGAAATCACAGACGAAAGTAAGAAAGAACGCTACTCATATGGGAATATGAAAGCTACTAGGCCTGCTTAGGCCTGTTGATGGCGGATGGAAGTACCGAGGTGCGTTTGGATCAAAAGAATATACTGCTGAACCTAGTGACTGACTACTTTATGCAACTACTCGCTAGTTAGCCTTAAAGCTAGCTCTCACTAACAAAGCAAGTGAAATCTCCATCAGCTTTGTGGGGTATACCCCCGCCTTTTCTAAGGTGCCATTACTTGCCCGCCGGTCTTAAACTTGTCTTAGTGCTTTACTTGCCTTCAACATTCTCTCTTAATAAGAAAAAAGGAAAGAACTGCTAGTACCAGCAATTCTTCAATCTTTGTATCAGTTCGAATGCAAGTATCCGCTCTTTCAATGGTAGAATGTCAGTTAAATGCCATAAGGGTAAGTACCAGTCTTAGCTGTTTGAAATGCTTAACATCAGCTAGTTGCTCGAGTGCCTTTTATCGAGAGTGATTCTAGGAGCTTTAGCTCAAATACCAACATCAGCTCTCTTGCAGACCTGAAGAGAGAAAACAGATTAGTTAGATCTAGCAGAGGCTAGAGCTGCATATGATCCATCAGTGGCAGAGCTAGATGCAGTAGTTCCTATGGTTTACCCTGAACAAGTAGTTTCAGCAACAGTAGACCCAGCACGCATTTAGAGAGCGATACCACCCGGCAAAGGGGGAAAGCTATAGGCATCAGTAGAAAGGCAAGCAAAGGCGTAGGTAGCGGATCTACCAGCATCACTATTGGTCAACTTAAAGTGCTTAATTAACTGCTCCATCAACAGAAACGACTGAAGTGGCTGTAGGAAGGTATGCAGCTTACTTAGATGCTACTGGTGGATCATATGTTCCCACCTATGTCTCTAGTGATGCTTCAACCTTCGTTTCTGCTGCTCCTGCTGGGTATAGAACTGAGAAGGGTACTGATCTTGGATCTACTACTGGCCCTGCTCGCTTTGTTTATGCTCCTGTGGGTACTGGCTTTCGAACTGACTCGACATCCGCTGAAGAAATTCCTCCTCGGGTGAATCCGGATACCAAGCAAGTATATCCCTGACTAATGGGAAGACCCTCTCTATGATCCGGAGAACCGGCACACTGACTCTATATCAATCACCGCACGCGTTATCAATGGAATGATTAGCTAACCTTGGTCTGTGAAGGCTTTCCCCCCGGCTCTTCAATCCTAGTATACGAAAGGTCATGTCCATTCATTCCCGAGGTAGTCCTCCACCAAGCAAGAGGAATCTCTTTCTCTTAGCCTATCACCGCCTTAAAGCCTTAAATCAGGGAACGTAAGGGACCGCTTTCCTTTTATGCTTCCCTACATGGAAAATGAATCAAACCTGTTTTCCGTTTTCCAGGCGCCTGCTGGTATTCTAAAAAAATGGTTATTGTTTATGCTCGTATAGCAAAAAAATGATTTATTGGGAGGGCCATGAGAAATCCACTTTGTACCTTCGTTTCGTCATCAAAGCCTCTTCTCCCGTCCAAACTCTCTTAATCAGTCAAGCAAGCAATTTGAATAGGGATTATGAACAGGCCCTTATCTTAGCCTTACCCGTTCGATTGATTGTTCTAAAGGCGAAGTCGTTTCGTTAAGTCAAATTGAAAGGTCGGTTTTGTCAGTGAAAGAATGGAAAGGGGGATCGGACCAACTCTGGAACTTTGAGGCTAATTAAAAGCAAAAACAAAAGTAAAAATATCGGCACTACGGTCAACAAACAAAGGAAATTTAAACACTCCCTTCTTTGTTTTGTTATTTAAGTGAAAAGAAAACCAGATCGAACTCGTCAGTCAAGCCTTTCATTTCATTGTTCAAGCTCTTTCACATGGGTTGAGTTCATAGATTTTGAATGCTTTCCCTATTCAAGACATACTACCAATTCCTTTGAAGCTACTATCACTACCGAAGCAGGCTTGCTCCTTCACCTCTACAACTTGGTAAAGTGGCTTCGCTCCTGAACCTTTACAGTCGATCGAGCATATTCGTTCTCTTCTTTCTTTTTCTCGTTCTTTCTTCTCAATTCCTCTTCTTTCTTTTTCTATTTCTTCTTTCGATTTGGAAATGAAAATGAAAGAAAAACTCACACGTAACAAAGCGGCTCCTCTCCCTCGTCAACTCGGTCGATAATCTTTTCTTTCCTCTCCCTATCGGTCGAAATGTGGAGATACCTTTACCTAAACCTGTTAGCTCTGTCCGCCACGGGTTAGCGACATAAAGTGCGAATAAAAGTTCATCGGTACATTTTCTTCGACAACTGAACTATCATCACCGTTCTTAAGCCTAGACTTTTTTGGGGTCATATGCAAAATCTCGCTAAGCTTCATTCTACAAGCATTCCTCTATTTGAATGAATTTTTTGCAAAAGGTATATGGATTCCGGATCATAAAGAAAGGGAATTTCTTCTGCGACCGATGTGACCGAAGATTGAATTGGTACCAATGAACCACGAACTGATGGAATTGATGATTTGAACAGGGTGCGGAAGAAGAAAGAAAAATGTATAGAGGCTTTTTCTAAAGATAAAGGCCCGATAAAGGTAGAAATCGAGTTCCAAAAGGAATTGACTCCTCAAAGGGGGTAGGAGAACTAAGCTAAGTAAGAAAGTCTTTCTAGCGGGGGGAGAGCCGAGTTATAGCAATTTCACTCTTTTCCTAAGGGTTATTCCTCAGATTTTGAATAGCCAAGGTCTTTTGGTCTAGGGCAATAAAGAGTTCCGATTGGTAATAAATATGAGGCTTAGGTTTTTTTTGCTCAACCGGTAATCTTGCCCGACCCCGAGCAAGGGCCTAATTCACGTACGTAAAGAGAAGGGTGGGGTAGGTCTTTCACTCTTGTTTTTTTACATCAATAGATGAGTGAAGCGAAGGGACAAGACACCGATAGGCACGAGAGGAGTTCCTTCCAGGAGAGCATGTAATTGAAGAAAATCAAAACCACACCAAGCTATGGGTGCAATCATTACATATGACTTGGCTATCGGCCTGTCCTTTTTTCTTTTTCGCAAAGCTTGGCTAAAAGCCTGATTTTCCTAAATATTGGCTAGCTCAGATAAAGATTCCAGCTATTCAAAGAAGGTGGTCCTGAGCGGATGATCTTCGGATTCCATAACAGCACGTCCGGCGGCTATTCAAATGGATCCAATTCCTACCCGCCCGCAACCCTGATTGGGAATGGAATCCTATCGACTGGGTACTTTTAGACCAAAAAGATTTGAGCAACTTTCACTATGCGAGGGCTTTGGTCTGCTTCCTTCTTTTCTTTTGAATCACAGGAAATGATTCAATCTCGAACTGGGCCTTACTATTCAGTTGAAGTGAGAGTTGGTTCAACTATCGAGGATAGACATTTTGAGGAATTTTTTCAAGACTGCCGTCTTTGCTAGTAAGTGGATCGGAACGCTAACGGCGAGGAGCCAACTAACCTTTGTCCCTGTCCCTTAATCAATCAATGGGGCAAGGAGAGGGGAGAAGCTGCGAGACCGAGTTGAAGGAGAAAGAACCAAAGAAACACCTATTTACCGAGTGAAAGAAAAGAGATAGTTCAACCTGAACCTAAACCTATTTATTCTTTAACTGTATACGAAGAAAATGAAAGAAAAACGACTGAACCTTTACAGGAGAGTCAATCAAAGAAAAGAGAATTTCTTGAAGAATCAAATGAAACATTAATTCTCCTGAACTGATATTAACTGACCTTCACTTTACAGGAGAGGAAAGAGGAAATCAAGCTTAATGAGAGTTTATAGTGTGTGTTTGATTGAAGGGAGACTCAAGACTCAAGATTCATTCTCCTGAACTCCGGAACCTTAAAGCTATTTGAAGAACCGGAACCTTTGACTCTATTCCCTATTTTTTCGTTCATTTCCCTCAAACACAAGGTAAATAGGCTGAACTCAATCACTTGTCCCTTCTTTCACTCCTTAGCTGCTTTGAAAGACGAGACGAAAGAGAAAAGAGACTGAACTACTGAACCTATCCTTTATAGTCGAGTAAATGAATGAAAGAAGGGAGACAGGACAAAGACTCGTTCTCCTACTTCTTGAACAGTAAACTCTTTTAAAGACCATTTATTCTTTTTTGTCTACTTTCCCGTGAAAAAGGGCTAAAACACTTTTTCACTAACAAAAGCTGCCTCAATTAATTCTAATTCCATCCTCTCCCTATTTTATTGGCTAAAACACTTTTTCACTAACAAAAGCTGCCTCAATTAATTGTAATTCCATCCACCCCGGTAAAAAGGGCTAAAACACATTTTCACTAACAAAAGCAGCTTCAATTAATTAGAGTTGATACTTTCCCGGTGAAATAGTCCATTTTTGAAGTAATAAGGACATAGATGAATGAGAGTGAACGAACCTCTATTCCCTGACCGTAACCTGAACCGATATGACCAGAAGTTATTGTTCGTTATGAGAAGAAAGATGAATAAGAGTTTACAGTGAAAGAATCAATTCAGGGACAGGAAAGACGAAACCAACTATCAGGGGGACAAGATTCATTATCCTTTACAGTTCAAGAAATAAGGGAGAGTAAAGAAAAGAAGAAGAAAGATGAACCGGAAGGAAAGACTACTCAAGAGGAATTCTCCTTTACCAGTGAAAGAAGGGGGAGGAAATCAAAGACAAAGACTCAAGATCCTGTAAAGACCATTTATTATTAATTCAATCCCCTCCCTATTTTTAGGGCCATTTTTGAAGTAATAAGGACAGAGATTCATTCGAGTGAACGAACCTCTATTCCCTTCCCTTCTTGAACAGCTTGAATAGTAAACTAAGCCGAAACTCAAGCAAGATGAATTAGAGTTTACAGGAAGGAAAGACGAAACCAACAATCAGGGAGAGGAAATCAAAGACAAAGACTCCTTATTCATTATCATTCTCCTGTAAAGACCATTTATTATTAATTCAATCCCCTCCCTATTTTTAGGGCTATTTTAGAGGTAATTCGGTTCGGAAGTCAAGACTCAAGAGAAAACCTTCCCCTTCTTGTCCCTATTTATTCAAACACTCGATAAAGCAGCTTCAATTCCATTGCCGGAACCTTCTTGAACTACTGAACCTATTGATTGATTCTTGATCCTTCCCCTATTTATTCTGGAACTGTAAACACTCAACTCAAGCAAGAATTCGACTGAACTACTTCACCTTCTGGAACTGTAAGAAAAGAAGAAGAAACCTAAACCTCTATTCCCTGACCCTATTTACCTTATGAATTGAAGAGGGGAGACTCTAGATTCATGATCCTTTACAGTGTTTGAATCAATCAATGAATTAGCTGCTTTTCAAGACTCTACTCCTTATTCATTCGACTCAATTCCTTGCAGCTGCTCAATAACTTGTCCCTTCTTGAACGGTAAAGCTATTCTACGGTCTCTTTGCTTTCCTTTGATTCTGCTTGAAAGACTCTTGAAACAAATGAAAGAAAGATTAATTCCCCTTCACCTCTCCAACTCCGTAAAGCAATTTCATTGCCTGAACCTCTTCAACTCGGTTTCACAATTCCATTGCCTGAACCTATTTATTCTTTTTCTATTCCTTCTCCTGAACTACTGAATGAACCACCTTATTGAACGAGGTAATTCGGAAGTCAAGACTCCTTATTCATTTGACAGATTGAACGAGGTAAACTCAATAACTCAATCACCTCTCCCTATTTTTGAGGTCATTCTGTAAAGGTTCCGATTCAGTAGCTCTTTTCTTGAACTATTCTTTCACCTTCCCCTATTTATTCACTGTCAAAGAGAAATACTCCTTATTCCTTCTCCTTCACCTTTGTTTTCCTCTATTCCCTATTTTTGCTTTGGAGTTATCTGTCTTCTTCTTACTTCATAGGGTTACGAGAAGAGGCGCGAAGCGGCTCGACTGTAAAGGAGAGGGAGTAAGTAGCTCGACTCGACTATAAAGGAGAGGAATTATCATCATTTTGTTAGGTCTGAGAATAGGAATCTATTTGATGAAAGATTATGGCTTTCGTGCTTGACTCAAGTCTTGATTGAGCAGTCATTTTTCGTAGTCACCCCAAAAAAAGCATCGAGACTGAGAAGGAGCCAGCTTCCATGGAAAATTCAGACTTTCTCAGCCTTTCTTTTTTTTCATATTCTCTCTACCCATTCACTTGAGTGAGACAGAGGAGAGTGGAATTTCGTGAAGCTCGCGGCAGACTTTTCACAAGCTCCGGAAGTGGCCGCCTTTGCTCCGAAGACTGGGACCGAGAGGGAGCTGAAAAGCTTTTTGATCCCTCTTGAGACTTTTTTTTTATTTCGGCCGAGACTAAAGGAGGTTTCCTTTGTCCCAGAAAAATGAATTAGGAAAGGGGAAACTGATTCGAGCAACTCGGTCTCACTGCTTCCCTCCTCTCCAACTTGCCTTTACTCACGAAAAAAAGGGTTCTAATCCGCAAGGAATGACGTCGTAGCAGAATCAATTTTGTTGAGCAAGAGGCTTTTTGACCAATTCAAAGGAAGATTGGGCTAGCTGATGTTGGTCAGAAAGAATCACGATAGATTGTAGAATTCCCCTTTGCCCAAAAAGATGGACGAGCTTTCTCGCAATGGCTTTCTCCGCGTCGGGCGCCGTAACTTGGCTGCAATCGTTGGAATTGGTTGGTCGCTTGCTTGAATCTGATTAAGGTTCAGCTTTTAGTTGAAAGATTCTCCCGTCTCAATCATTCAAAATCAAAAAGAGAAAGAAGATAAATAAAAAAATTACTTCTGTCGTGCAGAATTCGAAGTGCCATTTGTTATTTGTTCCTAGTTGTCATGGGAAGGAAGAAAGAAGAACATCCACCGGCGATACGGACTCGCATACCAGAATAAATGAGGTTTTTCAAAAAAACGCTAATTGTGCTGGGAAGAGACTGAAATAGAAATCCCCGAAGACTCTGAAGTGGGCCCCGGACTTTCCAGCAATAAAACAAAAAATCTCTCATTTCAAATGAGAATCGTAGAAAGAAGGTCTGCCCGAAAGAAGCTCAATTTGGAGATAGGGGGACATCCACCGAAGATGGCAACGGGAAGGGAGCACGAACGAGGTAACTTATGCTTTCCGGTCCAATATTTGTTCATCAATCCTATGGCCAGATTTCATCCCCGAAACGTCACTAAGTTCTTAGATAATCGGCATTATTTGATTTCAATTCAAAAGAATTTCTTGTCCTTATGTGAAGACCCATCGAGAAAGCGGCAGGCTCAGTGTGGAATGAGTAAAAAATCCTGTTGGAATTTCTTCAGAATGCTCATTTGGGTCTCGATCACGTGGTTGGGGTATCAATCAAACAAGCTGTCAAGAAAGGCGAAAAACTTCCATTTTTGCGCGGACAGAAGGCATTTTCTTATTCTGGATCTAGTGGCCGGTGAATCACTAAAGAGAAAATTGGGGAGAGATTCTTCATCGATCTAGTGGCCAATCACTGATCAAATTCCAGTTTTCTACACTCGAAGTCTTCTCAAGTTCCAGCGCTCAGGAAGAAAGGAATTGAGGAAAGAATTTCTTGGAGGGATAGAGTTTGTAAGTTCTTCATTCTTTCTCATTGACTCGTATAGAGTTCAGAATTCCAGCCTTGTTATTCTCTTTTCGCTTGGAAATTCGTTTTTGTCATAGTTGAGGGAACAAGATTTTTTCCTAGGAACTACGCGTTCTATGAAAGGAGTCTCAGTATTTGCCCTCCCTTGGTTTGCGACTCCGATGCCTTTGGGGATGGGGAGAGTCCGAAGTTCGAAAGCACTTTTCGCTTCGCTCCTTCGCGACTCACTTCTCTGATTTTGACTGAACATACTGCCCGGAAAACGACCGGTCAAAGGAATTGGGTCACATTTTATTCATTCACATGGGTGAAAATCTGCCACTTGTTTGGCGACGCCAGATTTTCTCGCTAAGTCAAATTGCTTGACGAGACCCAAGAGGCAGACCATTCTGCTTTTGATTTAGGGGGAAACCCAGCTGCTGCCGGTCGGGGCGGGCAAAAACATTGACCCGCGAACCCGCCCAAAAAGTGGGGCGAAGACCTACGCTCCTGCTTACGAAAGACTACTTTCAAAGCCAAATCAGACTGAATATCCGCTGAATACGACATATTCGGAAGGGGCTAAATCAGTCAGAACGTAGATGAAAAGCTATCTTGTGAATAGAGGAAAAGAAAAGAACGACAAAATCTGAGGGAAGTGAAGCAAGGATTGTGGCCACTCTCACTCAGGTACTTAGGGTACAGAGAACACCAACCCAATCTCGACGAAAAAAGGGATTCCCACAGGAGAAAATCTTGATGAATACTAATTTGGGGGAATAACGAGTGAAAGAGCACGAGAGACGAAGGAGAGAAGCCGAGGTTCAGGCAATGAAATTGCTTTACCAAGTTTACGAGGTGAAGGCAATTCAATTGCTTTACCGAGTTGGAGAGGTTTAGGCAATGGAATTGTGAGACCGACAGGTGAATGAGAAGGAATCGAGAGTCTTTCCTATCCCTGAACTATCTCTTTTCTTTTTCTCGGGAAATAGGTAAAGGAGTTAAGTCGAATGAATCTGGCTTGAGTCTTTCTCCTTATGATTTAGAAAGGTAAACTCGAATTAATCTTTCATTTTCTTCTTCAAGAAATTCATTCTCTTTGTCTTGAAAAGCTGCTACTGCTAATTCATTGACTCTCCTCTCAAGTTCAGGGAAGGGAATAGAGTATAAGGAAAAGGAGTGAACTCGAATTCATAAGGAGTATTTCTCTTTGTTTACAGTGAAAGAAGAAATAGGGATAGACAAGTGATTGAGAGAAGCCGAGGTTCAGGTTCAGTAGCTAATTAATTCATTTACTCTCCTGTAAAGGAAATAGAGTATAAGGAAAAGGAGTTCCATCTGGTTCAGGAAGTAGTGAATGAGTTTAACTCATTTACAGTTCATTCATAAATAGGAGAATGACAGAGGAAAGGGGCGAAGCCGAGGTTAAGGAGAAAAGCAACGAAACGAGAAGAGGCGCGAAGCGGCGAGACTGTAAAGGAGAGGAGAGGGGAAGGGTTTCTCTTGCTTTCGTCTTTCCTTCCTGTTCCGGATTTCATTCATTGAATGAAAAAATAGGTTCAAGTCAGGTAATATCAGTTCAGGAAGAAGACGAGAAGTGACTCAACTGTAAAGAAGAGAAGCTGCTTTGTTTACAGTTCAAGAAGGGACAGGTTCCGGAGTTTAGCTGTGAGATAAATCATTTATATGAGAGTAAGAAGGAAGGGAAGGTTAATAAATAAGGTAAATAGGTTCGTTCAGGTCAGGGAATAGAGTATAAGGTTACGGAGTAGTACTTTTTTTCGCTTTCATTTCTCTTTGATTCTTTCACGAGGTAACATAGGCTTCTCCGCTCGTCTTCTTCCTTCTTTCTTTCACCTATTTATTCTTTAACTGTAAACTCGGTTATTGTGGCTCTTGGTTCTTTCTCCTCTTTCTTTATTCTTTCACCTCGGAAAAGTAGCAGCTCGATCGATAGGGAGAGGGGCAAAGCAACTCGACTCGAAGAGGCGCAAAGCGGCTCGACTGGAAAGGAGAGGAGAGGGGGTCGATCTTTCTTTTCTTCCTCGATCAAAGAAAATCCGGATAAATAAGGACAATCGATCGAGAGGGTCGGATTAACCCCGAGGAGAACAACCACGGCGGGGGAGCAAGTAAAGCCTTTGCAGAGAGAGAATAGAAGCAAGCTAGTTACTCTTGTGACGGAAAAAGCCGGGAGTTTTCACCGGTTCAAAGTGGTGGGGCAAATGGGGAAATTGCTGATTTTTCGAAACAGGAAAAAAGTCCCCTATCTGTCTGTCTTGTTGTAGCTCCTGGGGTAAAAGAAAAGAGGAAGGAAAATTCGAATTCAAAAAGGAGAATCAATCCTCCAATTGTTCTTTGGGTAATCAAAGGGGCACGTGGGGTTTATTGCCACCAAGTCTCTTGCAGGCGGCAAGGGCCAAGGGGGGAAAGAAGTCAGTCTTCCGATCGAACCGGTTCGTCTGTCTGATCAATAGTTCACCACGTGGACAATTTTCTTTGAGCAAAGTCGAGATCTCCTTCATTCCAAAGTAGTGTGGTTAAAGGGTTGAAAGAAAAATGACATAAAAACAAAAAAAGAAGAAAAGAATAAGTGGTAGCCATAGTCTTGTCTGTCGAATTCTCTGTATGGATGACCCTCTTCCACATGAAAGAAGAGAAGAAAGACTTGATGATCCTCTTTCTCCTTTTCGAGAGTTGGGGGTAGGGGGGACATTCGGGCGCATTTCTCAAAATCCTCCACTGCATGACTGACTAAGTCACTGGAAGTTTCAGATTCTATTATGGGGGAAAGGGGCCTGGTTCGTTGGAACTCTTGGGGGTCGACCGCCAATCTTATGGAAGGCTTTTTCTTTTGGAGGTAGTTCCCTTTGTCGCATTCGGAAGGAGGAGAGCCAATTCCAATGAGAGGGAGCTTCTTAAGTGAGACTATTAGAATTGTCGGAAGAGGTTGACTTTGTACGAACGTTTCGCCTTTTCTTATCTTTTTCCTTTTCCCGTGGAGCTGGGTGACGAATACCCAAAATTGGAATAAAAAAACATCGAGTAAATAAAGGGCGAACATCACCATTCAATATTTCTTGGTAGATTACCAGGCCTTGAAGAAAGACTAAGAAAGTGCAACAAATCCGCGAACCTCTATGACCTTAGTCAAAGGATGAATTCGAAGGAATTTGACCTCGTCTACCAATAGTAGTTTAGTAGTTGGGTTGGAGCTCTATTTCCACTCTCGGCCCCCTTTTAACGGGTGGATAAGGTGTGATATAAGGTAGAATAAGGACAATACTGCGAGGCAATGCTAATTTTGTCTTTCTTAGACGACCCTATCCTATAGTTATAGTATAGCCCTTTTCCGAAAAATAGATTAACCAATAAAAGAAATGATAAGATTAGACTAGGACCTTCCTTTAGAACCAAGTGGTGCTTCGAAAGTGTAGATGCGAGAGAGACCTTCCTTGCTGCTGCCTAGCCATACTTCAGCGAGATCTTTTCCTTTTTCCGCTATTTTCGCTATCCGACCTCTTTGCCTAATAAGAGAACCCCGAAAAGCCCAACAATTGATCACTTTTGTCGTCGGAAGAGATCAAACTTTCTCCATTCGTCACCTCTATCATACTTAGAAAGAAGGTTTAGTGATATTTAGTATTCAATGAATGCATAGATAAAATCGTGTATTGTATCTGACGATCGGAAGGCATCTAGCCCATACCATTCTATGGGGTTCGAATCCTCTACTAATCAGGCAATCAATGTATTAATAAAGCGGAAGACAGATCGATATTGGATTTTCACCGCACTCTAGGGATGTTTGGTTTCGACATTCAACCCGTTAGCTCGGGTGCAAGAAAACTCCGTAGAGATCACTGCTGATCCATTTGTGAAAGCAGAACAAACACTCATATTGCGAGCTTTGCTCTATCTGAGTCTAGTGCCATTCCTTTTTTAAAGAGGGAATTGATTCTTACCAAGTTATTCCGCTTCCTTCTATAGCTGATATGCGCATGTATACATCCAGCTGAAAGCATATATGCGATAGTCTACCTTATTAGTTGCTTATTCTAACAAGTAGCAGCGCATATGCGACAAGAAAGCAGATATGCCGGGACAGAAGGCGGAGTAGCACTAGCGGGAATGGGATGGATGTCACTTGAAAGTCTGAAGAAAGAGAAAGGAGCGGTCCTTCTTTCGATGTATGCAAGGTATGCCAACTTAGAAGTTGCCTCAACAAGCTGTGATAAGTGAGAAATCATCCATCTATGCGTAGACTCATGAACCGTAAGGAAAGAAAGAGAAGCTCAATCACCTTTACAGGAGAGTGAGTAAATTCATTAATTAGCTATTGAACCCGAACCTCTATTCTCGGACTAACTATTCTTCTTGAACGAGGTAAAGCGGCTGGATGAGAATCTCCTTTTCTTTGACTCTATGACCTATTTATTCTTGAACAAGGTAAAACATATTCAGTAGCTCTTTGATTGACTCCTCTTACTCATGAACCGGAACTGGAGCCTTCGCCCCTGCCCCTCGGCTTCGCTCCTTCACTCAATCACTTGTCCCGGATTGAACTGTAAACAAAGACTCCTTATGAATGAGACTGAACTACTTGCTTGTTCCGTGTGAGTTATTCGAAGGAAGTGATTGTTCGTTATTCTTTCTCTTCTCTTTCACCTGAAACTGATTGAACGAGGTAAAGCATATTCTCTCCTGTCCCTTCCTCCGGAACCCTTTAGAAAAGAATGAGACTTCCCCTCTCCAACTATCTCTCTCATTTTCTTTTCCTCTATGACCTGAGCTACTTCCTAAAACCCTGACCGGAACGAACCTTCTTTCACTCCTTAGCTGCTTTACAGGAGAGTAAATGAATGAAAGACTCAGGAGAAAACCTGGCCCTCGGCCGGCTTCTTTCTCCTGCCCATGAACCTCTATTCCCTGACCAGATTGAAGGAGGTAAGCCGCTGGATGAGAAAGTGTTTCATTGAAAGACGAAACAGAAACCCTGAGCTACTGAACCGGAGAGTCAATGAATTATACTCTATTACCTGAAGCGGAACAAAGAAAGAAGGGAGACAAGACAAAGACTCCGGATCCTCCTGATCCTATTTATTCACTCTTTTTCGTGTAAAGACCATTGATTATTTAGTTTATACTTTCCCAGGATTTTCATCCATTTCTCTTTTTCACTAACAAAAGCAACTTCAATTAATGAGTTCATGCCTCTCCCTATTTTGAGGGCAATTTTTGCCCATTTTCCCTGATTGAACTCGGTAACATAGTAGTTAGTCTTTCTCCAAAACAGGAACCCATTTATTCTTTCGCTCGGGTTGAACTAGGTAAGCTGGTGAGACAGATGGAACTCTTTTACTCTCCCTCCTGTAAGAAAGATTAATGAGACTTCCTTCACTCGCATATTCCTTCTTGCTTGAACTCCTTCCCCGGAACCTGAGCTACTGAACCGGACCCTTCTTGAACTCCTTATTCCTATTCCTTCAAAGACAAGGTAAAGCAGCTAATGAATTTACTCTCCTGTAACCCCTCCTTATGAATGAGACAGACAGATTGAACTCGGTAAAGCAATTCCATTGCCTGATGAACCTATTCGTCTTGAATTGACTCTCCTTCCTTCTTTCACTCCTGCCCTGCTTCACCTATTCTATTCGTCTCACACTTCCATTGCCTCTCTGTCTTAGTTCTAGCTTTCTTTTATTCCCTGATTGAACTCGGTCTCGTGGCTTCGCCCCTTGTTCCTTCTTTCACTCTTTCACTCGGTAAGGTAAACAGGAGGAGGATTCTTCTTTCACTCCTTCGCCTCTACAACTCGATCTCGCAATTTACCCCTCGTAAACTATCAGTCTGCTTTGCTCCTCTCGCTATCGGTCTATCTGGTCTCATGGCTGCGCTCACCTATCCCTTTCAGGAACTGTAAGGACTCCTTATGAGTGAGAGTGAACTCCCGGCTGGACTATTACTTCTTCCCCTTCTTTCACTCCTCTCCCTATCGGTCGAGTAGCTTCGCTCCTTCCCCTCTCTCTATTCCCTGACTGACTGGATTGATTGAACTGTAACCTCGGTAAGTAAAGCATATTAAGTAGCTCTTTTCTTGAACGAGGTCTGTTTGCTACTTCTTTCAGGAACTGTAAACAAAGACTCCTTATTAATTAATTATCCTGAACTCCGTAACCTTTGATTAATGATCAATCACTTGTCCCTTCTTTCACTCCTGAACCTATCCTTTCCAGTTTCTTTTCTTTCCTTCACTCAATCCTTCTTTCACTGTAACCTCTGGAACCTCTATTCTCTATTCCCTTCCCTGATGGAACTCTGTAAACTCCTGAACAACTACTTCCTTCACCTTCAAACACTCTTTGACTCTCCCTCCTGCTTGTAAGAATGATCCTTCACTCCTCTCCCTATCGGTCTCACGGCTTCACTCATTCACCTCTACAACTCGATCTCACAATTCCATTGCCTACACCTATCCATCCTACTAATAGCTTTTACAGTTCAAGAATCAAGCCGAAAGGAAGATGAATGAAACTGAAGGAACTTCACTCTGGCTCCTGAACCTGATTTCACTGAAAAAGAAAGAGAAGCTCATTCACCTGAACCTATTCATTGTCAGTCTCATTGCTTCACTCCTTAACCTCTCGGTTTCATTGCTTCGCTCATTCCCCTTTTATTCAAACACTCGGTAAACAGGAGGATGATTCTCGGGTTTCACTAGGTAAGTTGGATGGGATGAGAAGAAGGTCAAGCTGCGCTCCTTTTCCTATGGCTATGGATTCTTTCTCCTCTCGCAACTTACTTACTCATTCACCTGTCTGTCGGTCGCACTCGCTCTTTTTCCTCGGCTTCTTTCTCTTCTCCTGACCCTGATTGAATTGACCAAGGTAAATAGGTTGGTTCAGTAGCTCTTTGATTGAAGAAACAGTAAACAAAGACTCCTTATGAATGAGACAGATAGATTGAACTCTTTCACAAGGGAAATAGGCAGGATGATCAGAAACTCTCATGTCCCCAGCCGGTTGGTTCCTTGTCTCACTGCTTGCTTGGCTCTTCACCTATTTATTCCGGAACTGTAAGAGAAACTCCTGAACCTCGTAAACTAGGTAAAGCAATTTCATTGCCTAAACCTTCTTGAACCTATTTATTCTTACACTAGGTAAAGTTGCTGCTTGCTGAGGATTGAATTTCCTCTCTTGCTTGTTTCACTCCTCTCCCTATCGGTCTCACAATTCCATTGCCTGAACCTGATTGTATTGATTCTTGAACAGTAAACGAAGAATGACTAAACTCTCGATGAATGAGCCGGAACAGGAACAAAGAAAGAAGGAAGGATTAATTATCCTAAACTCAATAACTACTTAACCTCTCCCTATTTTTGAGGTCATTTAACTCTTGAACTGGGGAATTCGTAAGTCAAGACGAAGAAAGATTCTCCTAAACCGGAACCCGATGGAACTGATCTTGATCCTTCACCTTCAAGTGTTTCAAGTCACGAATCAACTCCTTCTCCTTATTAATGAGAGAGACTGAACTCGGTAAATGGGCTGGCTTGGCTTCTCCCCTTCGCCTCTATTCCCTGAGCTACTCAACCAGAAAGATGAATGAACCTATTTATTCACTGTAACTCCTTATTCATGAGCCAGATTTCACTCTTTCACATAGGCTGGATGAGAAGAAGAAGAAACCTCAAACCTTCGCCCCTTTTCCTCTATTCCCTTCCCTTGCCAGTCGGTAAATAGGTGTTTTATTCTTTCTCTGATCCTTTCTTGAACAGGGTAAAGCGGTAAACTCCTGTCCCTGATTGATTGAACGAAATGTAAACTCATTCACCCTCTTTAACTTCTCTTTCTCCTTTCTTGAACAGTAAACTCCTGAACTACTGAACCTTCCCCTATCGGTTTGTCTCATTGCTTGGCTCCTCTTTCTCTTTATTCAAGGACTCGGTAAACTCCTGACTAAACTACTGAAGGAACTGAACTCCGGCTCCTGAACCTCTCCAGCGAGGTAAAGTTGCTTCGCTCCTAAACTATTCTTTTACAAGATAAAGAAGTCAAGACTCCTTTCCTTATTCATTCTTTCTCTTCTCCTCTTTATTCAAAGACGGTAAAGTGGCTGGCTTCGCTCCTTTCCTTAGGTTTGGTTTTTTCTCCTGCACTTCTCCAACAAGGGTGGAACTATTCTTTCACTCGGTAAATAGGCTAGCTGGATGATCAGCTCCTTCACCTATTCATTGTCGGTCAGTCTCACAATTCCATTTACTATTACTTCTTGAACAAGGTAAATAGGTTATAGGTTAAAGGAAGAAAAGAAGAAGAAAGATGCATTCTCCGAAACAGGAAGTCAAGACGAAAGATTCATGCTCCTATCCTTCCCTTATTTTTTGGGCTATTTTCCCTTCTTTCACTCTTTTTCCTGTAAAGACCATTTCTTAATTAATTGATGCCTCTCCCTATGTTTCGGGTCATTTTCGAGGTAATTTGTTCGGAAAGAGACTGAACTCAATCACTAGTTCACCTATTTATTCTTGAACAGTAAAGAAGGGAAAGAAAAGAAAAGAATAATCAGGCAGGAAGGAAAGACGAAAGCAAAGATTAATTATCCTTTACAGTGTTTGAAGGGACAGTCAATCAAAGAGATAGTTCAACCTTCACCCCTTCGCCTCTCCAACTCGGTAAAGAAAGCAGCAGGATGATCAGCTCAATCACCTCTCCCTATTTTTTAGGCCATTTCACTAGGGAAAGCCGCTTCTCTCCTTTAATCCTTCCGTAACTGTAAACTCCTGGCTGGCTGGATGTTCGCTTCGCTCCGATTCTTTATGGTCTCCCAATTCCATTGCCTGAACCTCTATTACATTACCATCTGTTATTCTTCGTTATTCGACTGAACTACTGAACCGCTATTCCCTATTTTTGAGGTCATTGAATAGGTAATGCATTCGTAAAGAGAGAGATTGAACCTTTAGAGAATGAAAGAAGGGAGGGAGAGTCAATTCAGATTAAATCCTTCCCGTCTCCTTTACTGTGAAAGAAGAAATTCAGGAGTTAGCAGCTTTGAAAGACGAAAGAGTCATTATCCTTCACCTTGAAAGAAAGAAGGGAGAGTCAAGCAAGGCTCAACAAGAATTCTCGTTCACCCTTTTACAGAATGAATTGATTGAAGAAGAAAAAGAAAGTCAAGACTCAAGCGAAAACCAGGACTATAAACACGGGGTAAAGCTATTTTCATTCTCCTGCCTGCCCCTGATTGAACCTATACAGTGTTTGAAGGGAGAGTCAATTCATTCAATCCTTAGCTGCTTTACATGAGAGTAAATTCATTCATTCTCCTGAACCTCTCCCGAATTGAACTGTAAACAAGGGTTTCACTATTCATTCTCTTCTCCTTTCTTTCACAATAAGGTAAATCAGTAGCTAATTCATTGACTCTTCCTGCTTCTCTCCTATTTCTTCTTTCTCCGGAACCTTAGACTCTATTTCCTTACGTTATTGATTGAACAGTAAACTCATTAACCTCTGCCTATTTTTGAGGTCATTTCCCTGGGTAAGGGGCTATTTGAAGAACCTGAACCTTTGACTCTATTCCCTTGCCTTCGAGAACGCGGTAAAGCAGCTTCGCTCATTCGCCTCTACAACTCGGTCTCACAGCTTTGCTCCCTGATTGAACAAGGTAAACTCAATCACTTGAAGAACCTTTACAGTCGAGTCCATTCATTAGCAGCTTTGAAAGACGAAAGAAGAATGAGCCAAATTGAACTCGTTCTCTTTTCCCTGAACCGGAACCTGATGGAACAGTAAACAAAGCAGCTTCTCTCCTGAACCAGATGGAAGAGTAAACAAAGACTCAACTCAAGATTAATTATCCTTGACAGGAGCGGAGAGTCAATTCATTAGCAGCTTTACAAGAGAAGAGAATAAATTCAGGGAGAAGAAACACTAATTATCCTTTACAGTTCAAGCAAGAAGGGATATTAAATGAATTAGCTGCTTTGAAAGCCGAAAGCAAGAAACCTTTGACTATCCTTTACGGTCGAGTAAATGAATGAAAGACTCCTTATGAATGAGAGTGAACTGTCAGACTCAACCTCCTTCTCCTACTGATTGAACTCATGAGCCAGATAGAACTGTAAAGAAGGTCAAGCCGAAACTCAAGATGAATGATTGAACTCCTCTCCTTTACAGTCTCGCCGCTTCGAGCCTCTTCTCGTCGAGTGGCTTTGCCCCTTTTCCTATTGATTGATTGATTGATTCTTTCTTGAACTGTAAACAAAGACTCAACCTCAAACCAGGACTATTCTTCTTTTCCTCTATTACCATCTGTGATTGTGAGTTATTCTCAGGAAGTGATTGTGAACAAAGACTCAACTCAAGATTCCTTCTCTCACTCAGTCTTGAACAAGGTAAATAGAATAGGTGTTTGGTTCTTGATCCTTTCTTTCACTCTTTTACTCGGAGGTAAAGCACCTGAGGATTGAATTGCCTCTCCTCTCTTGTAAAGTCCTGAACTACTGAACCTGAACCTATTGATTCTTGAACTGCTTGCTTCGCTCCTCTCCCGCTCTTCAAGCCTAAAAGCGCTCTCGGAATTAAGCACCTTTCCAATGCCTAATGCAGCTCTAGCTGATGCGATAGTTGCTGCTCCTTAATGCACTACCCTGACTTGGGACTTGACTTAACTTGCCTTCGAGACAGAGTGATGGTGCCCCCCCTCATGAGCCTGCCCCGGAACCGGCCCCGATATGACTGGAAGGAGGTAAAGCAATTCCATTGCCTTATACTCTATTCCCTTTACAGGAGAGTAAATTCATTCAATCAGGGAGATGAAACATTAATGAGACAGAACCTTCTTTCACTCCATAACCTTTTCCTCTACTCCTTATGAATGAGAGTGAACTGGAAGTCAAGATGAATGAGAGTGATTGAACTCGGTCTCGTTGCTTCGTTCATGAACCTATCGGTCGAGCTACTTACTCCTATTCTATTAATGATCCTGAACTCATTCTCCTATTCCTATTTATTTATTCAAAGACTCGGTAAACTAATGAATTTACTCTCCCGTAAGAAAGATGGATGAGACTGATTTCAGGAGGTAAACTCGGAATCTTAGCTCTTCTCTTGATCCTGAACCGGAACCGCCTCTATTCCCTGAGCTACTTCACCTATTGGTCTATCTCATTGCTTCGCTCCTTAACCTATTTCTTCTTTAACTGATCTTTCTCCTCACTTACTCCTGAACCTTCTTTCACTCTTTAAACTGGAGGATGATTCTTCTTTCACTCTTGGACTCTCCTCTCCGGTAAAGCAGCTAATTCATTTAATTTACATTTCCTCTCCTGCCTGTAAAGACTAAAGATTCGATTCCTTCTCCTTTACTAGGATATTAAATCCTTCTTGCTTGAACTCCTTCCCCTTTTCCTATTTATTCAAACAAGCAAGCACTAAGAAAATGGAAAGAAAGATCAGCTCAAGCTCCTGAACTCCGGCTCCTAAACCTCTACAACTCGGTAAAGTGGCTTCGCTCCTTGTGCAGTTATTGTTCGTTATTCAAACACTGTAAACAAAGCATATTCAATTCATTCGAGTTCACTACTGAACCTATTGATTGATTCTTGATCCTTCTCCTTCACCGATATTACCTTCCCGAATTGAACTGTAAACAAGGGAAACTCCTGAACTACCGAAGGAACCAGATTGAACGAGGTCTCCTTCGCTCCTCTCCTTTACAGTCTCACTGCGAAGCTCATTCGCCTCTACAACTCGGTCTCACAATTCCTGAGCCTCTCTGTCTTAGTTCTAGCTTTCATTGTTTTATTCCCTGATTGAACAAGGTAAATAGGTTGGTTCAGTAAGTAGCTCTTTGATTGAACGAACTGTAAACACTCAACTCCTTATGAATTAGACAGATTTCTTGGTCAAGTGATTTTAGGTCTCTTCTCCTTTCACTCTTTTACGAGGTAAATAGAATAGAAAGATGAATGAGAGTTTAGACTCAACGAATCATTCTCCTTAACTCCTTTCTTGAACTATAAACAAGGGAAAGCATATGAAATTCATTGGCTCTCGTTGCTTCTTTCCTATTGATTCTTTCACGGTCAACTCATTCACCTGTCGGTCTCACAATTCCATTGCCTATTCATTCCTCTGTTCCCAGTAAACAAAGAAAGACGAAACTCCTTATTCATTCGACAAATTGAACTCGGGAAGATGAGAAGGAAGAAGAAGAAACCTTAAACCTTTTCCTTCAAACACTCGGTAAAGCTAAATGAATGAAATCCTGAACCGGAAGTCAAGACGAAAGAAAAATGAGACAGAACAGGAAGTGATTGTTCACCTTTCACTCTTTTACTCTTGAACTCGGTCTCTTCTCTTTGCTCTTTCCCCTTCACCTTTAGAGAATGAAATCCGGGAGACTAAAGATGAATGAGACTTTACAGGGAGAGTAAAGAAAAGAAGAATCTGGCAGGAAGGAAACAAGCAAGAATGAGACAGATTTCACTCTTGAACTCGATAAAGCTAAATGAATGAAAGAAGAAGAATCAGACAGAGTTTACAGTGTAAGAAAGAAGGGAGACAAGACGAAACTCCTTATTCATTCTCATTCTCCTTAACTCCTTGTTCATTTACTCTCCTGTAAGAAAGATTAATTCCATTCTCCTGAACCTCTCCAACTCGTCTTCTGAACCTATTGATTCAAACACTGATCTTTCTCCTGCCTCTACTTACTCAACCGAACCCCTGTCCCTTCTTTCCTGGTAAACTCCTTCCCATGCATTGGACTGATTGAACTAGGTAAAAGCCAAAGAGAAAGTGAAGACGAAAGAAGAATTCCCCTTAACCTCTATTCCCTGAGCTGATTGAACTCATGAGACTGACTCAACCTTCAACCTTTGACTGATTTCACCTCTCCCTGAGAGTCGATGAATTATACTCTATTACCGTGAGTTATGAGAAGAAAGATGAATGAGAGTGAAGACGAAACGATTCATTCTCATTCACCTTCTTGAACGAGGTAATTCGGTTCGGAAGTCAAGACATGAAAGAAAGACAAGCTTAATGAGACTCAACTCCTTATTCATGATCCTGAACTCCGGAACCTATTCCGTAAACTCTTGAACTACTTCATTCAACCCTTCCCGGAAGATGGTAAACAAGGTTGCTTCGCTCCTTACTCCCTATCGGTAAATAGAATAGGTGTTTGATTGAACAATTGGAAGGAAAGCCGAAACAAGAAGAAATGAATTAGCAGCTTTACAGGGAGAGTCAAGACGAAAGAGTCATTCTCATTCACCTCGCTCGTAAACTAGCAGTCTGCTTCGCCCCTTTCCTCTATCATTCTCCTATTTATTCTTTCACTATTCAAAGACTCGGTAAAGCTCTATTTGAAGAACCAGAACCGGCTCCTGCCCCGATATGCCCTGAGCTACTTCTCCTTTACTGTTCAGGGATATTAAATGAATTAGCTGACAGGAGAGTAAATGAATTAATTAGCTATTTCACCCTGCCCCTCTATTCCCTGACCGAAAGCTCCTATTGATGAATGAGACTGAACCTAGTTATTCTTTACAAGAGAGGAAATGAATGACGGAACCTGCCCCTCTATTCCCGTCAGTTCTTGTTCACCTTTCACTCTTTTACTCTTTCCCTCGGGTTGAACTCGGATTGGTCTCCTGAACCAGATTTCACTCTTGAACTCGATCTCGCAGCTGGATGAGAAGATGGTCTTTCTCCTTTCCGATATTCCCTTCCCTTCTTTCACTCCTCGGTAAACTCCTTCCCCTGAACTCAATAACTTGTCCCTGATTTCACTCTTTTACTCGGTAAATAGGTGTTTCTTTCTTTCTCCGGAACCTGATTGAATGAGGTAAAGCATATGAAATTTATTCTCCTTCACTCAATCACCTATTCTTAAACAAGGTAAAGCTCTTAAAGTGAGTTTTCTTCTGTCCTTTACTTTACGGTCTCGCAGTTGCGGATTGAATTGACTCTCTCTCCCTTATTTCACTCTTGAACTCGGTCTCTTCTCTGTTCGTTCTTTCCTTGTTCCGTTCTTGTCCCTATTTCTTCTTTCACTCGGGAAATAGGCTGAGGATTGAATGGAATCTCTTGTAAACTCATGAACCTGATTTCACTCTACTTCGCTCCTTCACTATTACTTCTTCACCTTCTTGAACTGTAAAGTTGCTTCGCTTCGCTCAGTTTCTTCTCTTTCTCCTTTCAAACACTCTTTTACTCTCCTATAAACAACGACTCAACTCAAGATTCATTATCCTTCACTCATTCACCAGATGGAACAGTAAGAAAAGAAGAAGAAACCTGACCCTCGGCTTCTTTCGTCTCCCTTCTTGAACTGTAAAGTGGCTTCGCTCCTAGACTATGACTGATTAACCTGATTGAACGAGGTAATAAAGAGAAAGACTCAACCTTAAACCTGAACCTGATTGAACTTCAAAAGAAGATGAGAGTAACCAACCCACCCTATTTATTCTTTCACTGTAAACGAAGAGAAAGAAAGAGAAGCTCATTCACTTCTCCAACTCGGTTGAACTATTCCATTGCCTTCTTTCCGATATTCCCTATTTTTTCTGTCATTTCACTCTTGAACAAGGAAAATAGGTAAAGCTATTTTACGGTCTCTTTGCTTTCCTTTAATTCTGCTTGAAAGACTCTTCAAATGAAAGAAAGAGAAGCTCAATCACCTGATTGAACAAGGTAAAAGACAAAGAGAAAGTCAAGACGAAAGAGAAAACCTTCCCCTGAACCTATTGATTGATTCTTTCTCCTTATACTCTATTCCCTGAACTACTTAACGAACCAGATTGAACGAGGTAAACTTCTCTTCGGAACCTATTTATTCACTGAACTGTACTAATTCATTTCCTCTCTCTCCCTGAACTGTAAAAGAGAGATGAATGAGAGTGAAGACGAAGAAAGATTCATTCTCCTGCCTGAACTACTGAACCTGAACCGATATGCCCTGAGCTACTTCCTTCACTCCTGAACCTATTTATTCTTTCACTCTTTTACTCTCCTGTAAGAAAAATCAGACTCAACCTGAACCGGAACCTATGAACCCTCTTGCTTGAACTCCTTCCCCGGAACCTGATTGAACTCTTTAACTCGGTCCGCTAATTCATTTAGCGTCCCTGATTGAACAAGGAAAGACTCTCGATGAATGAGACTGATCGAACTTGGTAAACGAAGAGAATGCAAGAAGAAGAAGAAGATATTCCTTTACAATTCTAGAATTAATTCAGGAGTTAGCTGCTTGACAGGAGAGCTACTTACTCCTATGAATTATCCTTCACCTCGTAAACTCGGCTTGGCTTCTCTTACCTCCTTCCCCTGAACCTGATGGAACTCCCCTTAGTAGCTTTGAAAGAGAAAACAAGAATGAGAGTTTACGAACTGAACTCCTGAACGTTCTTTCACTATTCTTTCACTCGGTAAAGCTATTTGTCTCGTTGCTGCGCTCTCGAACTACTTCCCCTAAACCAGATTGAACTGTAAGAAAAGAGAGAGATTAATGAGACTAATTGAACGAGGTAAATAGGAGGATTCTTCTTTCACTCTTTTACTCGACTGTAAACAAGGGTTGAACTACTTCCCCTGAACCTTTAATTCGACTTAACTACTAAACCAGATGGAACTACTGAACCTGAACCCGAACAAAGAAAGAAGGGAGAGGAAAGATGAATGAGAGTGAACTGTTAGACAAAACCTCAACCCTTTTACTCTATTCCCTGAGCTACTGAACTGGAACCGGAACCTCTATTCCCTTCCCCAATTTATTCTTCAACTGATCTTGATCCTCGAGCAGCTACTTACTCATGAACCTTTGACTGATTGAACTAGGTAAAGAAGTATCTAGTTAATTCATTTACACTCTCTCCCACATTGAACAGTAAACTCGGTCGCTTCGCTCATGAACCTATCGGTCTCGCTCCTTACTCCGGAAATGAAGTCAAGACTCCTTATGAATGAGAGTGAACTGTCAGACTCAACCTCAAGCTCCTACTTCTTTCACTCATTCGATTTCCCTTCGCTACTTCAGCCATATGACCTGACCAGGTTGAACAAGGTTAAAAGAGAAAGATCAATACGAAACAAAGATGAATGAGACTGAACCTTCTTGAATGAACTGTAAACAAAGCATATGAAATTCATTATCCTGAACTCCGTAACCTTTGATTAATTATCCTCTCCCTTAAACCTTTGACTATCCGAGTTTACAGTGTTTGAATAAATTCAGGAAGGAGTTAGTTAGCTGCTTTGAAATCCGAAACAATAAGGGAGAGTAAACTCCTTATTCATTGGACTGATTTCACTCTTTGACTCTATTCCCTGACCGGAACCTTTTCTGATATTCCCTGAGCTACTGAACCGGAACCTATTCTTTCAATTCATTCAATCCGGAACAGGAACAATTCCATTGCCTTATTCATGATCCTGAACTCAATCACTTGTCCCCGGTTCCTTGTCTCACTGCTTGCTTTGCTCCAGAACCAGATTTCACTCTTTGACTCTCTAGTAAGAAACATTAATTCTCCTATTTATTCAAACACTCGGTAAACTAATTCATTGACTTTACTCTCTCTCCCGGATTGAACTGTAAAAGAGAAAGGAAAGACTGACGATGAATGAGACTGCTTTACTATCGAGCTACTTACTCCCTAACCTCTATTACCGGATGTAAACTCGGGCATATTCTTTCTCCTAAACCTGTGGGTAAAGCTGCTGAGCTCTACTTTGACTCTACAATAAATTCAAGGATGTTCGCTTCGCGCCTTGGCTGCTTTTCAATCTGAAAGCAAGATGAATTATACTAATTTCACTCTGTAAACTCCTGAACTACTGACCCTTCGCCTCGTAAACGAGGTAAAGCAATTTCATTGCCTTCACCTCGTAAACTCGGTAAAGCAATTTCATTGCCTGCCCCTCTCCAACAAATTCAAGGATGTTCGCTGCGCTCCTTATACGATATTCCCTTATTGTGAGTTATTCTCAGGAAAGGAAGTGATTGTTCATAGTAAGGAAAGAAAGAGAAGCTCCGGAACCCTCACCTCTATGCCCTTCGCTACTTCTCCTTTACGAGTGTTTGAAGGGAAGGGAGACAAGACAAAGACTCCTTATGAATTAGACTGATTTCACTCTGTAAACTCCTGAACTACTGAACCTCTCCAACTCGTCTTCTTCCTTCACCGATATTACCAGATTGAACAGAGGGTAAACTGGCCGATTCTTCTTAAACAGTAAACTCCTTCCTGTACTATTACTTCTTTCACTCGGTAACTAGAATAGGTGTTGAACTCGGTCTCACTGCTTGCTTCTCCCCTCTTCTTCGAGTCGAGCTCCTTCTTCCCTTTCCTCTTAATTATCCTGAACCTGTTCTTTATGGTCTCATTGCTCCTGTCCCTACTTACTCAACCGAAACAAACCCTTTTCCTTCTTTCACTCCTTCATTCACCTCGTAAACTATCGGCTTCTCTCCTGACCCTGTTTATTCAAACACTGATCTTTCCCCTCTCCCTATTTATTCTTGAACTTGGCTTCACTTCTCTCCCTATCGGTCTCGTGGCTTCGCCCCTGAACTACTTCCCTTCCCTGATTGAACGGATCTTTCTCCTTAATTCAAAAGAACTCCGACCGGAACCTATTGATTCTTTCACCTATTCATTGTCGGAAGGAAAGACGAAACCAACAAGAATGGAGACTCAACTCCTTATGAATGAGAGTGAAGACCAACGATTCATTCTCTTGATTGAACTCGGTAAAGCAGCTAATTTAATGAATTTACTCTCTTGTAAACAAAGACTCAAGCGAAAACCTTAGACTGATTGAACTCGGTAAAGCCCCTGAACCTATTTATTCAGGAACTGATCTTTCTCTCTCCTCTCCCTATCGGTCTCACCCATTGCCTAAACCTTGTAAACTCGGTCTCACGGCTTCGCCCCTGTCTTCACCTTTTCCTGATTGAACGAGGTAGTAAGGAAAGACGAAAGTGAAAACCAGGACGGACGGACTATTCTTCTTGAACGAGGGTTGAACTATCTCTTTTCTTGAACCAGATGGAACAGTAAGAAAAGAAGAAGAAACCGAAAAAGAGCTACTGAACCGATATGCCCTGAGCTACTTCCTTCACTCAATCACTTGAAGATAAACTCGGTCTCACAATTCCATTGTCTTAGCAGCCAGACTCAACGAAAGAGGAAAGAGAGTGAACCTATCCTTTCTTTACCTTTACAGTTCAGGGATATTAATTGAATTAGCTGCTTGATAGGAGAGCTCCGGAACAGGCACAAAGAAAGAAGGGAGAGGAAATTCAGGAGTTAGTTAGCAGCTTTAAAAGACGAAATAGGAATGAGACTGCTTTACTGGAAGAAAAGAAGAAGAAAGATTAATTCCCCAGAACCTGATTGAACAGCTCTTGATCCTTTCTTGCTTTCACTCTTGAGACTTCCCTTCGCTACTGAACCGGAGAGGAAATGAATGACGGAATCAGAACCTGATTGAATAGCTCTTTTTTCGATTCCTGATTGAACAGTAAACTCGAAATCTTAGCTCTTCTCTTTCTCCTGATTGAATAGGGTAAACAGGACGGACTATTCTTCTTTTCCTCTATTCCCTGAACTCGGGTTTCACTGTAAAAGAGAAAGACTCAACCTCAGACCCTAACTATTCTTCTTTCACTCGGTAAAGCTATTGTGTGTCTCATTGCTTCGCTCCTCTCCCTATCGGTCTCACAGCGAAGCTCATTCGCCTCGTAAACTTCATAATTCCATTGCCTGAACCGGAACCTGATTTCACTCTCAAGGTAAAGCTCTTAAAGTGAGTTTGCTTCTTGAACTCGGTGGCTTCTCTCCTGAACCTTCTTTCACTCGGTAAAGCATATATATTCTTTCTCCTTTTCCTATTTCTTCTTTCACTCAAACACGAGGTAAATAGGCTGGAGGATTCTTCTTTCACGAGGGTTGAACTATTCAAAGACTCGGTAAATAGGTTGGTTGGTTCAGTAGCTAATTCATTGACTCTCCCTAAACTGTAAACAAAGACTCCTTATTCATTCAAGTGAACTACTTTTCCTATTGATTGATTGATTCTTGATCCTTCCCCTGAACCTCTATCTTGTTCATTTACTCTCCCTGAACTGTAAAAGAGAAATACTCCTTATTAATTCGACTGAACTACTTCACCTTCACCGTTATTCCCTTCCCTTCAGTTCTTGTTCGTTATTATCAGTTATTGTTCGTTATTCTTGCACTCCTGAACCTTTACAGTCGAGTCCATTCATTAGCTGCTTTACCTATTTACCTGATTTATTAACCTTCACCTTCTTGAACTGTAAGAAAAGAAGAAGAATCAAATGAAAGAAGAAGAAGAATCAGAGAATGAAAGAAAGAGTGAACTCCTTTTCCTATTTACCTTATTCATTCAATCCTGTAAACTCGAGAAAGTCGAAACTCAACAAATGAGAGTTTACGAACTGAACTACTTCACGAACTGAACTCCGGCTCCTTCACTCCGGAACCTATTGATTCTTGAACTGCTTGCTTCGCTCCTCTTTATTCAAACACTCGGGTTTCACTATTCTTTCACTGATCTTTCTCCTTCACCTTCTTTCACTGTAAAGTGGTTCAGTAGCTAATTCATTGACTCTCCCTAAACTATAACCAAAGACTCCTTATTCATTCGACAGATTGAACTCGGTCTGTTCCGTTTGCTCCTGAACTCCGGAACCTGAACCTTTAGAGAAAGAAAGAGAAGCTCAATCACCTTGACAGTCGAGGAAAGAAAAGAAAATGAAAGAAGAAGAATCAGACAATTACAGGAGGGAGAGTAAATGAATGAAATCCGTAACCTTTGACTCTATTACCTGAATTACCTGACATTCCTTCTTACGAGAAGTAGTTGACACGAGAGCTCCGAAACCTAAACCTGAACCTTATACTCTATTCCCTTCCCTGATTTCCCTCGGTAAGTAAAGCGGTTGGATGAGAAGAAGAAAGATTAATTCGACTGAACTACTGAACCTGAAGCTATTTATTCTTGAACTGTAAACAAGGGAAACTGTATGATCAGAAGGTCAAGCTCCTGAACCTATCGGTCTCATTGCTGCGCTCCTGAACTGAAACCTCTATTACCTGAAGTTCTTGTTTGTTATTCAAACACGAGGTAAAGCCGCTGGATGATCAGAAGGTCAAGCTCATTCACCTATCGGTCTCATTGCTGCGCTCCTGAACCTCTCCCTTCTTGAACTCCTTTTCCTATTTATTCACTATAAAGTGGCTTCGCTCCTCTCCCTTACGATCTCGTTGCTGCGCTCCGCTCCTCTTTATTCAAACACAAGGTAAACTCCTGAACTACTGAACCTTTTCCTTCAAACACTCGGTAAATAGGCTTCTCTTACCTCCTTCAAGTGTTGAAAGTCAAGACGAAACTCAAGATGAATTATCCTGAACCTCGTAAACTAGGCTTCGATTACAATGATGTTGGTGTGCTTTTAGCTCATTCACCTTTTCCTCTATTCCCTAACCTTCCCCTTTTCCGATATTCCCTTCCCTTATTGAACTCGGTAATTCGGTTCGGAAGTCAAGACGAAAGATTCATTCTCCTTCACCTATTTATTCAAACACTCGGTAAATAGAATAGGACTTTGATTGAATGAGGTCTGTTTGCTCCTTCTTTCACGAACTGTAAACACTCCTTATGAATGAGACTGAACTCAATCACTTGTCCCTTCTTTCACTCTTTTACGAGGTAAATAGAATGGAATAGGTCTTTGATTGAACGAGATAATTCGGAAGGAACTGTAAACAAAGACTCAACTCAAGATGAATGAGAGTGATTTCACTCTTTCACAAGGTAATGAGGAATGAAGGAAAGAGAGAGACTGAACTCAATCACTTGTCCCTGATTGAACCTATTTATTCTTGAACTGTAAACAAGGGAACTCAAGCAAGATTCATTCGACAGATTGAACCCCTTTACCTCTCCAACTCGGTAAAGCAATTTCATTGCCTTTTCCTCTATTCCCTTCCCTGATTTCACTCCTCGGTAAACTCCTTCACCTTCAAGTGTTTCATTTCAAGGAAAGACGAAAGACTCAACAAGATTCATTCTCATTCTCCTTAACTCCTCTCCTTATTTATTCCTTCAAACACAGTAAACGAAGAAAGACTCAACTCAATAAGATTAATTCTCCGGAACCTATCCAACTCGGTCTCACAGCTTCGCTCCTTTACCTTTTTTACAATGTTTAAGGGAGAGGAAAGACGAAAGATTCCTTCTCATTCACCTGTCGGTTGAACAATTCCATTGCCTGAACTACTGAACCAGATTGAACTGTAAGAAAAGAAGAAGGTCAATACGAAAGATTAATTCGACTGAACTACTGAACCTGAACCTATTTATTCTTTTTCTTCTCTTTCTCCTTATTCTGTTCCTATTCAATCCTGAACCTTTACAGTCGAGTAAATGAATTAAATCCTCTAAAAGAAGAAGAAGAATCAGAGAATGAAAGAAAGATCAGCTCCGGAACCTTTTCCTATTTACCTCGTTCAATCAGTCCAATGGAGGGTTACGAGAATCTTCTTTGTATAGGGAAGCTGCTTTACCTCATGAAAGAATAGTGAAACCCGAGTGAAAGAAGTCAGAACGTAGCTTAAAAGCTATCTTGTGATCATAATTACTTTAGAGTGAAATCAGGTTCAGGAGAGAGAGCTGTGAGACTGTAAAGGAGAGGCGTGTCTTCTTTCTTTCAAGTAAGAAAGAGTTAGCTCCTTTCTCTGAAAGATGAGGAGAACAACGTCGAAAGGGTTGGACCTGGCCTGCCTACAACCAAAGCGTTAGAAGCCCTTAATTAAAGAGGCCTTTAGTCAATCTGGAGTGTTCCCTAGCTTGATTCTTTCTTTGCTTCCGTCGCTCAGCCCCACCCCTGACAAACTTTCTGTCTAACTGTCGAGATCTCTTGCTCGGTGTACTCCTTACTCGTTTAGCTCGGCAAGCAAGTAAGTAATTTTGCCTCAGCCTTTCCTTTCTCAGCTAGGTGACCTGAGCTTGGGGATTTTGTTTAGTTAGTAAGGGAGTAGGCAGGGGGGAGTCAAAGGATGGGAATAGATTGTAGTGAATTGTGGGAGTTTCTAAGGAAAGCTATCTTCTCAAAGTCAAATCTGAAAAAGGATGGAGTTCCAGCAAAACCCTTTCTAAGGATGAGGACGGTAGTTCGGGAGTTCGCTCGAAAGAACTGGCGTACCAAGCTTTCGATCACTTTGTTAGATCCAAGGCACGTCTTAATCAAGGTCTCGAACAAAGAAGATATGGACCAAACAAAGAGAAGTTTTTGATTGAGGGATTGAGGGATTGATGGTTTAGGGTTTTCTGCTGGAGCCATGATTTCTGTCTGCGCAATGGTGATCCAAATGCATGCGCCTATGTTGGGTATCGCGACTCCATCTGCTGTCTTCTTCTTTGAGTTTCGCCTGTTTTCTATCGTCTCTACTTTCGTAATTGGCCTGACCCTTGAAGGTCCTACGAAGCTTGTCTAACGCCCCCCTCTCACAATAAAGCTAGGGTTTGTGTAGAAATCGGTCTTATCAAGTAAAACCTCCTAAATCGTGTTTTGATTGGATCGACTATGTCTGTATGGATCACTAGCAAGAAATCGTTGATTTTGGAATACCAAAGTTCTGCACGCATTGCACAAGGTCATGCCCGTCATGAATGCAAAGTGGCGAATAAGGAACCTTGTGTCAACCCGTCACCGAGAATGTCCTATGTTCCAAGAACCAATGCTACCCAGCACCTACCACTGAAGTTAGCCTTCGTGATTCAGATGTTGCTGCTGCTGACATGCAAACAATTGAAGATGTTCCTCGTGGCGAAGAGCTTGAACCAGATAACAATCCCCAAGCTTCTATTCTTCAACAACCGGAGTATTTAGCTATTGGAAAATCACCTTCGGTTAACGCAGCCCCTAATACCATCGGTAGCTCTGCCTCATGGGGACAGCAGGAAGAGGAAAGAGTTTGAAGAAATTTTGTTGATAATAAAGACCCCCTACGGATCATGCACTGGATCCATCCGGCCCGAAATCCAATGAACCGATGGTTAACCCTCTTTTTTTGAGTGATTGCCATAGAGAGAGAAGTTCGCGCTTTTTCCTTAGAAGAAAGGTCCTCAAAGCCTCTTCATTCCAATGAGAATGATGAAGAATCCAATAGCTCCTCTCAGGACCCACAATAATCGAGATTTGAGAAAAATTTGAAACCGAAGCCTCCGAACAAGAAAGCACCTGGGTAAGAGCGCGACTACTAGGGCACAATCCAAACTTGGGGCTAAGGCCCACCCCACTAGATTTCCCAAATTTCCACAATTGCAATTGTTTGGAATGCAAGGGGCGCCAGCAATGGCCCCACGCGTAGGCGTCTCGACGATCTTGCTCGAACTGGGCTTTAGTCTTTGGTTGTCATCCTGGAACCAATGGTTAGAAGGGCAAACTATGTATCAAAATAGAGAGAGATTGCGTATGGATGAATGTCGAACATCTCGCTCTCTTGCGGACCCTGCCTCTTGTCTTAGTCTTTTGGAGAGAAGATATCCTTGACCTGTCCATGATTGAAGCCAATGCCCAATTCATTTCTACCAATGCAAAGATCAAATCTGAAAATACTCAAGGTGCTCCCCTTACGTAAGTTAACAAAGTCAGGGAGAGATTCTCTTTACACAAAAGCTGCTAGCAAGGGTTCCAAACCTTAAGTGACTTAGTCAGTCAGTCCATTCGCCGGTATGGCAAAGCAAGGAAAGCGGCTAGAAAGACAGACAAAGAGAAAATGATAACTAGCCTTAACAGGCACGGGAGAGTCACAAGGTTCGTTCATTAGTAAGTTGTCAAAAGGTATTTCGTAGCCCTTTCATTTTCTTTAATAGAATTGGTAAGCCGGGTCAAGCAATTTTTCTATTAGCGGTGATAGCCTGTTTAGATTTCTCTCCGTTAAGATAGGTAAAGTGAAAGACTCTTTCAGGTGTCAGACCTAGCCTTGTGAGTCGAAATAGAAAACAACGGATTTTCCGGGAAGCGCTAGTGAAAATGAAGGAAGAAAGACTTGTTGGGAGAGAAAAGATGCTATATAAAAGGTGCTTTTCAAGCCTGACTTTGTTGAATTGAAGAGGCCCACCTCACCTCTCCCCTTCCCCACTAACTCCTACTGGAATGAGTGGGCCTCGAACGATGGATTTCTACGCTTTCCGAAAAAAATCTCTCTAATCATCCGAAGGAAAATAAGCTTCCACAATGGAACGGAACGTGGAGGATGTGGGTCCTTTCTCTTTTAGATCTTGGATCATAAAGTAGCATTATTCCATTTCCCTTTTGTCGATAATGAGGACATCTTTAGGCCGGTTATCGTCGTTGCCTAAATGACTCCTCAATGTATTTCGTTTGGTCATTAAAAAAAGCAGAAATGGCTGAATGGTGTCGATACAATTCTTTATTATATCTGGATGGCGAGATAATTCCATCTTGAAAAGAGAAGCAGCCTGGTCCCGGAGTTCTCGGAGCTGAAGATCCCTCGATTCAAACTCTAGTTGTCTAAACTCTTGTTCTTGTCTTACTTGCAATTGCAAGTTTCTTAGCGCGTAGTGCCAATAGTCTCCTTTTTTGTCCCACCGAATAAAGATTGAATCCTTGTCTTCGACTCTTTTTACCAGGGGAG